>CM044438.1:100798414-100894122 GCA_024363595.1 Xenopus borealis
TGTCGCAAGTTCGCGAATATGTTTGCGAACTTTTTTTCCGCGGTTCGCGCCATCCCTACCCAGAATACTTTACTTCCATTATGTGGAGCCTCATACCTTAAGTCTACTAGAAAATCATTTAAACATTAAGGGGCAGATTTAATAAGGGTCTAATTTTTAAGTTAAAGAACTTCAAAATTCAACCATCAAATTTTTTTTTGTGTTTTTTCGATTGAAAATTGACCTTTTTCGATCAGATAGGTCTGTCTTTGATCAAATAAAAATGGTTTGAATTGTTCAAATGCATTGTTCGATTCAAACGATTTTGCTAAAAAAAATGCGATTTTCAACAGATTCCATAAAACTTCTTAAAGGTTCCAGGAGGCCCCCATATTTATATTATTAGAAAAAACTGAAGAGCCTACTGGCTTCCAGGGCCGTTCCTGACATGAGGCAAGGTTAGCGGCCAGCCTCTGGTAATGGGTCAACAAACCTCTGCCATTGACTTCTATGTAAATTCGGTAGGTTTTAGGTGGCGACCTATCGAATTCAAGTTACTTCCAGGGTCTAGAATGTTTCAATTCGAACCTTAATAAATCTGCCCCTTTTATGGAAATCTAAGTTACAGAAAGAACCGTTATCTGGATAAACCCCAGGTTTCAAGCATTATGGATGACAGGTCCCATACCTTTACAGATAAATGCTTCCCCTCACCACTGCCAATAAAGAATAACTCATGCCTTCTCTAAGTATATTCCTTTGTATTACACCCACAGTATAATTATCACTCATCCCATTCTATATTTATGTTGAGTATGTACATTATTTCATAGCCAAAGCCACATTGGACCAATACATTATAAAATCGCAAATTCTTTGAATGTACCTCACTAAAGAAAAGCGGTTGTAAATGGAAGTTCACTGAAGGAGCATTATAATTGACCAAAACATTATTATTATCCCCTCTATACAAAGCTGTAGGTTATATTAAGAGATGAAAACAGAATGTGTGCCAGTGCATAACAGAGTTTATAATCTGAATCTGGCAAATGAGATAGAGTTGAATAAGTTACTAGTTCAAGGTCACAAGGAATTAAAACAGAAGTTGACTAAAAAAAACCCAGCTCTTGATTCCCAATGTTCAATCACAATTCCACCAAGCCAAATGCTACCATCTCTAAGACAAGAGGCTTATTGTAACGATGTTTCAATATACTGTGGTGATGCATTGAGCCCCACTGTATTATTATATCCAAATACTATGGCAGGGCAGCCTAGGGCATCAATCTCTTACTATATCCAAGATCACTCATTATGATAGGGTGTTTGAAAGCCAACGTGTTATCTTTATCTCCTAACCTACTGTCATTTCCAGTAAGTGCCTGCGACCTTCTGAACTAGAGAGCTTACTGCAACTGGAAAGGCATCAATTAGAGGCAGTGTGTATAGTGTAATGATAAAGTGGATGGCATGCATTAGAGCTGCTCACATTTTAGTCTAAATAGGACAGCAGGGGCTCTAGAGTGTATGTGACAAGATAAAAAACACAAGGGTTTTTAAAGAGGTCTAAATTAAACTAATTTGCTCAAAATAAATTGATTCAGTTTAATGTGCCTTTAATTTCATAGTGATTTCAATGAATTTGCATTACTTTTGCATAGCTTTCTGTGTTCTTATAAATATTTATAATTAGTATTTTTAAGGTAGCGCTAAAGTTAACAAAGAAGTAGAATATAAATTCTGCAAATGATCATTTGAGATTCTTTACCAGTTTAAGATGACTACAGCCCTATAGTAGACATCCCAGAAGGGCCCCCCACTACTGGTTTAGTACTCTTTGAACTCTAACTGCAGACTCTACATGGAAATTATTTATTATTTTCTTTGTGGTCACGGAACAAGTTCAGACCAGGACTTACAGAACACAGGCAAGCAACTCACTGCAAATCACAACAGGTTAATAATGTATTTAAAAAGCAACCATGAATAATACAACTGCACAATGAAATTTTGTTTGACTTAAGCAACAATGACATTGGAAAAAGATCAATAATTTAATTTATTGAGTATTAAAGTAGGTTGCAGAGAACAAGAGATCCTTGGGGGTTCGTCCATCACATTTTGTACTTGCAAATCATTATTTGAGCAACTGAATGAAGACATGGCTGTCCAACATACGTTTACAGAGGGTGCTAAAAGAGAAGACTTTGATAAGTTTGACTTTCTTTAAAACACCAGACCGTATTCAATTCAAAGCGTTACAGTTTTGGGGCATTGACAGTGCTATACTTTTGGTATCATTGGATTTATGTTCGTTTTCACCACTCCATTCTCTGTGTTCTTTTGTTTGCTAAACTGAATAGATAGTTTGCCTTTGTCTTGTATGCAACAAGAGGATATCATGTCTGACCAACATAGAAAAAGAACTTCCGCCCTTAGCCAGTGTATAAGTGAAAAATCACACCCTTTTGGGTTTCTTTTGCTGGATAACAAAAGAAAAATGCTGGTGTTATCATCAGGGTAATCAGTAATTCATTATTTTAATTAACTGTGTAGTATTGTGATTTATTTCTAAAGTTCAGTTCTGTTATTAGTTTTCATAAAACTAAAACCATCCTAGGGGTTAACTACAGGTTCCAGACATAACTGACCGCAGGAATGTGATAAGGACCTTGGATTGAAAGCTCCACTGGAGCAGGGACTGAATAATATAAATAGATTATATACAATACATAATTTTGTGTAATTCTTTAAGATGTTATCATTACTTACATCTACAGTAACATTCATAGAATTACTCACCTGCTCATGATGTTCGATTCCCATACTGATTGTGTTCACAAGAATGGCAATCATGATTCCCCGATTGAAATATTTACTATCAACTATCCCTCTGAGCTTCACACGGACTTCACCACATAATCCTTTACAAAAGCCTTCATCGCTGTCCTCCTCCTCCTTGTCTAGATCTGATGTACTTTCATCACTCCTGCTCTCCTTTTCGCTCTCACTTGTCTGTCTGTGAGTTCCCTCTGGGCTTGATCTGGTGCTGTTTGGTGCTGACAGTTTACGGACATCTTCCCATTTGGTTCTGGTACATTGAGGGCAATTGGAGAGGTCAGATGTTAAGGTCATTGCGATAGGCTGCACAATAGCATGAGGAGCATATTCCAGCTGGCCATGTTTCTGACATATCCCTAAAAAACATAAATTCTCTTAATCTGTAGACAGACACAACAAAAATAAGAAAATGTCACCTATACTTGTTCACACTGTCAATAGATAGACTACAATGGGTTTATGCTTCTTGAGAACAACAGAGAAAGACAAAAATAGGTCCTCTGTACTCAACCCATTATCAATTATATTATTTATATATTATGTATTATTTTTTGATAGAAAGAACAGGACACATTGGAAATGATCTTCCACAGGTCGCCCAGTATCTAGTAGCAAAAACTAAACATTCATTTTGCATAATTTAAAACAGTGCATATATCTTATAGATAGTCTGTAACTCACAAATAGAGGCCTTTTAAGAATTGACTAAATCGAAATATTAAGATATTACGATTAAAGGGAATGTTATATATAAATGTTAAGTATGATATATGGTCCTGTTGTAAGTAACATTTCAATTAGGCATCATTTTATAAGGTTTTTATATTTTTATCATTCATGTTCTGCCTGTTTTCAGCCTACGATTTAAATACTGTTAGGCTGTTGGGATTACACTTGAATCTTACACATATGATGCTGTTCCTTGCCATTGATCCCAATCTTATTATTGGTGAGCTCATGGCGGCTTTGCCGTCGGTTCTGAAGGCTGTTGTAGAGGCCTATTGTACGGCGTTTGGCCTTCCGCAGGATATGACACACATACTGAAAGATCTCCTCGTAGCAGTCTCCAGGCTCAGCATAACTGGCTACAGTACTGGAGGATAAATAGAGAGCCCTCTGCTCCTGCATCAGCTGGTGCTCCCTTTGCTTGGTCTCTGAGAATTGAGTAGCAATAACAACCAGGCATAAATTGATCATGAAAAATGATCCGATCTACAACAATGGAAAGCAAGAAGATTAAAATCGGCATCTGAAGCCTCTGAATTTTAAATGCCTTAAGAAAAACTTATTTATAGCTAAGGAGGAATAAAGAAACAGATGTTCACAGAAATAAAGTCTCTAAACTTTTCCAATCCCAGAGTTGTGACCTTGACTGGGTCTCTATTTATGGTATGTAGTAAGGTTTTGCACTGATCCAATAACCCAGCAGTTAAGTTTTCCACGGTCTAGTTAACCGCTAGAGCTGAATATTACAGGGTTCTATAGATCAGTGTAATTGTACAACATTGCCCTTTTTTACTCTAAAATACGGCACATGTTTGTGACAAAAGGGCATATATTAAAAAGAACTGTATGTTAAATATGCATCCGCAAAATAAACGAGTAAGGGGGGTCCCTACTCGAAAGTACCTGTTGTGCCGGTGAATCCTTGCCTTCTTAAATATGCATTTTCTCACATAATTTCCCACAAAAAAATGTTGTCTCTTTAGCTGCTCTCAAGTTATAGCCCCAAGGTTTCGGCATATGCTGAGACACCATGTTTTATGAAAGAGGGCATATACACCCTGTGAATGTGCATGCGCTCTGCTTTCTGAGAACAACATTGTAGGACTACATACTGTACACTTGCATTTGCATGTTACATTTTTCAGGCCTCAATATCTATATGCCAACAAATGTTGAACAAATTGTGCATAGCTTCCAACATTTTGAAAATGGAAAGAAGGACAAAAAGATTTGCTGCGAGGAGCACTGCAAAACTTTTTGACCAAGCCCCTTTTTTATGGCCACAACCCTTAATTACCATGCCCATTTTACAAAATTTGCCAGGTTATGAAAGTTTGAACACATTTCTGTAGTTTTTATTTTTTATTAGAGTTTTACTAATTAAGGTGAATTAAGTTGTGAGTCTAACTTCTCCCAAGGGACAAAAGTGTTTCAAATGTATATAAATAGGGACTTTCCCCGTTCAGTGCAGAGAAATAGGGACTTTCCATGTTCTACAGCGTGGCTGTGGGTTGAGCTATCAAAAGCGAGACTGTCCCTCTCAAAATGGGACAGTTGGGAGGTATGATTGTGACTGATAGCCAATGACCACAGGCAAGGAAAGTGCATTGTTAGTCTTTGGGTTTGTGAATGTAATATTAGCATTTGTCTTTTTATAGCAATAATATCCAACTTCAAATGAAAAAAATAATTTTCTTTAGGCCAGGCCATCTGCATTTCATGAAGGTACAAAATCAATGTTTCCATGTGTTTGAAAGGTAATTGTCTAATCATTCCCTTTTCTTCCTATGTCCCTGTCAGCTTTTCCAATAATGCTGACTCCTACCAAGTATTTGGTGGTTACAAACTTTCTTGTAAAGTAAAACGTGCAATGCATAGATATGTAACAGTTTGCTATCTGATCTCTTTTGAGAAATGCAGATGTTCTTAATCTTCCTTATTCTTTCCATTATACCATAATATGTAAATGTAAAATACAGAGACGTTGTGCAAATCAACACATTCTCCACACCATATACTTTCTCTAAGCTTTACTTGTAAATAGGCATAAGCATTTTGTTTCACACTCTATTGGGCACTTAAAAACACCAAGCCACCAAGCCTACCCATTATCCAAAAACTAATAGGTAATTACTACACAAAAGTCTGCTTAGGATATTGAAATGATACTGTATGACAAGCATCATGCTCTTTATCACTACCATCAGATCTCAAGGCTTGCTCTTTAATGCAAACTATTAACACATTTTTAAAATTTGAAATATTATACTTTTTTACAAATGGACAGTATTCCAGAAAAAAGTTTATTTTTGTGCTCTAATGTTCTGGGAGCCATCTTCTAGTATGGTTCTTAAAAGAGCTACTGAAGATTATCAATGCTTCAGAGATTTTATTCTGTACAGAAAGTTGTGTTCAGTTCAGTGTGTAATAAAGTTTTAGGGACTATTTTATTATTATGTAAAACATTAAACCAGCTACATCCAACCTCATGTGAAAATGAGAAAATCTTTAGAAGAGCTAGTTTTAAAATTGTCAGAGGATTTTACTTTAAGGGTCTCCTGATGTGTTACAAGAACAGACCTTCTTCACCCCATCAACATGTTTATTTTGTTTTATCCTTAAAGGGGACCTGAAAAAACGAATTCCAGATCCTTGCTTATCATGTCAAGCAAAATGAACTTTCATTTAACTATATTTGAATTATTTTGGTCTGGGAATTTCATACTTAAAGCGAGCAGGTAGCTGCCATTTTGTGTACAATATTATTAGGGCAAGCCTTGTATTATCTTAAAATCTTGTTTGTGAGCCAGAATGGAGGACCTGATATCCACCCCCATGTATTGGTTACAAAATTAAATGGTGAAGTGAGAGGGGAAATGTGGGGAGGGCCGGGACATCTAGGAAGTACTGAATGGAAGTAATTGCCTGCCCCACCTCTATCCCTAAGACTGCTGACATTTTTAAATGTGTTTACAATGGCTGTGAATGCTTCAGTAAAAAAAAATAATTAGGATTTCATGTTTAATTTGAAAACAACTTATTATACAGCTTTATATGACTGGGTGACAGGTAGTGAAGGGCGAATCTGCGGTGTTTCACAAATTTTTCCAACGTTGAAAAATTTGCAAAACCGGCGTCTGATTTTGGACACCGGTGGACATTTCCAGTGTCGAAAAAATGGACGCCTGCATCCAAAAACGGATGTCTGCATCCAAAAGCAAATGCTGGCAAATTTTTCACCAGGTGTTTTGCAAATTTATTCACCACGAATTTGCCCCAGGCAAATAGATTCTCCCATCACAAGTGACAGGTCCACTTTAAAGGAAAACTATACCCCCAAAATGAATAATTGAGCAACAAATATACAGATATAAACAACAGTTTATATCAAATTAAGTGGCATATTAAAGAATCTTACCAAACTGAAATATTGCCCTTTTACATCTGTTGCCTTGAACCACCATTTCATGATGGTCTGTGTGCTGCCTCAGAGATCACCTGACCAGAAATATTTCAACTCTAACTGTAACAGGAAGAAGTATGGAAGCAAAAGACACAACTCTGTCCGTTAATTGGCTCATGTGACCTAACTTTATAGTTTGTTTGGTATGTTTGTGTGCACTGTTGGCAATTTCTATTTCTGATTACCCAATGGCACATGCTATTAAAAAAGTATATAATTATGAAAATGGTTTATTTACATGAAGCAGAGTTTTACATATGAGCTGTTTTATGCAATATCTTTTTATAGAGACCTACATTGTTCGGGGGTATATTTTTCCTTTAACCTCATAATGCTATTTACTTTAATGGCTACAACTGTATTTTGTCATCTACAAAATTCAAGAATAAAGACCTTTTTTTGCAGAATTATCTTGGCACCATAAAGAAAGATAATTCCAAGTTATTTTTTTACAGAAAACCTACAGGGTCCAATGACAACCTCTTTTATTATCAAAAGCTAAAAGCCATATAAACATAAATTTAATAACATCAACTTCCTTTTATTTTACCTTCAACATTCAAAATATAACCCAATGCAGAGGACATGTTTAAACTGGCTGAAGTTCAATGTCACTTACTATAATAAGAAGAATGAAATAGATGAAGTTGTAAAAGGAGTGGGCATCCATGACATAGTACATTATCTCTACCCAGCCTTCCAGAGTGATAACCTATAAATAGAAATCTCATTAGTGATACTCAATGCATGACAGCTTCAATTGTTTACAGAGGAATAAAATAATATCTATTTGGTGGGACTACAGTTTCCCGAAGGGTTATCGAGAAGAATGAACAAAAATGTACCAAATAATATTACTGCAGAAGGCTCGTCATCATACTTATCTACCTGGAATATGACAATCCAGGCATAGCCAATGTTATCAAAATTGATGGCACCCTTGTGAGGATTGGTGTTGCTGGTTTGGCAGACGTTATAGTATTGGTTCCAATTAACACACATGCCACTGACATTAAATTCGTGACGAATAGAGTTATAATAATAATAGTCCTCTTTATCCAAGCAGCACTCATGACCTCGCTCTCTTAGTGGGGGGATTTCATGGCACCCCATGATTCCATTGTCACCAGACAAAGAACAAATAAATGGCATTTCATCATCTTCTTCTGGCTGGTAATAAGGTGGTAAGGTTATGTCCCCTTGTCTGGTTGGAAAAAAAAACATTCACATAATAATATAATATTCCCACAAACAAGGCCCAAAATTATATCCTGGTGTCTGTGCAACTGACCAACCCCTTTCTATACCCCAAAAGGAACCCTAACAATAGCAAACCAGTACCTTATTCAACAGTAATATCATCAATTCCACTTATTTATCCCCAACTTACATAGTGAAGTTTTTTTCCAAAAAGCAGCGGTTTCGCAGCAATCCAGACCAAAGCTGCACCCCAATGATCCCGAAAATAAAGAAGACAAAAAAACAAAGAAGAAGTACATTTCCCAGCATAGGCAATGTGTCCAGCAGCAAATTCACCAGGATCCGCATACCTGTAGAAAGAAGGGGAAAGAAGAGAGGAGACAAGGGAGAAAAGTAGGAACGTGAAGCAGAAGGGAATAAAATGCAGCATGTAAGGTCAATTACAAGAACATCATGGAAACATGTAAGACATGCAAGGTGTCTGTTGGCCAGAAGAGTAGGCAACCTGGGCCCCTTGTTCTTAAACTACACTACAATAATTCTTATCCAGGCCAACATCAGGTTGCCTACGCAAAGAAAGTTAATGGATACTGCAATCACATAAATTCCTTTGACACTGGACAGTTAACATTTTGGTGCAGGGGGTACAAATAGGGCAGAGCACTTCCATCAATCAAGGTATATTAAATCTCATTACTCACATAACTCATCCAATGCATACACTGAAGCTAACCACATAAAATAGTAACTAGTGACTAACCATCCTTTGTGGAACGCAATTGTGATTTCATCCCCAAGGTCAATGGAAATTATGGCTCTTCTGAAAATGACCAACAAGAGCATATAAAATGCCAACCATCAGGGTCAGAACACACCTCCCTAGTTCTCAATGTCATAAAGTCTATCATCACCCAATTAATTTTTTGGTTTTACATGGACTGGGTGACACTAGACCTTTAAGCCTTCTTTACACATGGTTACCTGTTCCCTGCTCTGAAGAATTTTATTAAATTTTTATGAAAAAAGCCAATGATCATCAATATGCAGAGTAATTACATCACCAGCAGACAACACCGCAAATACGTATACATGCATTCCATCTTGAGGGGGTTTGGCCGACCCTATTGAAAATACGGGGCATATTTTAGCAAAGTGTATTTCGAAACCTGCGGATCTCATAGAAATCAATAATATGGTTTACTTGGTGTATTGACATTTCTGCTGAAAAAACACAAATACTGGCATCTTGTGGAGGATGTTGGCTCGCAAACGCCAAGTGGGAATTGCTAGTATTCCATTATTTTCAGCAGGGCTTCATTTTGTGCTCAACCTCTCTTTTTGAAAAATGTAATGTAAAAAAAACACCCTGTGTGACCTTGCCCTTAATGTCAAGATTAATTTTTCATTAATTACCTCACCTGTGTTCAAGACTTGAAGACAAAAGTAGCGCTCTGCATTACACAATATGCACTGGATATTTGAAAGATTTTTTTGGAATGGAATATAAGCCATAATTGCTGGCATTGCAATTTATGTGCTTGGAAACATTACAGACCTCACACATGGGCTCCTTGTGACAGAAGGCAATTAAGCATTAAAGAGAAAAAATATATAACTAAAGAAAAAAATAAATTGAAAAAAAATTAAAAAGGAAATTTTCTGGTCGGACTTTTAAAGGGGAAAATACAATTTTTTCAGAGGAAAAAATAACAAAAAGTCCAATAAAATTAAAAGTCAGATGATAAAAGTTCTCCAACTCATACCTCCCGAGAACATGTAAAAGTCAACAGCAGATGTCCTTTAACAATTGGAAGATTTTCTGGGTTTCTGAAAGAATTGTAGTTTTTTGGAGCGATTTTACAAAAAAAATCACAGGTTACAAGTACAAAATCTGAAAAATCTTATTGTGACTGAAAACTTTTTGGAAGTTGATGAATAACCTCTACAATATTGTGCAGAATCTAAAATTGCATGACAGCACAATATTCATTCAGGTGAGGAACGTTTGCTAAATGCAGGGACGACCTTAAGGGCAGAGACACATGCTAAGATTGGGGGAAATTTAGTCACCCATGACACATCTTCTTCGGTGACTAATCACCCCGAAAAGCCTTCCTGATGGCTATAATCTAAATCGCCGGTGGGATGGTACTCGGTGCACTTTGTTTTCCAAAGCCGCCAGAAGTTGCCTCATGACTAAATCTCCCCCCGAATCTTAGCATGTGTCTCTGCCCATAAGGTCGTCCCTGCTTTTAACAAACATTCCTCACCTATATGTAATATTTCCCATACCTGTAAGGATGATAAACTGTGAATTATTAGATATCATGTAAATACACAGAGAAGAAAGGACAAACAATGCTGATCTTCTTGCAGGCAAAGCATATTTGTAGGTCAGGGTGCAGTAACTCATATGGAGTCACTCCTTTCCAAACATAATAAATTACGCATAATAATGAAGACTAAGGCGACTGTTTAATAAAGCACGGTAAATTTGAATATAAGTTTACTAAACAGCGATGTGCTCAAAAGTCATTGCGATCTCTTGTGGTAACTACTACCAGCTTACATTAGCGGTATTTTAGCGAGTTGCGAATTTCCTGGCGATCAATTACATCTGCAAATATTTATGCTATAAAATAGCCTTGTTTTATGGCGTTAATTATGGTAATTTTTACTGTGTCATTTATGGCTAGAAATGTACCTTCAAAACTCATAAACTTTATTGACTGATGATTATACCATTACCATCCACAAACATTACCAGAGTGACACCAATCAAACATGTATGCATCATATAAACTGATACTTCATCCAGCTACGTACACACTCTTCTGACAATAGAATCATATGAACAAGAATTCATACCAGTTATCTCTTTGTATCATTTTAATGCACAGTTTAATGAGACAAACTCCCATTGAGAATTTTCTAGCCAAAAAATAAGTCAACTCCACTATATAGATGGCGGTAATATGTTGCGAATATTCTGGCATTAATTTTGTCTTTCACACATTTGCTGTTTAGTAAACCAGGCGTTAATGTGTACGTAGCGTTATTTTCAGCAAATGTGATAACTGGTGAACACATATTCTTGCACAAGAAAATTCTCAAATTTATATTTACCGCATGTTAATAAACTCCCCCAAAAAAAAATTCTGCGTTACATTTGTCTATATTTTGTGCTCAAATTTTTACCGCACTTTAGTAAACGGACTCCATAGTTGGGCAGCTACCTTGCCACCAGTAAAGGGTTATACAGAATGGGCTGTTGGCTCCTTGGTCGTAATTGCTTTTAGAAAGCTGGTTGGTCACATGAAAAGCATGATAAGAAAGAGATTACATATTCCTGGCCATTTCAGTTGTTGGACGGTTTCCATCCCCTTCTTACTTTGTGTTCAAACAGATGGCTCTATCTCTCACTGCCATTGCTCTGGCAACTTCGTTTAGTTAGAAATGGACGTCTTTTCTTTGAAACCCAAAGTCTGTTGTTTGCGTAGAAGGATAATAGTGTAACCAGGGCCGGGCCAGGCCGAGCGACCGCCCCAGGCAACCCATCCAGCCGAGGCGCCCCCCTCAACCAGGCTCACAGGAGATGCGCGCATATGCGTGCTGACCGGCTGCTTCAGGGACGCTCTCCCTCTCCCTTCACTTATGCGCGTGCATGGGCACGCACTCAAACAGGCGCCCTGCTTCAGGGACGCTCTCCCCCTCCCTTCATGCTCTCCCCCTCCCTTCACAGGCGCAGGACTGCTGACAAGCGCAACTCACTATGCCGGATTAAGGGGTAGGCAGCAGTGAAAGGTACGTGCCTTGCGCCCCCAAAGCTTTGCACCCTAGGCACGTGCCTACTCTGCCTACCCCTAGTTCCAGCCCTGAGTGTAACTATCAGATGAAAAGCCCTTGTCTATTTAATGTTGGGCACTTTCTAATTTACTAATTAGGATTTAGAAGCTGGTAATTACTTCTGATAGAGGAAGGAGGTGGAGCCAAGAACTGATTAGGATTCTGAGAGTCCCTTTGCGCCACTTTTTAATGTGTAATCCTGAAGCACATTGTCATGATAGTGACACATGCTAAGATTTTGGGGAAATTAGTCACCCAGCAACAAATCACGTCTTCTTTGGGCGACTAATCTCTCTGAAAAGCCCTCCCACGCTATAATGTAAATCGCTGAGAGCTTTGTTTTACAAAGTCGTCAGTGAGGCCATTTCGGGAGAATCCACTGGGAAAATTATCTGATCCGGCCCAACTGCCCTTACTAACCCCCCGTTGCGAGTGCATGTGTCAGAGCGCTAACGAGCTGCGCATCCTCAGTGCTCCTCAGAAAGCACCTGGGCAGCATGCTGTCCCTAATATTTTCCCGCCTGAAGCCCTGGCCTTTGTGACTTCTCCACAAATTCTAGCCTACAAATATCTGCATTAAGTTTATCTGTTCAATGCTAATGACCAGTTGGGTACATTATAGTACAGGTGTGGGGCCTATTATCCAGAATCATTGGGACCTGGGGCTTGCCAGATAGCAGGTCTTTCTGCAATTTGGATCTTCACACCTTAAGACTACTAGAAAATCATGTAAACATGAAATAAACTCAATAGGCTGGTTCTGCTTCTAATAAGGATTGCTGACATCTTAGTTGGGATCAAGTACAAGCTATTGTTTTATTATTACAGAGAAAAAGGAAATACTTTTTTAAAATTTTATTTATATATTATTATAATGGAGTCTATGGGAGATGGCCTTTCCGTAATTCAGAACTTTCTGGATAAGGGGTTTCTGGATAACGGATCCCATACCTGTAAATTATATTTTAATTACTTTAAAAAATTTTAAATTTTTGGTGTTTTTGTTCCTTTAAGCACTAAGCATATTCTCTGCTGGCTAAAAACACTGCTACAGCCACCTACTATCCCATGTTTCTACACTAGGGTTGCCACCTTTCCTTGAAAAAAATACTTCCTATATATTTATCTTTTTTCCTATGAATAACATTGGGACCAACCATCAAAAATACTGGCCAGGCCAGTAAAATACCGGCCAGGTGGCAACCTGTACACTGAGAATCTTAGGGGCAAATTCACAAAATGTGTGGTTGTGCCTGTGTTGGTTTCACTAGCGTTCGTCGTACTTTGCCAGGCATAGGTTCGCCAGCGCTACACAAATTCACTAAAACGCAAAGTTGTGCTCAGGGAGGCAAACGGTAGCGAAGTTGCGCTACAGTTACTTCATCGGGGAAAGAGAAGTTACGCTAGCGATGCCTAATTTGCATACATCGCGAAGTTAAAGTATAATAGATGTATATGCTGCAGCCATTACATTACACAACACAAGCCCAGGAAATCTTTAATAAATAAAATAAAGGTGTTCTATTGCCCTACACATGTGTCCCCTGTATAGTTGGATTGCAAATGTAGGGGACAGGGGCGTAACTACAGAGGAAGCAGACCCTGCAGCTGCAGGGGGGCCCAGGAGGAATAGGGGGCCCATTAGGCCCTACTTAATGAGCAATTTCAATATATAGTGGTAAAACAGGACAACCTCTGGATATTTTGGGGGCCCTAAAATAAATTTGGGGGCCAGTAACATCTAGTTACACCACTGGTACGGGGGGGAGGAGGTTACCCTTAAAAAAAAATTACGATCTTTTTCAGGCTAGTAAAACACGCCAGCGTTTTTATTTGGGACTTTTTTTTTCAATCTCCTATCTATTGTATTGAACTTCACCAGGTCTGACCCTGGTAAATTAAAGTCTAGCGCAAGCGGTAACGTTCAGTAAAATTAACATCTTAGTGAATTAGCTCAGTAACTTCACCTGGCGTAAGGGTACTTCGCTCAGTGTCAGTGTTGATAAATTAGCGAAGTTGCGAAATGACGTCACGCTGGCGCGTTAGCCACTTTGCACTTTAGTGAATTTGCCCCTAAGGGAAAGGCCAGACGGGGCACTTTCGGGAGATCTGTCGCAACTTTACGTGTCGCGGGTGCGCAGTGCGACCAAGCTATTCAGGGAGATACGTTGTGGCAATAAGTCGCCAGACGACAGATCTCCCCGAAAGCGCCCCGTCTGGCCTTACCCTTAATGTTCACTGCCATTGTTCCTCCACTGGCAGAGAAAACAGTGTGTGAAATTAGCCTCACGATGTCGCAATAATCAATAACTTTACAACAGGACTGCTAAAATAGCTTAATATTCTTTCCTTTATGAAGGAGTACCTATCTATCAGTACCCTCTGGAAGATCTTCAGGTAGATCATATCAATATGTTGCTTTCATTTCCTAACTTGCTTTTTAATAATCAAACTGAACAGTAGCTTTGTTACATATATATTTAGTTCCTTTGTTTATTTTTCAAACTTTAATTTTACTGAATACAACTGATTCTATGTTGTCTTCTTGCATTACAAAAAAGTTAAAAATAAAGAAAGAATTGTATATAAAATACAAAAACTAAAACTATTTGCATGGTTAATATTAAATTCCCATACTTTAATATTTTGGAGAGCCATCTTTTTCAGCCATAGCAGCTTTAAGTCTTCAAGGACAAGCATGCACTAGCTTTGCTCACTGTTCTGGAGGGAGATTTGCTCCAGGTTGTTCAGGTTGGGTAGATAGATAGATGATGCTTGTACACCTGAATATTAAAACAGTGCTGAAGATTCTTAATTGGAAGAGTACAGGGCTTAAACTGGGCCACAGGGACATTTACCTTTCTGTCCTTAAACCATTAAAGTTTACAGTATTGCACTTTATTCCTCCCATTTTCTTGTTGAAAGACTGAAGCATTTCCTCTTATTTTTATATATATTTTTTTTTATTTTTATATTTATTTTTATAGTACTTCAGTCTTCCCTAATTTTTAACAAGATGCCCAGTCCCTGTTAGTGAAAAGTGGCCATGCAGCATGATGCTCCCACCACCATACTCTTGTGGAAAATAATCCAAAACAAAGTTCTGATGTCAGTCCATCTGATAATCTGTGCTACTATTTCAAAATTAAAGCACATCAAGCAGCACATAATTTAAGGCTTTTCCACAAGGGAGTTTTGCCCTGTTCTTCCCATTCATTCAGTTTTATTGCATTCAATACAACATACTGCATTCCATCTGCATTCGGGGCTTACATGCACCTGTGTGAGTACGTGCCCATAAGAAAGATTTGGCTGGGTTTTGTCCTGCGCTCCCTTGTGGCTGAAACAATTGAAACTGAATGCAGGTAAGTGTAGCAGTCATGTGGAAGAGCCCTTACCCTGAACAAATAAAAGTGAATCTGCCACAAAGTGTGTGCCAAGGTCACTTACTAACAATTTTTTTTCTAAAACAACATAATGTAACATCAAAATAAATCAGAGGGAGCACATTTAGTAGAAGGATTTTATATAAAATCCATTTGGTAGAGGTCTCTATTTTTACCAAAATTGTAAGGAGGCTGAGAGAAAGCAATAATGGTAGACCTTGCTGCTGATTGTACTTTATTGCAAACATGTTTCGGGCTGATGCCCTTTTTCAAGTGTCAAGGGCATTGCCCTTCTGATTTTTCTGATTTCTTCTGATTTTTTAATGGATTATTAGACGTTACATACGTGAAAAAATATACACATGTGGTCTAACTTATTTTAAAATCTGTGAATCCCTGTATTGACCACAGAGACAATTTATTTAAAAGGCAAGGAAAGGCAAAGAAATAAAATCCCATTTTTACTTTCTTTAATGAAAAAGAAATCTATATCCAATATACTTTAATTTAAAAATGTGTACCTTTTTTTTATAAGAAACCTGACTATGCAGTGACATTCTCCCTTCATTTACTGCTGTGGATAGGAATTGTCAGACGGTCCCTAACTTCTGGCAGGGAAACAATCATACTTATGAACAGCAGGGGGAGCCCCCGCCTTACTTAAAAGCCATGCAGAACTCAAGCAGCTTTGTTTTTTGATAATTTATGATGATCCCTAAGAAGCCCAGACCACACTGAGCATGTGTATGTAGTCTAGTCTTGCAAAGATGTATAACAAAATTACAAGATGACAGCCCCCTGTGGCCAACTTTGAAAGCATAAATCATTTGTTTGATTAGGCTTGTGGTGCAGTAAGTTCATCTTTATGTTTAGTAAACAAAATACAGCATTTCTAGCCTTATTCTATTTTAGAATTTCCTTGCCCTTTAATTACGGGACATGTAATTCAAACATTATTTCAGAGCTGTTGTGAAACTGCACTGCCCTGTTTTATAAAGACTCTCTCCCAAGGCAGCCTATAAACTAGCTAATCTAATCAACAGTGGGCAAATTTTAATCTGACTAAAAACCTGTAGTAACCAATCAGTAATTAGCTTTGTTCAGCAAGCTGTGGGTTGAGCAATGGCATTGCCATGGATTACTGCCCAGGCACAAATTTGCCCATCTTTGGCATTTGAGTTATGCTGCTCCTGTATGCAAAGAGCACATAGCTGAAAATTGCTGTATTATTACAGCGATATATTATTTTATGAACTATCCAGACATCTTCATCATTCAGAGCAGGTCCTGCAGGCAGGGTCAATCACTGGAGGAATTAACATTTTTATTTGAAAGAATACATTTTTCCTCATGAAGTGCTAAATTACATTATATCAGGTAAAGTTCAATGATGAAGCTAATTTCACTCAGAATTATACTAATGACTGGGACTAATAGTAGTTTACACTGAATTAACATTCTGAATATTTTGTGTGTGTTAAACTGAGCAAACAACTTCAACTCATCCCTGTACCATCTTTTTACAAGAAAGCAACCAATGTTTTCCTATTTAAAGGAACCAGAACACCAAAAAAATGAAAGTGTTTTAAATGAATTAAAATATAATGTTCTGTTGTGCTGCACTGGTAAAACTGGTGTTTCCTGTTTCCTTCAGAAAGACTACTATCATTTATTTAAACAAGTTAGCAGAAGCATTCTGGAGTATACCATTGTATACTATTACAAATCTTATCTGACACTTGCTAATTAACCTGTGCCTTTTCCTTTTTCAGCCTCAATGGCTGTCCCTTTGGCTACACAACAGCCTACTTATAAACTATAGTAGTCTTGCTAAAGTAAAAACACAACTTTTATTGATGCAGGGCCACAGTATATTATATTTTAATTACTTTACAATGCTTTTATTTTTGTAGTGTTACTGTTCCTTTGAGGGGCATTCAGAGTCCCTTTATTCAAAGCAATATATATACACAGTAAGCCATTCCACAATTTCAGTGCCCTCACAGTCAGTGTGCCTTCTCACAGTGAAGGAAAATCTCCCCTGGAAGGCTCCATTAGAAATACATGTCTTTCGGGGAGTTGACAACCCCCCAAAAAACTACAGTAGAAGTTGGGTTGATGTTAAACTGGTATACCTAAAGTCTGTTTTTTGACCACAACAAAACACGTTTTCACTTTTGTAAATGGGAGTGTTGCAGCCCGTTCTTTATTGTATGACTTAATATCCCTGGTAAGGATTAAGCTGCATGAGCACCCATCCAGCAAGTATACTACAAGGTGGATGTTGCTCCCTTAACTACCAAACGGACTGGAGTCTAGAGTAGCCCAGAGCACTCAACATCTGTGCAGGTTCACTTTGTTATTGCAGAGGATTGGAAAATGAGGATTAGCTAGGACTGTGATTGACACTAAAATCTATCACCCCTTTTGTGCATATATAGAAAGTGTTGAATTGAAAAAAAGTAATAGAGGTTGGAGCACTTCCACTGTGTGGATACTGTGAGTGATACTAAAGTCTAAAATAGAATAATGGTAGAAATGCTGTATTTATTATACTAAACATAAACATGAACTTACTGTACCAGAAGCCTAATTAAATAAATGATTTATGCTTTCAAAGTTGGCTGCAGGGGATCATCATCTTTCAACTATGTTAAATATCTTTGCAAGATCAAGACCATGCACATGCTCAGTGCGGTCTGGGCCTGATGAGAGGTTAAGCTTAATGATTGTCATAAATTATCAAGAGAGCACAAGTCAAATAATATCTGCACAGAAGCTGATACAGCAAGACTAATTAATATTTATAAAATATTAATATTAATATGATTTATATTTAGAATATGCAAACTGCACTGGGTCTGTGGATATGAATCTCTACACAGTCGCCAGCTGCTCTACAGGGAAACAAACAAAGCTGCTTGAGTTCTGGGAAGTAAGGTGGGGGGCTCCCTCCTGCAGTTTGAAAGTATGATCCTTTCCCTGCAGAACAATTAGTGACTTTCTGAAGTTTCCTATCCTTAGCAGTCAGAGCAAGAAAAAATGAAGGGGGAATTTCACTGCATACCATCAGTTTTATTATAAAAATAGCGCACTTTTTAAATTGAAGTATGTTGGAGATAGATTTCTTTTTCATTAAAGAAAGTAAACATGGGATTTAATTTTTTGCCTTTACATCCCCTTCAAAGGATATAGTACCATAAGGCAGTGGTTCCCAAACTGTGGGACTGACTGTTTGGGGCAATGGCAGGGGGCTTAACCTGTAAATCAGTTAGGGTAAAAATTTGGGAGAATTTAGTTAGTTTAGTTAGTCTACTATATGTACTTGAAAGCCAATTGAGGGTTCGATAAATATATATTAGGACTGAAAAACTTAGAATATTTTCTTATATGACTTCTCATTTCATAAGGGGGGCACTAACCAAAGGTTAGATCATTAAGGGAGCCCTGGCCCAAGTGGGGACCTGAACCGATATTCCTTTACAATCTAGAAAATGATGATATGAAGATTTGTATCTTCTGTTTTCTGCTGTGAATCCTTTGTCAAAGATTCTGCCGAATCACGAATCAAATCCAAACCATAATTTGCATATACATATGCAAATTAGGGAAATGAAGGTGAAAAAGAACCGAGTGTACAGCAAATGGTGAACAGGACATTTGACTTCCTTGCTTGTGTGACGAAAAGTCATGATTTTTTTGGATTAAAATGTTGCTGAAAAAGACCGTATCTTGGCCGAATTCTGTATTTGAGGCATTACGATTTCCTGCAGGATATAGTAACATAATAAGAATGCACCCTAAATTCATTCAAGCTGAACTCACGGAAGAAAACAAGTACTGTAGCTGTGGTTCATAGTAAAGCATCAATAAATATTTGGAAAATGTACAATACAAAACCTTTTAGAAAAATCTGCTGTAAACTTATTTGTTTCCCAGCATATGCTGGTATATATTTCAGATACTTTAATGATATAATAGCTAGGTTGGATATGCAAGCCCACCCACTCATTTTTTTTCAAACATACATTTTTGTTGCTGAAACCTTTTAATTAATCTTTTCATATCCTTTAAATATTGCTTACTTTTTTAAGGCTTAATGCCTTCAGAAATATCTATGTGTGTTTGTTGGGCTTTTTGGCAGGATTAAATATAGCTCCATTTCACTCACTGGGAAATAACAGGGTTGAAGTATGGGAACTGAATGCTTATTATGGGATTTCTAAAGGGAATTTACAAAATACTAAAATATATTGAAGCAATGATGGTTGATATTTGCTGTACAGTAACAAGCTTCAATTCAAGATGGAGAAAATATAGTCATGTAATCAACTCAATGTGATCTAAAAACAAAGATCTGACTGCCCTCCTTTTGTTGAAATTCGTTAACGCAAGCATAACCTTTTATGTGGTTTATTGTAGAATAGTTAGATGGTAAATAAAAGGACTATAAGTAGATAAATATGAAGACTTTTATATATTTTACATGAAGCATGGCATGTTACTTAGCGACTAATTTCACCTGACAATACAATAAATTGCATGGGGCTGTGGCAGCAGAGGTGCCAAGTTATCGGTGTATTAAAACATGGCTTATAGTGCCTTAAGTAGCCAATTGCCCTTAGAGGTTCAGATTCCATGCATATATTAAGCTTAATACAACACATTTGTTTGCATTGCCTCACCTAAACATCCTTATCTCTTTCATTCTTATTATAAAGCCAACCACAGGCATTCTAAGCTGCACTGTTGTAAATATTTATGAGACTTTCAGATAAATTGTATTTTTGTTTTTTCCCTTTGTGTTATAGGATAGCAGCCTGTGAGTATATATTATAATGCCTTTTATAAAGTAGGTGCTAAAAATGCCATTGTTGTGACAATAGGCACAGCAAACTTGCACCCAAAGAATTACACTTTACTTTCTGAAAATGTTAGAAGCAACTTGCCGATTCATGAAAAACTGCACACACAATTGTATTCATTTTGACCCAATGCTCCACTGGTTTGTAAATGACTCGTATGGCTTCTGCTCATGGGTTCTGATACAATAAGACATTCTAATGAAAAAAAGTTGCTGATGGACAACAGTTGCCTAAGGAATCATTTACAACCACAACTGCAAGTGCAGTTTGGGTCCCACAATTTTCCCAAAAGTTTCATGTAAAACTAATTTTCATTTATTGTACATGCTTCAAAATGCACTCCTAGAGACAAATTCACTAAGATCCGAAAATTCGCCAGCATTGCCTCTGCTAGCGTTTGCCGCACCTCGCCAAGCGAATTTTCACCAGCGCTGCGTAAATTCACTAATGTACGAATTTGCGCTCAGGACGGCGAATGGTAGCGTAGTTGCGCTAGTGTTACTTCACTAGGCAGAGCGCAGTTACACTAGCAAAGCCTAATTTGTAAACGGCGGGAACTTTAACGTATAATAGAAGTATATGTTACAGCCATTCCACTACACTTTACTTTCTTTCATCTAACATCCCATCCATCATATTAGGGGACTTTAATATACCTTTTAACAACATTAACAGCCCTTCCGTCTCTAAACATCTTTCACTAACATCCTCCCTAGGCTTATCATTGTGCTCAGACTCTCCCACTCACACCAATGGTAACACTCTGGATCTCATATTTACCAGACTCTGTTCAACCACCAACTTTGCTAACTCACCGTTTCCCCTCTCTGATCACAATATGCTCACATTTCAACTCCCTCCTCACTCCCTCCTCACTCCCTCCTCACTTCCACCACCCTCCCCCCACACTCCCCAGTCTCTCCTGTGCTCCTTCACCCCTGTTAATGATGAGGAAGTCTCAAAACTTTTGGCCTCCTCTCACCTTACCACCTGCCCGCTTGATCCTATTCCTTCAAAACTTCTCTGCAATACCAGCCCTTGTCTAATCAAAGTGTTAACTCATCTATTTAATCTCTCGCTCTCAACTGTACTATTCCCGTCTCAACTAAAACACGCTCTTGTCACCCCCATTCTGAAAAAACCCTCTCTTGATCCCTCCAATCTGGACAACCTATCTCTCTGCTACCTCTCATTTCTAAACTACTAGAGCGCCTAGTCTACAACCGATTAACGTCATTCCTCTCTTACAATAACCTGCTGGACCCCTTACAATCTGGTTTTAAACCACAACACTCCACTGAAACTGCTCTGACCCGTCTAACTAATGACCTTTTAACAGCTAAAGCCAACAAAAATTCTCACTACTAATTCTGCTTGATCTCTCAGCTGCATTTGACACTGTAGATCACACTCTCCTCCTCCAGTCCCTCCATTTGCTTGGCCTTCATGACACAGCCCTGTCCTGGTTTTCTTCTTACCTTACCAATCGTTCCTTCAGTGACTCCTACAACGGAGTAGCATCTTCCCCCCAACCTCTCTCTGTCGGGGTTCCTCAAGGCTCTGTCCTGGGACCCTTATTATTTTCTCTATATACTTCCTCCCTCGGCAAATTAATCAGGTCATATGGTTTCCACTACCACCTCTACGCTGACGATACTCAGATCTATCTCTCCTCTCCTGATCTCAACCCAGAACTCCTAACTCATGTCTCCTCCTGCCTGTCTGCTATCTCTACTTGGATGTACCTTAAATTAAACCTCTCCAAAACGGAAATGGTTCTTTTTCCTCCAACTAACACCAGTAACATCCCTGAAGTATCCATCATAGTAAACAATTCCACTATCACCCCATCTCCCCAGGCCCGGTGCCTTGGGGTTATCCTAGATTCTGCTCTGTCATTCACTCCTCATATCCAGTTGTTAAGTCATGTCACTTCCACCTAAGGAACATATCCAAAATACGATCATTTATCACCCAAGATGCTGCCAAAATTCTTATTCACTCTCTTGTCATATCGCATCTAGACTATTGTAACTCTCTTTTAATTGGCCTTCCCCTTCAGAAACTGTCACCTCTCCAGTCCATAATGAACACTGCTGCTAGGCTTATACACCTAAGCAACCATTCTTCCTCTGCCATATCATTCTGCCAATCCCTGCACTGGCTTCCACTCCCCTTCAGAATTAAATTCAAATTAATGACCCTGACATTCAAAGCACTTCATAACTCTGCCCCTCCCTATATCTCTGAACTAATCTCCATATACTCACCCAACCGCTTACTACGCTCCTCTACTGACCTGCTACTCAACTCTTCTCTCATTACCTCCTCACATGCTCGCATTTAAGACATTGCAAGAGCTGCACCCCTCCTCTGGAATTCTCTCTGTCTGTCCAACTTTCTCCCAATCTTTCAGCTTTCAAGAAATCTCTAAAAACCCACTTTTTTAGAGAAGCTTACATTACTATATCTCTCACCCACTTTACTCTGATCTTGCCCACTCCCACACCTTGTTTATCATTCCCTTCCCTTTAGCTTTTTCTGTACAGGGTCTGCCTCACCTCCTGTACCAGTATTTATTGTGATGTACAGTATGTACAGTAACTCCATATTTATTGTGATGTATGTAACTCCTTATGTTCTCTGTATGTAATTCATGTGATTTAGTTGTATAATCACATTCACTTTACAGTGCTACGAAACAAGTTGGCGCTAATAATAATAATAATACACAAGCCCAGGAAACCTTTAATAAATTAAGTAAAGTTGTCTTATTGCCCTACATGTGCCCCCTATATAGTTGTGTTGCCATATGTTAGGAAATGTAGGGGGGAAGGAAGGTAACTCCCCCAAAAAAATCGATCTTTTTCAGACTTTTTTTTGGGACTGAGAAAAGTTTTTTCAACCTCCTATCTATTGTATTGAACTTCGCCTGGTCCGCCTGGTCCGACCAGGTGAAGTAAAGTCTAACTAAGTGGTAACGTTCAGGAAAATGTTCATCTTAGTGAATTTGCGAATTTACGATCCTTTGTCAGTGCGCAACTTCGAATGGCGTAAGGATGCGAAGTTGCGCAAGTCTGTCTACTTCGCTAGCAAAAATTCGAAAAGTTGGTGTTAGTGAATTTCCAAAGTTACGAATCGATGTCACGCTGGTGAATTAGCGCTAGTGTTAGACGCTTTGCGCTTCAGTGAATTTGGGCCCTAGAACTTCCGTGTGTAAGGGGTGAAATATGGTTAATATTTAATTAGTTTGGCCACTAGGTGGCAGTGAGTCATAAGTTAAACTGTGAAGTGTGAGATTGTTGGCAGTGAAAAGTGAATTAAAGAAAATAGGATCAGGAAATGTGTGGCCAGTCTGGCAGTGAGCAAGAGAAAGTAGTCTGTGTCAGGGAAAGGTAAGGAGAAAGGATTGTGCTACAGTTTATTTGTTATGAAGAAGTCACAACAATAAACTTCATCTGTTTATGAGAAAGTTTTCCATATCTCATGTTGTAAGGTTACACCTGCAGTTATGCTTGGTGCCATTCAGTCCTGCCTTCCTTTACAAATTGAGGTCTGCTGCGCTTATTAATGCAGGAGAGCCCTGGAGTTTCTGCCACTAGGGTTCCCTTTGTACCCAGCAACACACTTGCACTTAAAGAGTCGATAGCAGACGTCACTAACGCCAAGTAGAATTCTGTATAAATGTGTGCAATTTGCAAAAAAAGCATGCGCAGTTGCGTTAATTTTGTCGGATCAAATGCATTTTTGGCAGACATATTGTCCCCTTGCAATTTCCATGACGCTAGAAATGTGGGAGCATATGCTGCATGCATGGGGCAAAACACATACAGACTGAACTTGAAATTACACTTCCAGTTATGAACCCTCTAATGCAGGGGTCTGCAACCTTTTTTACCCATGAGCTACATTCAAATATAAAAATAGTTGGGGAGCAACACAAATAAGGTCTGTAATTGGTTATGTGGTAGCCAAATGTGAACTGGCAGCCTAAAGGAGGCTCTACTTGGCACCATACTTTCTTTTTAAACAATTAAACCTTGCTTCCAAGCCTGGAATTCAAAAATAAGAACCTGCTTTAAGGCCACTGAGAGCAACAAACAAGGGGTTGGAGAGCAATATGTTGCTCATGAGCTACTGGTTGGGGATCACTGCTCTAATGTATAAAAAAACAAGGTTGTAAATTGTTTTCTTGCATTTTTGACTGATACATACAGTATGTGGTCTTCTGTAGTCTTCAAAACAGCTCAATTATTGTGCAAAATGCCACTCATGGTATGGATCAGTACAAGTTGTAGTTGCATAATGTATGCACTCATTCCTTACTTAATCCCTCGATTGTATACAGTACTATTATGTTTTTCTTCTCTTCCCTATCTTTCCTTGCCTTTGGATGTTATTTTTGCCTTCTTCCCTTCCTTCTCTCATGCTCACTTCTCATTGTGACAGTCCCACAAATTTCTTTTGAATCACTCCCGTGTTTTGCATCCTACTGTTCCCCTGCTTTCTGTTCAGATCTCTCCTAGTAAAGGAATTTGGTGACATCATGTGACATCCATGACAGTAAAATTCGTCACAAAAAGATGTTTCTGTAAAACAGCAATTTCATATACAAGACGCTCTGAGCTCCATCCAGTAAGTTTTATGAAACATCAGCAGCTCAATAAAGTACGTTTCATAGCCACATAAGCATGAATCATGAGTCTGTCTGGAAGGCTTTTCTTTCTTGCTATGCATTCAGTTTTACTGCTAAGCTCTTGGCTGCCAGCACAAATCCTTCTCTTGTGAGATAACAAGCAAATCAGTAAAGACTAAAAGATTAAATTGAAACTGATAGAGATGGACAGGAAAAAAAAAACATAAAAAAAACAGGTTGAGGCTAACGGTAAGTAAGAAAGGGGCAAAGAACACGGAGAAGTACAAACAAATGGGGGAAAAAAAGAATAAGGAACAGAAATGAGCCAACTCCTAAAAAGTAGTAAACAATGAAGAAGGGGAGAAACTTGCATAAATAAAGATAAAAGAAGAAAAATTTAATTGATAAAGAAATATAGGAAAAATTATTTGCATCTGGTAATTTCGTATTAGACTGCAGAAGTTTTTAGATGCTTCTCACCTAGAGGTGTCCAGAGCCCATGGTATTGCTTGGTTGGTCTCTGGTGTCCATGTTAATACAAGTAAATGTCAATCTCAGACATTAGGGTTATGCTGCAGGCAAAGAATCCGCCAATGAAATTATGAGCCGAGTTTCCATTGGGAGTTTAGGGGTTCAGCTCAGGGGAATGCGTATGCAGCTTTTTTTTTTCTTACCAGTAGTGTAGGATTTTTATTTTGTGAAGCGCAGTGGCAGAAATAAGACTCCTAGTACATTCAGTACATTCATCTTCATTAGCCAGTTTAGATTGCAGTAAAGTGTATACAAGCCAAATCATCAAGATAAATGGACAGCAAAGTGGATGACTACCCTATGCATTTTACAACACCAGAGGGATTTTTCTTAACAGCGTTCCCCATCAGATGGAAAATTCTATCTGGAGGTCTTAGGACTTTTATTTTATGGTAATATGTGTCACTTTGCAGCTCTTTTGCCTTCAAGGGAAAAAAAAGGCCATAGTAAAATTGACTTTTCATGTAGTACTTATACTTATACTGACAAATGTGAAACCAGTGGACTATTATGGAGGCGGTGAATCCACAGTGCAACTCGTTCAAAAGGATTTAAAATTGCATTGTAGCAGGGGAGCCAATCCCCAGTGAGGTGAGCAGCTGACAACTGGGCCGACCTGACAGGGAACTGCAGCCTATCTTTCCATGTGTGAAGGCAGCACTGTGAATGTAGGACACACCCTCCTCTGAACTCCAATTAAGGTTTGATTTTAAGCCAACATTGAAAGCAGGTGCCATGTAATATTTATCTTGACTAGTTTTTAATAACAAATTTTATATGTCCCATATTTTTTTCTGTTTGTGGTTGAATCACTCTAAGGGTCATTTAGTGTGCAACTACAGACACAAATCAGCACTTTTTTTTAACCACAATGCAACGTTTTACACATAATTATGGGCACATGGTGAGTTGCACATGCCACAATGGCACATGATGTGAGAAATGAACGCAAATGTGTGGTAGCAACATTTTAATAATTGGGATTGTGTCAGTTCCGGCATTCAGAAGTTGACATTTGTACGCGATTGTGCACACGCCTGTTGCACTTATTGACTCACCTCCACCATGATTAGTCTACACAGTTCCAGTGTAATTGTGGTTGTGTGCGGACTTGCACTAGGCGCACTCTAGAGTCACCCTGTGTTAAAAGGCCCACTTGCATGTTATGAACTAGAATAGACTCAGCAGGAACTATGGTGCAAGTACCTGAATAAATTGTGATCACTTCCATTTTTGAACAAATGCAACTGTAGCTATTCTTGTACAAATCTCACTTTTACTTAGCCTGCATTCACTGAAACTCAGCAAGATTCTATGTACAGGTGACAGTAATTGTTCAGTGTAATTATTGCAAAGGCAGGACAAATCAAACTGGGTCAGCAATACAGCTAAAAAGGGCCTGTTCTGAGCGGACACCAATGATATCGGCAATTGCCAGCACTGGGGAAACACAAGGCAAACTGTAAATGACATTATTGACTCACAGTGGGCAATTGATTGGAACATAATCAGCGTTTAGCTGAGTGTTGCACTGTTACAAGTTACTCAAGTCAACTTTCAGATGCAATATTCCAACACTTTCGCTGTCAGAAAGGCAAGGGATTTAAACAGCTACCGCACAATTCAACTGCACAATATAGTTAATAATAACTGCAATGCTAACAAATCCTTCAAAATGACAATGCTGGAAAAACCAATTATGAATAATTCAACCCCTCCAGACATAACAATGGCCATATACAGGTGCTGTGCTTCCTGACACATTTAACATGCAGAGTTGTGTGTTTGCTACACACAGTAAACCTGATAAATTATTAAGGGCATCAGCAC
This sequence comes from Xenopus borealis, assembly GCA_024363595.1. NCBI lineage: Eukaryota > Metazoa > Chordata > Amphibia > Anura > Pipidae > Xenopus > Xenopus borealis. The sequence goes on from CM044438.1 coordinate 100,825,718, forward strand.
CAGCCTATGAGTTGTTGGTATCAAAGTAATGATCCATTTTGTATAGCTAAAAACATAGAATGAGACTCCTGCATGAAACCTGCAACATATCTGCTAAGCAGTGTTCTTGTTTCTCCATGAGTAATCCATAATGACTTTTGAGGGTCCAAAGTCTGTTCCTCTGTGAGTGACAGCAGCTACATGTAACAAAAGGAAAATTGCAGCCATTACTGCAGCATTATGATATGGAGAGTAGAAACAATTAGTAGTTTCATCTTTATAGTAGTAGTAAAACAAATTTAATTAGCATTAAGAAATATGATTAAAGGATATAGAAGGAGATACTCAATTGTAACAGTTCAAATGCTCCTGTTCCAAAAAGTGTTTGGAAGGTGAACAAGGCATTTAAAGGGTGTTTTCTGGTGAAATTGACCCTGGTGTGTTGCGTGAATGTGATAGTCATCTTGAAAGCTCTATTGGGGCAGGGACTGGTGTGATTAATAAATCTTCACCTGAACAACAGAGAGTAGTAACCTAGAGTTAGAATGGATCTTATGAAGAGAAGCAAACATCTGAAAGAAGCTCATTGTAGTAACAAAGCTAATGACAAATGGGTCATTTTCTTCACTAGCAATTATACATAATGTTGCCAAGCCCACCATATGTGTCTATATAGAAATCTAGCCCTGCCTGCAACTTACACCTTACAGACAGTTACTCCGGAGCTCCTATGTCTGTAGCACGAGGTCAAGAGCTAGTTATTGTTTATGCCAGATATGTAGGGTGAAACCCCATGTAAGGTTTGTAAAATACCACCAGTATAACACACTTAGCAATCCATTTGTAGATAAGCCAGCCTGCCCTCTGAGAAGAGGATGCTTTTCTGAACAGACTTGCATGATTTTTACTATGGCAAAGCAGGCTCTGGGAGAAATATTGTACCAAACATGTTAGTTACAATGTTGAAGGACAATTGCCAGCTGGGTGGAAATCCCTGTTGGTTGAGAGAAACAACATTCATTCATGACATCACACCACAAGGGAGCATCACCATATGGAGATGGTACTGTAGCAGCAGCACTAAGTAGGAAACTCGAAGGCAAATAAATGTTAAAACTACTATTTTCATGTGGATAAATGACAGCTTTCTTGCTTGCACAGTGTAGATAAATAGATATATAGATTTAAAAAATGAGGCAAATGGGACATTTGCTCAGGGTCCACCATCAACCTTTTAATTGATTTTTCTTTTTTGGAATAGCAGATACTTAATTTTAAGACAATTTTGAGAAAAGCTCTACAACATAACCATTGTCATTTTTTTCTTTAAAGGGCAAGGAAAGTAAAATAGAATAAGGCTGTAAATGCTGTATTTTGTATACTAAACATAAACATGATCTTACTACACCACAAGCCTAATCAAACAAATTATTTATGCTTTCAAAGTTGGCCACAGGGGGCTGTCATCTTGTAACTTTGTTATACATCTTTGCAAGACTAGACTACATACACATGCTCAATGTGGTCTGGGCTTCTTAGGGATCGTCATAAATGATCAAAAAACAAAGCTTGAGTTCTGCATGGCTGGTAAGTAAGGTAGCCCCCCCCCCTGCTGTTCATAAGTATGATTGTTTCCCTGCCAGAAGTTAGGGACTGTTTCACAATTCCTATCCACAGCACTAAATGAAGGGAGAATTTCACTGCATACAGTCAGGTTTCTTATAAAAACAGTACACATTTTTTAATTAAATTATATTGGAGATAGATTTATTTTTCATTAAAGAAAGTAAAAATGGGATTTTATTTCTTTGCCTTTCCTTGCCCTTTAATCTTTTATTGCAAGGCATTTGGCAAAAGACAATTCTAATAACAATCTTTAGTTGAGATGTTTCTTGTGGAATTCCATGTAGATTGGGTTGCTTGTTTGTTTTGCAGCAAGGGTCACAAAATTAGGAAATACCTGGATTGCTTCCCTTTTCGCCTGCCTTAAGCTGGCCATAGACTGTATATATTTATTATGTGATTTGTCTCCCCATGTATACTTTTATATATATTGTAGTTCTATGCACTGTACAGCACTGCAGCTCCTTAACAGCGCTTTACAAATAAAGTTATACATACATAGATGCAAAGATCCGATGTACGAATCCTCGATTCGTACGATTTTGTGACTGTGTGTGGAGTGTCCAGACATTTGTCTTGCCATGCCGATTGGTCACTGAGTTGATTGGACAGGTTAAAAGATTTCAGTCGGCTGCCGATGATATCTCTGCATGTATTGCCGATCTGATGATCTTCAGTGGGTGACTGTCACCAGCTTTGTCGGACATACACTTTCATACGATTGATGTCAGGGCAGAACATCGACTGATCTGTTCTTTTACCACTTTATTCAAACTGAAGGTTAGTGGCAGGTCAGGATATGGGGACGTCCGATTGTTCATCCGATGTTGCAGGTAGATCCTTGCATCTATGGCCAGCCCAACCAAACCCACTGACCCACAACCCAACCTGGGCCCATAGACCTGCTATATTATTATCTCCAAATGTTTCTTCTTAAAGGGGAACTATCGCAAAAATGTTATATTAGCTTCAGCATACTGAAATAGGAAACTTTCTGAATACATTCAATTAAAATTCTTGCCCGTTTCTAGAATAATGAACTTTATCTTCACTATTCCTCTCTCAGCCTCTGTTTATCTTCATTCTCTCTTCATTCAGGAGTTGGGAGTCAGATTACTGATCCAATATATCTTATAGGGGGGCTCCTTTTAACTAGCAGATGTATTAGAGCTCACTCTATTATAATCACCAGACATCATGTCTCTCTACATGCAGAAGTTATGCAAAAGGCAGTTATTTTGTTAAATTTTGTTTGTACTGGAATCAGCTATTTGAGTGAGCACTAATACATCTGCTAGGAAATGAGGCCCCTCCCTATGAGATATATTGGATCATTCATCTGACACCCAACTGCTGCATGAAAACAGAATGAAGAAAAACAGATGCTGAGAGAATAATAGTGAATATAAACTTGATTGTTTCAGAAACAATGCAGAATTTTTAATTTATTGTATTTAGAAAGTTTCCTACTTCAATATGAGGAAGCTTATATTAAATTTTCATTTTTGCGATAGTTCCCTGCTGCATAGCAATGGGGGAAGCCATTTAAAGGAGAAATGGCTCAGGTTACACATCAGATGGCAGATAATCTATGTAGAACATAATGGCGTTATCTATTATCCACTATTTAACCTGTGCCATATGGCCTTTTTTCAATTTCCACCATTGCTATGTAGCAGCTTGTTTATATAAACAATAGTAGTGTTTCTGAAGCAAACAGATTTTACCAGTGCAGGGCAACACTAAATTATATTTTCATTACTTTAAAACAATTTCATTTTTTGCTGTTACTGTTCCTTAAACAGTTATTGCACTGCAATTTTTAATTGCGCATTACAAATTTTAATTGCCCACTTTTAAGTGAATTAGGTGAAGGTGCTGTAATCTTTTGGACCAAACATAACTTTTTCAGTAAGAAGTTTTATCACATTCATTGTGTACTGGCACAAACTATAACATTTGCAAACCTTCTTCCCCTGTCAGAAGGGGTTGCTAAGCAGTTTACGGGTTCACAAAAGCTATATTAAATTTGCACAAAGGCAAATTTGTTTGCATAAAGGCATAACTTTTCGCATCACGCATATTTTTTTTTCCATTACTGACTTTTATTACATTACCCCATTAAAGTGGTAAATGCTACTACATTTTTACAGTATTATATAATTTAATTGTAGAGTGCAGTGGTTTCCTTTTGCTTGCTAAAATTATTATCCTAGTCTTCTTTTGAATTAGTTCTGTTAATAAAGCCTTGAAGTCCTAGCGTAATGTAAACAGGAGGATTTCAGATAAGAATCATGACCACTGCAGTCTGGGTGCTCTTTTATAAAAATATCTCAGCAAAAAAGAATGACTGCTGCTTTGAAGGGAAGAAAATTAAACCCAGGTCCCCTTTAAAGGAACAGTTCAGTGTAAAAATAAAAACTGGATAAATAGGCTGTGCATAATAAAAAATGTTTCTAATATAGACATAGTTAGTTAACAAAAATATAATGTATAAAGGCTGGAGTGACTGGATGTCTAATATAATAGTCAGAATCCAACTTCCTGCTTTTCAGCTCTTTAACTTTGAGTTAGTCAGTGACTTGAAGGGGGGCCACATGGGACATAACTGTTCAGTGAGTTTGCAATTGATCCTCAGCATTCATGTCAGATTCAAAAGCAACAGTTATGGCCTGTGTGGCCCTCCCTCAAGTCATTGATTGGTTACCACCTGGTCACCAGGGTAACCAGTCAGTGGAAAAGAGGAGAGCTGAAAAGCAGGAAGTAGTGTTCCGTTCTGTCATGTTAGACATACAGTCACTCCAGCCTTTACAGATCACATTGTTGGCTAACTAACTATATTAGAAACATGTTTTATTTTGCACAGCCTAACTATTTACCCAGTTTTTATTTTTATACTGAACAATTCCTTTAAGGTATACATTAGGTGGGCAAAAATAAAGATACTAGTTTGTTTGTAAGTGTAGAATTATACTGTAGAGCTGTTCTTGAGGGGTCTACCATTTATGGGGATGAGGTCTGATGGTGAGCCCTGGGGATATGTTCTTTTATAAAAACAAACACAGTGATTTCACTCCCTATACAATTACAAACAAACAAATGCAAGTACATTTTTAGTTTGGTTATTTTGATGCAATGCAGCTAGTGTCGCTTCCTTTATTAGTGTTTGGAAGCAGGACCATTTGTTTATGTTTAGAAACCTCCCACAGGAGAAATGTCAGGTTTATCGGGTTTTCTCTTGTTTATTTGCTTAGGAGTAAACTTGCCCTCTTTTTTTCTTATGGTAGGATTTGTAAAGAAAGTACAAACTCTTTGAAATGCTTCTCTCTGATCTCCCCTCAAAGGAATTGTAGCAAAACCTTAGACAAGATGTTTCTGATGAGCCCCCACCAATGTTTACAGAAAAATATCCTTGTACAGTTTGCTGAAAGATTGTAGCATTTCAACTCTGAGAATGCTGAATATGTTTCCTGCAATGCTTCACAGGTGATGCCCTGGTGATACTGAGTGCCCTGTGTTATTCATATGTACTTATTCACGGCATATTTTGAGTATAGGGCAAATTTCTTGTTGGTGTGAAAGTTGTGGCAGTCCTGCCCTCAAGCTGATAAACTTGAATATCATAATGCATAAGGGAAGCAGCCAGGCTATTTCTATTTTTTCTCCCATTGCTTAAAAACAAGTATACAAAACCTCACAGTCTGCTCCACATTGGACACCACAAAAAAATAACCTCAACTAAAGATACAAGCTTATTATTAAACAATGTATTAAGAGAGAGAGTAAAGTAAAAAAAAAAAAAACAACAGGGATCCAGTTCTTCTGGATCCTTAAAATGAATGTTTGCTGTTTTTAAGTTCAGTAAATGTTATAGCAGATAAAAGGTCTCATGGTGGGCTCCTGAAATCTGATGGGCCTGAGTAAATGCCCCCTTTTCACCATTTATTAAAATGGGTTTGAATTGCAGAAGGTAACTGTTGTAAGATATCTCTCAAGTATTTTGAGTTGTGTGGTTGGTTACTGAAACAATTCTAGGAAGAGTGGTCCCATCAGTCTTCTTTATAATCTTCCATCTCCTGTTATCTCCATTCCTTGGCCTGATAGTATAGTGTGTTTATATTGTATTTAACTGGCTAAGAATGGCTAACATGATGCTTGAGGGGTATTCAGATTACTTTTAATTCTACCCATGTTGGAAGGATAATATTATAACCTTCCATCTGTTGCAACTGGGGACACCTTAAATTCCCCCATCAGAGATGCTCAACTGCATTGACAGGGACCCCACCTCCTCTTCCCCACTACGTGCTATCACACACGGCTAATTTAAAAAACCTAAATGAGCGGATAAACCATAAAATAAGGTAAAAATGTCAGATTAGAAGGTTGAATATTCTGCTGATGGTTATTGAAAAGGAGAGCTAAACCAGCACATAAAATAAGAATCCCGAGTTCTGAAGGGTCTGAAGGAGCATATGAGCTAAAGAGCTTTTTGTGCTTTTTTCAAGTGAGAAATCACAAGTAAATAATCAAACTGTAGATTATACCTTCGCGTCAAGCTAATTAATATATTTTAGCTGAGATATTGAGGAGTATATCCGCATTGTCTGGTCAGGGTTGAGCTGACAGATATCTTCCAGGCTTAAGACTTTGCTGCGTAGGTTTAATTAAAGGTAGATATAGTCAATGAAAAGATAAGAAAGGAAGAGAAGAGGAGACATTGTGCGTGCAGCCAGGAATGGGAACTCCTGAAAGGTCATAAACTAACCGTGGTGCATCTAACCATGGCTTGAAAAGATGTCATACTCTGAGAAACTCATCAAACAGTGGGTGTGGGAATAAAACAAAAGTACTGGATAAGAAAAATTGAAATTGAGTAGGCCCGAGTGTGTTCCAGCCTAGGAGAATTACCATCATTTCAACTGTGGCCCTATATACAGTAAAACCTATGCCATTTGGCATACCTATAGAAGAAGCTACATCTATAGCTTTGAAAATTATCTCATGGTGCGAGAAATTTGAAAAAAGAAAAAGCATTAGAAACCCTTTAAGTAAATGTCACATCTAGCAAGGTATACAGTCAAAATCCTGTAAAACCAGTGAGAAGTGCAGAACTCATCAAAATAAACAAGGGGCCCATGTATATATACCCCCAACAATCAGCAAAGAAATCACTAAATTGGGCCAAGTATGAATAAGTGCAGGCTAAAAATAAACAAAATGTCATTTTTCATTTTGGCACTTGGTCGTAGACCCCACTTTGTAAGCTCCACAAGATGAATGTATATACACATGTATATATACACATGCAGGCAATACAATGGAAATGCTTAGTGTTTGTTTTTGAAACATTGCATCTTGAATTCACATTAATAAGCTCCTTTGTTTCTCAGAATAATCTTTTTCTGCAACTACAGTATTTCCTCCTCGCTCTCTTTGTTCAGAATGCAAGTTGGACCAGGATAATGCAACTATGAAAATATCTACCTTACTCAGCTGTACAAATTGTGTTGGTTCATTAAGGTGAAATTCCACATAAGGCATGTGCCACAACTTGCATATGATATACCAGTGCAGACACAAATAAGTATCTGTGCTGCGAGGTGAGTTAGTGAGGAACAGAATATATTACAGTCCCTGACAAGTAAAGTTTGTATATTGCAAGTATATGTAATACAAGCTATAAATACAAGAGCTATACATGAATGGTACTATTTCATTAGCATGCAGCAGATCCAACACTATCCATTGATCCATTGTGACTGTATCTGCTCCTTTAAGCTGGCCATAGACGTACAGATACAGTCACTTGGATTTGTAAGTTAAATGCGTCGTGACTCAGGGCTAATTAAAGAAACTGTGTTATTTAAAGTTATCTTAACTCATTTAATGCATTTAACCTTTTCATTAGCATACCAAAGCTCCATTGTTTTCAATGGTGAACTCTTTAATTGGATTGGATGCTGTGACACAATATTCTGTGCTAAGTGGGATAAATGAGATAGATGAGTTAAGTCACGACACATTTAACTCACCATCCAAAGTGACTGCATCTGTAAAGATTTTTGAAAGATCCAATGGTTATCGTGAGACCACGATTGTCTCAAAACGATTGTTTAAATGTCCGATGTGCCGATCAACTAAAAAGACCATTTCAGGCGATATGGGGAGCTTTACACACACACACACATTTTTCAGTTTAATATGGATGGCACAAAGTCTGGCTCTATGTTAGCTGCATCAGAACAAGCTGTAGACAAGCCAAAAAATTGTAGCAGAACGTGTGCCAAAGTGATGCTTCCTTGTATTGTTAGGATTACACAGGAACCAACAACCAACTCCATTGACATACAGTAACTGTGTTCAGGGCACACTATTGCACAGATTTTGGGGCTGCAACATTGTGGTGTCCTGAAGGAATGGTAAGTTAACAGAAGACACATGCCTCTGGCCTTTTTCAGTCATGTTTTTAACTAGAAATTCTGTTCTTTTAGTGCGCAAAGTGCAACTGAGTTCATATGGCTGGCCAAATATTTTGACATTTTCAGGCTGTCGACTTCTGTAATGGGAAAACCCAGTCACAAACTCGTGCTCTTGCCACCACTGGGCATTGTAGCCATTAAACAGCACCTCATTACCTAGTATAGAGGCTCCAGCTGCGAATCAGATGAAAGTGTCAATGTGACGAGGCCTCTAACATTGTAGGGACTCTTAGTGTAGCACCGGCAGCTGTGTGTGCCAGAATGGGGTGCTACTTTTGTGCCAGCAGCAAGGTTAATACTTAGAAAGAAATACTTAGTGTGGCACACAGTATATCTCATTAAAAGGAGGCATCAAAGAGTTCCTGCATATTATTTAACTCAATCTCACAGACTGGCAGGATAATCTCTGAACTGCAAAATTAGCAGAAATATAGTAGCTAACTGCAAGATACAGGAATGTTTTTTATGGAAGAAATCTAGTTAACACAAATGCCACACAGCAAAATACACAACAGGACCTGAGTTCATAGGGACAACCTAAGTCAGGTAAATCCAGTTTCCCATCCTCTAGCCACTGCAATAGTTCCAGAACAATTGAGTTGGTAGGGTTACTGGCAGGCTAGGAAAAATAATACTTAATGTGCAACTTTGGGCTTTGTGCCACCTCAGCATTTAAAAGCTCTGTGGGTCATAACAATAAAACAAATCACCTAGTATTACACGATTATCACATATAATAGCTGGAGTAGCAACTCTCTTACATAAGTAAAAAAAAAGTCTACATGCAGAGCTAATATTAAATCTGAATGTGGTGCTCTTTTTGGTACCTCTATTGCTGGTAGAAGCAATATACACATATATCCCAATATTTCCAAATTGCACTCACATAACGCAATTAGTGTCCACCTGGATGTCCAGGGCCCACTGGGGCTGCACCTATAAGGCACCCCTTTCAACATCTAGGGCTCCCTCTCCCAACGTTCTCCCTCAATGTTTACTCCCATCACACCATGTTGTGTAAGTTTTATCTCAACTTATGGTGAGAGGGAGTGGTGAGGAAGCATCCTCAGTGCCATGGGGAGTGGAACTGGGTTGGTGAGGCTCATGAAGGCCACAGGGCCCACAGTGTTTTTTCTCTTTGTCCAACAAAGTCAGTCTTATCCCGGACACCACTCAGCAATGTGTAAATCAATGTGAATAATAACTTTTTTATAATAAATGCCAAATGTTTCAGGGCAACCTCCTTCTTTAAAGGAGAACTAAAGCTTAGCTAAAGAATTAGTCTACAAATATTGTACGTTATGTTTTGGGCTCCTGTACTAGTCCAAAGCAGCCTCAGTCAACTGCAGCCCTTCAGAAGGGTGGATCTTTGTCTCCAAAGATGCCCCAGTAGCTCCCCGTCTTCTTTTCTGCTGATTCACTGATTCACATGCTCTGTGCTGCTGTCACTTACTGAGCTTAGGGACCCACTCACAATATACAGTACACATAGAATAGAAATGTCATAGTATAAGACTGATTAGTAATTAATACAGATAATTACTACATGGCAGCACAGAAACCAGTGCAATTAGCATCAGAATTTAATAATCAGCCCTGTAGCATCAGCTTATATTACAGACCAGCCTCATTTTATGCTTGATAATTTGCAACAACCCCTAGGCTTAGCTTCTCAACAGCTGTTCAGACCCCACTGAGCAAGCAATCAGATACCTGCTTTCATTATTCTTACAGGAATAGGCCAGTAAATGCTAATTGCTCATTGGTTGCTATTGGTTACTGGTGTCATCTTTGTTCTTTCTATGGTTCATGCTCTGTGAAAGGCTAATGAAATGTCACTATGCATAAACCTGCAAAAGCAAAAATCACATTAACAGAACAAAATTCTACTGACTTCAATAAAAATTAATATGCAAGGCACAGAATTCTGCTTTAAACTAATCTCTTGTTTCTTGACCCAGAATCACACTTGTATTGCATTTTGCAAAGCAGGTTAAAATGTCATATAATCCCATGAATCCAGGTGGACATATGTTTGAGTATGCAGAGAAACTCTGGAACTACAATAAATGCATGTACACGCATATATAATGTAATATATAATATGACTAATAGCTCAAGAACTGCAGTTCCAGTTATACGTCTTTTTTGGGGGATAGTAACTCATCTGAAAACAGAGGAGTTATGGAAGACATGGTATTCCTTGTAATGTTTAATTGATCCTTAGTATGGGACATGTTCACTGGAATGGTGAATCCATTTATGCCCAGATGCCAGTGTCTTCTATCAAGGATTATTGAACGTTAATGAGTGTATTATATTGCGCGATGGGGACATTTTATAATTTGTGTTTTTTTAATTATATATTAAAAGTCCAGTTGTAGTTACAAGTGCCTCACTGCTACTGGACATGATAGTAGGTCAATGACCTATCTTAAATTTATCTCTCTAGACAAGGTGGTGCAGTATGATTACAAATCTTTCTAGGGAGTTGTTCATGAATTAATAGTCTTCTCACTACCTAGTAGCAGTGCAGAGTCAAACTCAGGCAAAGCCCAAAGCAAGCCACCTGCCATTTAACACCAAAATGAAGTGGGGTGACCGTGATCACAGCACTTCTTCAGGCTCCAGTCAGACACAAAGCCAAACTAGGAGAATGCAGAAAGAAAGGATATGTGCCTGACACCCTTCACTGGTATGTTGTACGCACATGCCTCTTCAGCCTACTCCTAGTCCAGCCATGCCTATTAGCACCTGGTGCACAGTAGTACTAACGCTAGTAGATAGTGGTACCTATGGCAATGGTAGCTTTATTTGATAATTAAAAAAAAAGTACATTTTCTTGGATTTAAAGTTTATGTTCTTAAACAGATGGGCGCAAATAGGAGAAAGCCATGGATAATAGGGTTGCCTCAATGAGAAAAAAATCTGATAATGTAGGAACAAAATACATTTTGCTAAAATTGTTCAGTGCTTCCAGTTCATATGTCTCTCAAACTGCTTTTGGACTATAGCTCATTGCAGTCCAGCAACAGTTCAATTTGTAGCCAACACCTTATTACATTTTTAACCACTCGGATTCAGGCCACAGCCTTCCTTTATCAGTCAATGCCCTCAAGTTGCTACATTTTTCTTTCATATTCTTAAATGCCTATTTGTGTGGCTGCTTTGAAACCCAGTGCATTTCCCATGAGCCTTTATTAAAGATTAGCTAATCTGTACTACATATTAGAACACTGTTTCAGATTTAAGAAGATATTAACAGAAGCTTAAAAGAATTAAGTTTGATGATTACTGGGATTTTGTCCCAATTCTTAGTTCACTTCAGGGAGCTATAAAATTGTACTATTTAGTTGTTCAATGATCAATGTGATCTCACATATCCTGTAAAACCACCCCAAGAGATATTTTTTGGTTTCATTAGGTTCCTATTGTGTACTGATCATACTCAGGTGGCTGAAGAATCATTCTCACTTGTGAAATGAGTAGCTGTTATTTCTCTAATAGACTGCACAAGCAATCAGTCAGCATTTGATATGAATGTCCCTGGCACAGAACATAATGAGTGGAGCCTATCATTGAAAGCATATGCTGTTTCTTATATTTATGGGCATTCTCCCTAATTTCTCCTGAAGATGGAAGGCACAATGTTTGTGAAGCAATGAATACAATCAGCAGAGAGAAATAGTAAGGTACATAAAAGAAACAAGCACTTACGTGACACAACCAGACGAGGACGCATGGAATGGGCGGGGCTTAGTAACAAAGGCAAGCCTCCGATTGGCCGGGGAAAGACAGGCGATGAGATGGAGTGCTAAAGGCAGAAGTGGCCCTGAGAGAAGAAGTACAGTATGGACAGACAGACAGTACAATAAAACAGAGGGGGTGGAACATACAGTATACACCCTCCACTCCAGGTCTAAAGATGCCCAGGGCATAAAAAAGAGGTTGAACTATTGTTAGGAATGTAGTGTATATAATGTAGTGTATATTCCTTGTTAGGGTTGGGCTAAGCATTATTTATTTTGGAAATGTATTCATAAATGGAAGACCTGGAGTTGAAGGGACACTGGACACACATAATACATTTACATATTCCACCCTCTTCCCATAGTAAGATCAAACAAACAAGGCTGCAGTCACTAAAAAAAGAGGAAACTTACTGGGTACTCGGTTGATGGCTTTTAGGGGTCTCAGAACACGCACAGTGCGAATGGCTGATAGGTTAATGTTCTGAAGATCAAGAGAATATTCCACCATCCTGTAGGAAGTAGAGACATATGATAAATGTGAAAAAACAATTGTTCAAACAATGTACAAGCATGACAAAAAAAAGTAAAAAAAAAGCAAAACTCTAATAACAAATTCCCTAAATATTCTACCCTTAGATAGGCAAAACATTGGCTAGCATACCTCTTCTTTATACTCAAGGTTTAAAAAGTAACTGAGCCCTAGTATGTCAGTATACAAACAATATATTTTTAATAAATTAATTTAATAGTCAACATTCAGTCAACAGAAATGTTGACAGAATTGTGAAAGGTTTGAGCATTTGATTAGATTATGGTATATCTTTATAAGCACAAAGGAATATAAGGTTTCTTCCACAGTCCAGGAACATTGGGTTTGCTTGGAAGAGTTGTTTCTTAGAAAAATTCAAATTTGACTATAATACTACAAAGACACATATAACACTACAGAAATATAAAGCACAAAATATCTGATATTTTTCAGAAGAACAAAAGCTACTGTGGAGTAGTGACAGATTTGCTTTCACTAAAAGTATTATACTTTGGAGCAAAATAAACAACAAAAATATTCAGGTGAGGGTTATTCACAATCTTGGATAAACAGATATCTCGCTCTCTTTAGTAAACTACTTGCAAATGATAGATGTATTGTATACACATATAACCCTATTATGTAAACGTCTTCCACCTCAAGATTGTCAGTCTACTTTTGAACTACAGCCTTGAGCAAGTATATGTGGCAAAAGGAGAAAGGGGGTTGTAATAGGATAGTGACTGTATATAAAAGATCAAAGCTGATGTATTTGCTTGTGGCACTCAAGTACCACTGCCTCAACAGTGGCCTGAGTTCATTGACATGATAAAACAGAAGAGCAACTGTAACTGAGCCTACTGCAATGATCACCTAGAGATTGACAAACCAATGTTATCCAACGGTCTGTACAACTGCCCAGCATGCCATGCCATAGTCAAGCTGTAGTTTGTTTGTACACACGTGGTCAAAGTTTGCTTAAGCCCTGAACTACATAACAGTTGGTTTAGTACTATTCTAACAACAGTAGACAAGTAACGATAACTGCTGATATGGGTAACAGGGCTAAGGCAAACATTTCACAGGTTGATAGGATTCCAACATAGAAAGGTAAGCAATACAAAGCGATAACTTTAACATTGAAGCTTTGCATAAATCTGTTTTTGGTTGCTGGGTCAGTGATTCTGACAACCAGGAGCAGAAAGAAGACCAGTAACTCAGAAACAGTAAAAATGAAGGCCAATTAAACTGCTGATTAGTAGAGGCCCATCTATCACAAACTAAACTTTAATCAAAGGTGACCTTTCTCCTTAAGAGTGAGCTAAAGCCTAACTTAAGAAGTAGCTAGAAATGCTGTAAATGATGTTTTGTGCTTCTGTACCAGCCCAAGGCAACCACAACCCTTTAGCAGTAAAGATCTGTGTCTCCAAAGATGTCCCAGTAGCTCCCCATCTTCTTTTCTGCTGATTCACTGATTCACATGCTCTGTGCTGCTGTCATTTACTGAGCTTAGGGACCCACTCACAATATACAGTGTGCATATTATTATTATTATTATTATTATTAATAATAATAATAACATTTATTTACTATATATAGCGCCAACATGAATGGAATAGAAATGTCACAATACAAGGCTGATTACTAATTAATACAGAATGTAACAGCCCTGTAGCATCATCTTATATTACAGACCAACCTAATTTTCTGTTTAATAATTTGTGACAACCCCTAAGCTTGGTTTCTCAACAGCTGCTCAGAGTCCACTGAACATGTGAGTGGACACTTTCCAAGATGGTGACCCCCTGTGACAAGTCTGAAGTCCTGGATCATTGCTGCTATTGACAAGCTGAAACTTTAGACTGGTACAATAAGTTCATTATATAAAATATGATATTTTTAGCCACATTCCTTTTTAGGGTGTAGTTCTCCTCAGTGCCGGGCCAAGCAGCCCGGGCGCCCTAGGCGAACCCGCCCTCCATGCTCTCTCATTTGCCCCCATCCATGGGTGTGTTGTTCACGTGCTGTGTGAGTTGTGCGTGCATGTCCCCAGAGCGCCATGTGCACACACACATACACAGATTGCCGGAGGGGATGGTGAGTGAGTGAGTGACGGAGGGGAGAGAGTGACGGCGGGGGGGGGGTCATGGAGGATAGAGCGCCAGGAGGGGAGGAAGGAGAAAGTAGCAAACATGGAGTAGGCAGAAGACAGGTACCTGCCCAGCCCATATATTATGCACTGGCATGTTCCATACAAACATAGCATAGCATAGCGTAGGAAAAAAAAAAACATTGCAGGGAAATGGTTAATCCTGTGACATGTGATTCACAGGCAAAAAAAATTATATTTTTTAACTGCAGAGATATGAATTGATTAATGGAAATTCTGCATCCCTATGTCTAACTACAAACAGTGACACACACTTCTACTCCTACAGAGATCCACCAAGATCATTTAATTGGATTTGTTTTCCTTAATAATTCCTACGCCTCTACTCTTTGGAGGGATTTCAGGGTCTCTGGATCAGCTGTGTAACTGCTGCAATCATTAAGTTCAAAGTACAATTGTGACTGCGATGTATTAATTTCTATCTTACTATCCTGGCCCTTCCGTAGGCAAAAAAGTCTTACTGTTATTGTGCTGGAACACAAATTGATTTTATATGCAAATCTGCAGCAGCCCCACATTTCATCTTACATAAACTTTTGTAGGTGGTGAGTAGTCTGCAAAGACTAAGGGGCAGATTTACTAAATTCATATGAAGAATTCGAAGTTCAATCGAATTTCAAATTAATGCAAAAATGCAAATTAGGCAAATTCGACCATTGAATATTCGCATTCGAATAATTCGAATATTCGAATTAAATTTTATTCGACTATTCGATGGTCAAAGTACTTCCCCTTTAAATTTTTATTGGACCACCTAGTTTGCCAGATCAAAGCTACCGAATTGGGTATCATTATTTTTGATCGAATAAAAATTTTGGGTTGAAAATCGTAAATTCGGCTCTTAAAGTTACCAGGAGCATTTTTGCTGCCCCTGGCAACCAGAGGGGCGCTGCCGCCTGAGGCGAGTACCTCAGCTTGCCTCATTGGCTGAGCGCCCCTGTATCTGATGCCCCATGTAGGTCTATGAGGGGGCTTCCATACTTGTGTAACAGGAGTCCGTTAGCATTAGAACATTTAACTGACAGGCTGAGATGGGAAGGTCAGGTTGGCAAAACAGTCAGGTGTAGGAACAAGTATCCCTTTAAGGCAGGGATGTCCAAACTTTGTGCAACGAGGGCCAGATTTGGTGAGGTGAAAATGTGTGGGGGGCCGACCATTCAGGGCTGAACTCCAACCCTTAGCCTGACATTCTTTAAACCATTATTATTTAATTGCCATGCTGCTGTTAATCAGCTGTGTGGGGCTATGGAGGGTACAATATATTTGCCCTTATCACCTCATGTGTTGCCCTTATTTGTAATTAATGAAGAAAAACAATACTGAAGGCAAAGTAATATATCTGAATCCCTGGAATCTAGGTTGATGCGTTCATCGTTTACACGCATCTCGTGGGTACAACCTTAAATGTGGGTGGGTGCTGCCCAAAAATGTTGTCTTGTGGGACCCCATGATTTATAATGGCAGCACTGGCCATACATCTACATCTATAGTATATTGGTGGCAAAATGTTTGTTAAAGGTTTGAATTATTTTTAAAACAAATCCCTGTAGAGAAGTGTAAAATAGATACTATGTTTCAGTACCCTTAATCGGTTGTTATTAAGTGCCAAGTGCAACACACTGTGCCATGTTAATTTTGGTAAACAAAGATGACAGGTCAGTAACCCGATGGTAAAATTGCCTACTCACCAAACTTTAAATGTAAAAACAAACACATCAACCAAATTTATGCTGAGTCCATGATGTAATCATGTAATTTTCATGAAAGGGAAAAAACATATAATAGTGCATATTAATATTAGCTATGCCAATCAAGTGAAGCTGGTGCAGAAAGTTCACAATGAGTATATTTAGGGGGTTATTTAATCAATTTAATAAATCCAAATACAAACATTTCTGGCTTTTCTGCTGATTTCACAAAAAATTCTGACTTTTCAGGAGTCAAATAAGAAAAATTTGGATTTTTCATGCAACAATCCAAAAAGTTGCTGTTATCTGACTATCTGATTTTTCCATGTTTTTTTTATTGATAAATAAGGGCAAAGCATGTATTCTAGATTGGCCACACTTTTTATTTAAAAAATCAGAAAAATTCAGATTTTGATAAATAACCCCCTTTATCTAAGTTTTTAACGTTAGAGTGAGGGTGAGGATGTAGATATGCCTTCGGAATAATCATTGCAGTCCACGTAAAACACGTTAAGTATCAGCAGCAGTGGCAATATACCTATTTCAATTGTACAACATTCTTAGTTTTCTGTTATTTTGTGAGGATACCCAATTTTGGGGGCATGTTATTTTTAAATAAATACTCTTATATGTTTTTTTTACCTTTCATGAATATTGCGTGAATTCTTGAAGAAATCATTGACTTTGGTCTGATTTGCCTGAAGGGTCACTATTCTAAACAGGTTTTACAAAATTAACATGGCATTGTGTGTTGCACTTGGCACATAATTATGATTACAATTAAGGGTACTGCACCATAGTATCCATATTCTGCTTTCCTAAAAAGATTTGCAATCAAGAACACTCAATATTGCTTGAATACTCCACAGTATAAGAGCTGAATGAGCTTTGTTTGTATTTAATTATTTTTAACAGACTTAAGGTATGTTGATCCTAATTATGGCAATTTTCCTTAACAAGAAAACACCAGGTCCTAAGCATCACATACAATAGATTACATGCCAATTTTGATTTGACACAAAGCTCCACTGACCTAAAGAGCACCATGATTTTCTTTATAAAAAAAGAATATGGATTCATACAATGCTTCTGTTTAATTTTAACATTTCTATTACTTGGGGATATTGTGAAAATAACAGTTTTGGTGTTGTAATCTACTTTGTTGCCTCAGGATGTGAAAGCCTGGTTTGGATATCTGAGCAAATCTTTATAGCACCAACACAAAATTTTCAGAGTTCTTAGTTCATAAAATCTTTTTGGCCTACAGCAAATTCTAGAACATAAGTAGTAAGATAGCAAGTGCTAAATCTGTGTTTTTCGTTTAATTTTGATGCAAAACTAGGAAGTAGATCAGAGCTTACTAATGCTGTTAAAAGTTATGAATAGACTCAAAATTGTCTAGTATAAAATATATATGTAGCTGCCCTTAGGTTTAGGGTGTTTCCCCTCTATTTGGACACCTAAGTGTTTCACCCAGGCAGCTGCTGAATGGCCTTTTTCCTGGGACCATTGCAGTTCAAGGTCTGCCCAAGAGGTGGCAGTACAATTTTGTGCTCAGAGCTCTTCCTGGATCCCACCTTCTGGGGAGGTGGGTACAGAACTGGGTCTGGGAAGTTCACAGGCCAGTTAGTTACAATTCAGGATAGTTAACATGTTGTAGTTGCTCTAGGAGTGAAAGACAAGGTCAGGGTGTTAGCCTGGCAGCACAAAGCACCAAGGAGGAGGGCAGTGGGGTTAGTACTCTTGTGGTGATCAGCTGCCAGCACAGGGACATGAGTGGGTGAGCTTAGTGCAGGAGATTTGCCATGGAACAAGACATCACTGGTGAGTGGGCAAACTCAAGGGCAGGAGATCTTCTAAGGAAGCAAAATGCCACCAGAGTGTGGGTGAGCACAAGGGCAGGGGGAGCTGCCAGAGAGCAAGATACCTCATAAGTATATCTCTGCTGGGGAAAGGATCACCAAGACAGTGTCAGGGCCCGAAGGCGAGTTTGTACTGTGGACCAAGGAGGAAGTGCACAGTTCGAGGTATCCAAAGGGTAAGGCAAAAGAGTAGTCAAATCCAGGCGAAGGGTCAGTTCAGGCAGCAAACTATCGAGGTCAAGATTCAGGCAAAAGGTCAATCGGCAAAAGTTCAATCCAAAAACGCACCCAGAAACACAAGTAGTAGAACCTATAATCGGGCAATGATTCAGAGTCCAGAGCACCTTTAAATAGGCCTAATTTGGCGCCAAAATGGACGCCAGCGTGGTGGCGTCAGAACGCGCGCCTGTGCGCGCCGTCGTTTTGACGCGCGCGCCCATTGGGATGCTCGCGCCCATTGGAAAACGCGCGCCCATTTGGACGCACGCCTGCGAATCTGCGCCTGCGCCCAACCTGGCGCGGTTGAACGGCAGGAGTCCTCACAGACAGGCATTACTACCTCTGGGAAGAAGTTTTACCAAGAGCATTCATAACTGTAAGTGTTACAGTCTATTAAGAGGATATCAGGGATTCATGTGAATTTGAGCATACTGACATTGAGAAATGTTGCATTCACTTGAGACTTGCTCAATAAAGAAGTTTATTTGTTTCAAGAAAACCATGGACTGCTGTTTCCAAGCTGTCTTGATTGATCAGAATTCGAAAAAACGGGAGATCCGCGCTGGCTTCAAAAGGGGAAAAAAAAAAAAAAAAAGGGGGGGGGGGAACAGGGGGAGCAGCACTTGGTATGTGGATCCACTTGTCCACTTGAAGTTAGTCAGGGTATGGTTAAGTGCGCTGTAGATAATGCAATGAAATAGAGAATCGTCGGGAGGTGTTGCAGACTTAGCCGCTCCGGTCCAAGAACCTAGCAAG
Source organism: Xenopus borealis (assembly GCA_024363595.1). Taxonomy (NCBI): domain Eukaryota; kingdom Metazoa; phylum Chordata; class Amphibia; order Anura; family Pipidae; genus Xenopus; species Xenopus borealis. The sequence continues at coordinate 100,844,778 of CM044438.1, forward strand.
AGAGATTCTAAAATAGTGCAGATCAGTGGGTAAAGCGTATGGGGGAGCAAGTCAGTTCAGCTTACCAGATTGAGGATATTCTATGCGTATATAACTCTAAACCGGCAATTGGCGGGCGAAGTCCTCAAGGTGTACAGGTGAGTAAAACAATGAATGGGAAAAGAAAGCATATATATTGCGCTTACCAGATCGAAGAGGCTTTGCGCAATGTATTCAACAGCGACATATGCGATCCTGCCGAAATCCCCTGGTGTCCGCCTTCAGGTTGAAATAATTCTGCTCCGTTCCGTTGTCAGTTCTCGTTATCTTTACACCGATCGAACCTGCGTGCACTCACTTAGTAGGAGGTCTGTGTGGCTGGGCCGGTCTGGAAGTAAGCCTTCACTTTTAGTGCGGCGGCTTCTCTTTGTTGCTTCAATTAATGTTATAGCGGCTTCAGTTTTCGCCGTATTGTAATGCACAATACAATTAAATATTGTTAAAAGGTACTTTATTAGGTTACCATGTAAACCCAACGCGTTTCGTATCTCTGGATACTTCCTCAGGGGTAAAAACACAGCGCACTTAACCATACCCTGACTGTCTTGATTGATCTCTGCACCAGGAGACACCCAGGGTCCACCTGAGTGTAAAGTGCTACTAAACACTGCTTGGACTTGCCCCCAGCCTAAGGGTATCCGAGGTACACTCTCAGCAAGTCACACTACTTACACACTTCTCATGCCCACCCACGGGTGTGCTACATTTATGTATATGATGAGACAGCCTGCAAAAGTTATGGAATATTCATAGTAGACAGATTCCTCAATGTACATAATCATGCCATCAATTAAAAATAACTAAATTGTAGTTCATTCATTCACAATGAAATTTCACAATCTGTGTGTAATATATATATATGAGTAGATCTTTCTCTGTAAGGAAGAGATGTATGGGACAGCTGATGGAAAAGTTAATGCATCGTTTAATATATTTTTAGAAATCAGCTCCGTGAGCTGCATTAAACAAGGAATGAAGGATGTGTGGGTGTATTTTAGCATAATGCTACCATGTTACAGCTGCTGCACACATCCACAAACCCTCATAGGTGGTTTGTCCTGGATATCCTTCCCAATGTATAGAGAAAATAGCTAAGCAAAGTTAAATATAAATGTATTTTTCCTGCAGGGTAATAATTATGTTTGATCAAAGGTAGTGCTGAGGCTTTCACACTGCCCAAGGTTTCCATTATTAAAGGGAATAACTCTAGAATGTCTGAATAACATATACGTTTTCCTACAATTTGTGGTGTCTGAATAATAGCAATGTTTACAAACTGAGCAATTAAACATTCAAACAATCTTTTCTCTTTTTCTCAAGAATGCCATTGCCATGGATGAGAGGACTAGCTTCATTGGTCTCAGACTACAAGCATTATTCTCTGTTATTTAATATATAACTTCAGTAAGTAATGAACTCCTCTGGATCACTTCACTCACCATATCATTCTAGAGGCCTCACTTGTCTAAGGAAGCCTCACATAAGTCATTTTTTTCTTGGAACCTAGCAACCATCACAGCTTAAGACGAAATGTATACTTTTACAGCCAATTTGTCTTTAGAGGAGACTGGAGCCTGCACCAATTCAACTAAACTCCAAGCCTTCAGCAATATCTCACAAGTTTGAGCTGTTAGTCCAGTCACAGAAAGCTATACATTATTTATGTTACTCTATAAACCAACTCACAAACATGAAACTATTGAAAACAATAGAATAAAACACATGAAACTTCAGTTGTCTTGGTGCTTTTCCATCAAATATCTATCCATGAAAAAGCAGAAGACTATAGAAATCGAGATAGGGAAAGCTCTGGAGACCTACAACCATTATCATATATTGCAGAGATCAGAAAGGGTAACTTTCAGCTCTACCTGTAAGAGTTTTATCCCAGCACTGCTACTGTTCAGGTCTTGGTTGACAATTTGAACACAATATTCAAGGGCAGAGAATTTGCAAAACACTTATCACCTGCCAACTGAGAGTCAAGGTCAGTATCTTGATCAAAAGGGATTATTTCTTAATTATAGTCATGGTGACTGCCTAATGGAACTGTTGCCTCAGGCTTCCTATGATGACAAAGTCACTACGAGTCTCAAAAGCAAAAAGTGTTATAAAAGAATACACTATCATCATACTCCATTTAAATTAACAAGACCGTATCCATTTGAGAATATTGATCAGTTTATATACACAGGCTGTAAAGAATAGATAAAATAGATATAGAAATAAATTAGGATGCTGAAAAAAAATGAAAAAAGAGAACACAATCAGGCTGGAGAACACATAAAACCCAGTATTCATTCAGCCCTCATACACAATTATTCAGTGTTCCTCATCCTAGATAGATTTAATATGATGTCAAAACAGTAAGCTGACAAATGTAAAGAGTCTCATGCAATCTAGATGGCCACATAAAAGGGCCAGCTCCACAAAACGTATCCTGTCAATTTTTCATAATGCTGGTAGGATGATTTTTTTTTGCCACTGGAATCAAAGCGAATATCAACAATGGATCGCTAGCACAGAAGCAAAGATGTTAACTAACTATGTGTCATGAGGATGGTCATGATTCGGTAGCTGGGTTTTGGTTAAATATGATTTCTCTAATAAGGTACCATATGAATGTGGCAGATCTTTTAACCAGGGACTTTTTAACTTCTGGGCCTGCTGTCCCCACTACTTCACCGAGTCAGTTGTCACCAAGTCACTATGAGTCTCAAAAGCAAAAAGTGTTATAAAAGAATACCCTCTCATCATACTCTATTTAAATCGACACAGGGACATAGGGACACTTCTGGGCCTAATGTCTCCAGTACTTCCTTCAGTTTTCAGAGCAATTCAATGGATTGATAGTTCAGAAAGCACAGTTAATTTCTTTATCCTAAAAACGTAGAAATTTGGGTCTTAAAGATACTGGTTTGGAGGTGGAGGGGCTGACCTGGTACATTACCATCCGAAGTAAGTTTTTCAGCTTTTAGAAACAAGATTTCCGATATTCCCTTAAGAAGTGAGTTAAAAAAAAAAGCTTTTACATGTTGATACATCTTCAAGTTATGGAACCTGTTACATACTTGTGATTGACACTTTCAACAAAGAGCAACCTGTTCTTCAAGAATGAAATCTTTGAAATCAAGAAATATTGTAGATCAGATTATGCCCAAGGAGAATTTAGGAAGCTTGAACAGGAGATACTATACATGACAGAAGGAAGAAAGTCATTGTCAGTCAAGATATAATAGATAAAACGCTTGATGTTCCATTAGAGCTTCCATGTACTACACTTTAGCATTTAACCATAGTGGCTGTGATCCCCATGGTACAGTACGTGCAGACTGAGTTCAATAAAAACTGTGATAAGGACCTTGATGTAACTATGATAGTGTCAGGGCAAGTTCAGCATCACCTTTGTGCAAGAGTTAAGGACATTCTATAATTAGCAGTTAAACCGCACTGTAAAAAGAGTTAGGAAGCAAAGGTTAGAGCACAATCCAAGAACATCTGGTTCTTCTAAAAGAACATCTGGCATTCCTTAAAAAGTGAATATAAGCCTCAAAAAGGTGGTAGTTCCATAAGTAAAGAATTTAGGAAACAAGTGTAATGCTTTTTTGGGTTAGCTAAAGCACAAAGGATTAAAGTGTCCAGCTAGTGATGAATAAGCATGGTTACACTGCGACCTAAATACCAGGGCAGGGCCTTCGCCAGGTGGAAGCTATCCTTTAGGAGGTAGTATAACTACAATACCAAGGCAAACTGTACAATAAAAGATGAAATGGATGGTTCTTTACAACAAAAAGGTAGATGTTTATTAGCATAAGCAATGTCCCCAGGTTTATTACTCATGCAGGAGCATCCAGATAATAGCTGATGATCATACAGGAGTAGTTGAGATATTAGCAGACTTTCATACAACACATTAATAAGGCGATTATTCCTCAGACTCCTGATAGGTAAGGGTACATCAATTTCTTACAAAACACCTGCTGCCACTGTGACTGATGGGAACACCAGTGTAAATTCGAAAGCTGCTGCTAGTCCTAATCCCTATTACCATGTCCCTGCACTAAAAGCATCACAGTTGAAGCTTTGTAGGAAGATCTCTTAATGCTACCACTCGTCGTTGGAACACACACTGTTCAGATAGCTATTGCTAACTGCCGTTCTCTCGCTATCCCTCATTCACGGGGTGGCCTGGTCCCCGAATTAGGTCACTTACGGTTGGAGGTCCTGTTAGGGCATGTGGCTTACTGGGGCCTTGTGGATCCCACCAGCTTGATGAGTACCAGCAGCCAAAGAAGAAGAGGGACACACTATAAGGCAGTGTGGCAGGAAGTGGTCATTACACTCTTGGCCTATAACTATTGGTTAATAACACAAATTGCAACATAGGCTTTTGCCTAGTGACAAGAAATAAGGAACTTAACTCAATAGGTGCCAAGTAGAAAACCTATGGGTCCCTACATTAGCAAAAAAATTTATCATCATCTGTAACAATAGCCAACTATTTCCAGATTATTTTGCTTATATTCTGATCCAACTCCTTGCCATGATTTGACTGGGCAAATCCAGGTTTGGGCTACCTGCCTTGCATTGCATTCATGGGGGACTGATGCAAAGGGATTCTTACTCTGAATGCTGAGCAAAATTATGATTAGAAATCCCCTTTTTCTTATAGCTGCTAGTAGTAGCTATACTACAGTTCATAAGGAAAGTGTTCTTAACACTCAATCCAGATATGACACTTCCTACAGTGAAATTTACACCCTAGTCTATTCTCTTTCAAAGAACCATAATTTATAAATGTTGCCATAAGTACTTTTCATTGTAAACTTAGATATGGAGTTTAATGCAGCTCAGTTATGAACTAGGGGTTCAAGCCTATAGACATAGGCTGTCCATTGGATAAGACAAATGGTCCCAAAATATCCACACAAGTTCAGTAGACCAAACACTACAGAGCTGTTTCTAACTAGCCAGGCACAGTCATCACCCACATAAAAAGAATGATTTATTTATAATTTGCTTATCATAAGGCTAGAAATATAGAGCAATCATACAGTGGGGGCTTTACATGAAATCCAACCCCAGCTGTACAATAGTGCAATGGGGACACACAACAGTATCTAGTACATTAGATGTTACTCAGTATTCAGCCCACAATACATTATAAAAGTTGTAGATGCCAATATAATAATATCAAAATATAATTTAGATATAATAATATAAAAATATAATTTAGATTAGGGTAATTATTTCCATGTGATTTGGGACAAAATATTACTTACTTGTATTTTTAGAGCACCAACATATTTTGCAGTGCTTTAAAATAACTGTGTATATACAATGAACATGCAGAATTACATACATAGATCACATACATACATAGAAGGTCTGTAGAGGAGTGTAGAAAGTGGTCATTGAGTATCTAGAGATGAGTTCAGAGGGTGGGGCAGAGATATGAACTGCTTTGAATGACAGGGACATAGGTTTGAATTTCTATTGTGAAAGGGGGCAGAAGGGCATGGCAGAGCAGGAGCAGTTGCTGAGGTGTATAAGCCTGCCCACATTCATTATGGACTGGAGAGCCGACACTCTCTGGCGGGGAAGGCCAATTAATAGAACGTTATGGTAGTTTCAACGTGATATGATGAGAGAGTTAAAATAATTTTGGCGGCATCTTGGGTGATAAATGATAGTAGTTGATATATTCCATAGTCAAAAGTGACATTATTTGATAAGTGACTGGATATGGTAAATGAAGGAGTGGGCATAATCTAGGATAACTCTATGCCATGGGGAGACAGGATGATAGTGGAATTATTAACTACAATAGACACTTCTGTGATGTTAAATGTGTTGAGGCCCCCAATAAAAAGCTGCCGACAAACAGACAGCTGCCGACAGTCCCAGATCGATATCTGGTCGAAAAAAACCTAGTCGGATTGTGTTTGCATCTCTGCGTGTATGCGGTCCTGGGATACGACCGCCCGCATTGCCTCTATTCTGATCCGATCGTTGGGCCCTAGGGCCCATGACCGGATCAGCCCAATATTGCACACGTCAATGTGGGCATATCGGGGGGAGATCCTCTCGTTTGATGATATCGCCAAACAATCGTATCTCCTTGTCTATGGCCACCTTAATTTTAAGGAAAGAAAAACATTTCCATTTTAGAGTTTTCATTTAAGGTAGCATTGTGACATCCAAGTAGACATACTTAACCGTTCATTAGCTGAAAGTGACATTATTTAATAAGTAAATGGATATGAGAAGTGATGCACAGGGCAGAATCTAGGATAACCCTAAGGATATCCTGGGGAGACTGGGTGATAGTGGAATTGTTAACTACAACAGATACTTCTGGGATGTTATGGGTGGGGAGGAAAAAAAACATTTCCATTTCAGAGTTTTCATTTAAAGGAACAGTTCAGTGTAAAAATAAAAACTGGATAAATAGATAGGCTGTGCAAAATAAAAAATGTTTCTAATATAGTTAGTTAGCCAAAAATGTAATGTATAAAGGCTGGAGTGACTGGATGTCTAACATAATAGCCAGAATCCACATTCCTGCTTTTCAGCTCTTTAACTTTGAGTTAGTCAGTGACTTGAAGGGGGGTCACGTGGGTCATATCTGTTCAGTGAGTTTGCCATTGATCCTCGGCATTCAGCTCAGATTCAAAAGCAACCATTATGACCCATGTGGCCTCCCCTCAAGTCATTGATTGGTTACTGCCTGGTAACCAGGGTAACCAGTCAGTGGAAAACAAGAGAGCTGAATAGTAGGTAATGTTCTGTCATGTTAGACATCCAGTCACTCCAGCCTTTATGAATTACATTTTTGTCTAACTAACTATATTAGAAACATGTTTTATTTTGCCCTGCCTATCTATTTACCCAGTTTTTATTTTTATACTGAACAATTCCTTTAAGGTAGACATACTTAACTTCATGGATACCTGCTTTGGGACTGCTGAATATCCAGACACCTGCATTCTGCCTTTTGGGATACAACAAAGGTCCTTCCCTATCCTCTAAAGACTTTCAACAACTCAAAGCCACAGAGTCTTCTACCTTGACCTTCTTCTGCATGAAACTGATGGATGATACACTCCCAAGACAATTATTGATTTACTGTATATTGCATGAGTATGCCCTGCCAAGTTTGCACAATTATGGGACTGGTGACTGGCTGACCCACAAATGGAACCCCTGAAATAGAACCTTTTGTTTATGCTGTTTTGAGTGGTTAAGTTTTTTTGTATTTTGAAATGATATGACCATTATCGCCCCTTTCTCTCTAAATACTTACCCTTTCCTCATCTTCAACCTCTTTCTTCTTTCTTGCGATTTAATAATAACATTCAATAAAGAAAAACATTTTCAAAAAAGTTATATATACTGTATATGTAGATATATATAATTCACAATTAGCAATTAATCCATCTAATATGAGGCACTGAAGAAGTGATGCTATTTGGTATATTTTATTCACAATGTTGTAGTTCCAGTCTGTTGTGTTCAAGGTGTCCTGTTTCATTTTTCTAGCTGGCTATATGCTTCCTCTCCTCAGAGAAACATACCTGGGAAGTCAGGCAGAAGCAGGTAGTGTTGATAAGTAACCCAAGCAGACAGCTCATTATGTCTGGATGAGAGCGGCTGTGGCAGACAGAGGCCAACTCTGACACAGCTAGCAGCCTCACTGGGGGTTTATACTTACTTGCTGTGTCTTGAGAAGGGAATTACTTTCCTTTTATTTCTCTCTTTTTAATAAGAAATGTTTATAATGTCTGGCACTTCCTGACTATATATTCTCCACTTTTTTTCTCTTTTTCCTCTTATTTAGCCATGTTTTATTTTTTTTTGAACCCCAAACCCCTCACACACATACACAAACACATACCTTTACCACAATTCCTATTCTTTTCTATTTTTTTTCTACTTCTCACCATTAATTAGCCTTAATAATGAACCCCCCTTTCCCCCTCTTTACTCTCATTTCCCCCAACCCTTAAGTGAACCTGTTCTGTTCATATTTTATGTGTCAACCTTCAGCTATATTAACTCAAACTGAAGTGACTACTTATATTATTATATGGGTCCCTTTGGAGGATAGAACAGAGAGGCTATTGGACAAATTCATTAAAGGGTGAATTATCACCAGCGACCACTTTGCCACACTATGCAGCAATTGGCCAGGCACAAATTCATTACCACTATGCTAATTCACTAAAATGCGGAGTTTCGTTCTGTGCGCTGAACACTGAGGACTTTTTGCTGGTGTTACTCGCGGCTGGCGAATAAATTCGCCAAAAAAACGTGCCGCGACTCGTTTTACAAAATTTTTTGCCAATTCGAAAATTTCGCTGGAAATTCGCACATTTTTCGGCGAAACGGGGTAGATTTGATCATCACTAGAAATAAGATTGTAATTGTACCACATTCTGGCAGAACAGAAATGTGACACTCATGAATATTTATATATGTTTTGTATTCAATTGATGATCTACAGTCTCTGCATGTTTGCAATAACTACTGTCTAACTTACTTGGGCAGTGGCAGGCTCTAGAACCTAGAACTCAGTCTATACAAAGACATATAAAGATATATAAAGACACCTGCCTTCAGCAGGCTGGGAAACATAATAAACCCTTAGAGAACTGCAATGGATCTATGGGTGTCCACTTAGACAGAATTGTTATAACTGGAAACTGGATCCCAATAAAAACATTTGGGGCAAAAATATTGGCCTGTCTGTAATATTAATCAAACCCAGAAAGTGTAATAATTAGCCCTATCATCTGCAGTATTATGATAAAAACCATGTAGATAAGGCTAACACTTTCCCCTACTTTTCAGTTGCTTTAATATTGTTATGTTCTTGTGTTGCCTCCTCAAAACATCTCTACTTACTTCAAAGCCTAACTTCCAATTATGGCTGTATTGAATGAAGGAGACAGGGCTAATGTGAATGTATTATATCTCCACATCTCTCTATGACTCGGCAAGGTGCCGTTGAAGACAACAATACTAAAACACCACTCCGGAGAACTGTACTTATTGGTTTTTTCTCTGGAGGGACATCCATCATAAAGTATTTCATTCAATTTTTTTTGCTGTGGTTTGAAATAGAAAGACTGATTTCAATAAGCATGTCCATGGATATAAAGGCACGAACCAGTGTAGTTCACTAACCTGATACATTTCTACTTTCTCCTTTCCCACATCTCAAAGTTACTTTACTGGAAAACCAACACCGTAAAATATATTATATACAATATTAAAAAAATTGGAAGACAGTGCAGTTTCTCATTTTTGACATGGGAACAAAGGTAATTCCCACAGGTAGCCATGGAGCTTTAAACCAAAGAGGAACTGTCTGTGCTGCATTATGTATGTCAATGACTGTAGATCCATATCTTCTATACAACTAGTGCTGAGTAAAAGTGTTTTGCTTATTTAGTGGGCCTAAATGGTTAACTTCCCCTACAGGTCAGGAAGTCCTTGGTCAGTGACCTATTCTAGGAGGTTGATATGCCAAATCTGAGTTGGAGGTAGGTCTTAGTACAGAAGTCCTTATTGAAGTTGGTTATCCACTAAAAAATCAGGTACCCTGGAGGTTGCGGGTAGGATTTTCGAATGCAGGGATGAATGTGGGTGCAGTTTTGTGGGTCACAGGTCTGCAAGTTGTATCTATTGTATAAGTTGTATATATATTATATATATTTTCTATATTTTACTCATTTAAACATTTCTCTGCCCCACTCTCTTGTGATGATGTCACTTCCAGTGTGCAACCACAGCATTTCCTGTTAAACGGTTGCAGATAAGGCAGTTGCGGGCTGTGTTGGGTAGTGGGTCCAAGTCGGTTACAATGTGAGTCTGGGTCAGGTCCAGGTTTAAAAATTGGTCAAGGCTAACCTTAAACCAACTCTAGTGTAGTGCTATAGATAGAAAGGAACGCAGTCTATTATTTATCCCTGAGAGGTTTACAGTAGAGGGTAGATGACTTTGACTACAACCTGACTTGGTGAATATTATGCACGGCTTGACATTGTCATGCAGGACCAAGTACCTCAACCTTTGAGTGCAATAAGGAAGACCCTTTACCTGAATCTTTAGTTTATGGTTAAAAGTGAACAAAAGCTTAAATAAAGAGGTAGGCTAGAAATGTTGTACATTATGTTTTGGGCTTCCTTACCAGACCATGGTAACCACAGCCCTTAAGCAGTAAAAATATATGCATCCAAACCTGCCCCGGTAGCTCCCCATCTTTTTTATCCGTACCCACTGCACATGTTCTGTGCTGCTGTCACTTACTGAGCTTAGGGACCGACTCACAATATGCTGTATTTACAGAATAGAAATGTCACAATGCTTAGTAATCAATACAGATAGTTACTACACGTCAGCTCAGACACCAGTGCAACTAGCATCATAATTTAATAATCAGCTGTGTAGCATCAACTTACATTACAGATAAACCTCATTTCTTAATTATACATTTGCAACAACCCTTAAGCTTAGCTTCTCAACAAATGCTTAGAGTGTTGCAGACACTTTCCAAGATGGTGACCCCCTGTGACAAGTTTGAAGTCCTGGATCATTGTTGCTATTGACAAGCTGAAACTTTAGGCTGGTGCAATAAGTTCAGTATATAAAATATAGCATTTTTAACTATGTAAATCTTTACTTACCACACCTTGTAATACTGGATCACACACTTTTAAACAACAATTAACCATTTGCAATCCAAGGTCCTGAGTTCTCTTTGCATATGAAAGCTGCTGGGAACTGGGATTTACAGCTCAGTGCCTCCACCTAGTGAGCCCTGAGGATCAAACCTCAGGGGAATTCCACTAGGACAATAAAACATACAGTTTACAGTATATCAATTTACTGCAACTTCATCTAAAATTGAATTCAATAACTTTAAATACAAATCACACAATTAACTCTGCCCTGGAAAATCTGTGTGGACTATCAAACCCCTGGCACAGTCTTTCCACTGAACCCGGACGCAGGATCACCTCTCCCTTTAAATTGAAAATTTAAAGCTCTCCAGCTGAGTACCTCACAGCTGCTGCAGCAGGGTCTCCCTTGTAACCCTGTGCATTTGGCTCCAAAGCAAGGCCCTAGGTCCCCCTCCTCTCCCAGAGATGCACTTGCACTCCCAGCCAGATTGCTCTCCAGCCTGTAAATGGGTTGGATGATGTCCCACACCTTGTGTATCATTCCCTTCCCTTTAGATTGTAAGCTTTTTCTGTACATTGGTGCCACGCAGTTGACTTTTTCCACGGCAGTTCGGGGAGATTGTCACTAAGAAGAACAGACGATTAGTCGCCAGGCGAGTAAATCTCCCCAAATCTGCCCATGTGTCACTATCCTAAGAGCTGCAGTTGTGCTAAGAGATAGGGATCAAAGTAAAGCCAACCTCAAGGCTATTAATATCTTCTAAAGCTATAAATTCTGTCAACGGCACTTTAGATGAAATAAAATAGTGTTCTGAAGATCCCTAAGGATTATTATGATATCCTGCATCTTTAGTCCAAGAATGTTCTATAAAACAGGAACAATAGCATTACAGAAGTTCAGTATATATATATTTTTTTCTTCAGATATCTATGGTAACCTTACCACTTACGCTAGACGTTACTTCGCCAGGTCAGACCTGGCGAAGTTCAATACAATAGATAGGAGCTTGAAAAAAAATTTGGAAATTTTTTCTAAGTCCCAAAAAAACGCTGGCGTGTATGGCAACACAACTATATAGGGGGCACATGTAGGGCAATAGGACAACTTTATTTTTTTTTTATTAAAAGTTTCCTGGGCTTGTGTAGTGCAATGTAATGGCTGTAACATATACTTCTATTAGAGTTTGAAATTCGAGCCATATGCAAATTAGGCATCGGTAGCGTAAATGCGCTTTGTGAAGTAACACTAGCGCAACAACGCTTCCGTTATAGTAACTTCGCACTTAAGTGAATTTGCGTAGCGCTGGCGAAAATTCACCTGGCGAATTGCGGCGAACGTTAGTGAAGGCAACGCTAGTGAATTTTCGCCGGTTAGTGAATTTCCCCCTTAAAGTCCACTTCTATGGACAAATAATATATTAAAGTCCAGACAACAAATGTATGAAGCAAAATCGAATTTTACCATTTCAGGCAAACAAATATGCAACATTTTGGGGCTCCCGTCCCTTTCTCAAGCATCATTAATACTAGGGACATCAGATACTTATTCAGGTTCCTCAGATCATTTACAAACATTGGCCACTCCTACTGAGAGCATACCCAGATATCCAGGCATTTCAGGAAACCCCTTGCCTGGAATTTAAGGGATAGATTTGTAAAGACAGACTTGGGGTCTGTAAGAACTGATTCACAGAGAGTGTTGACTCTCTTTTTACATACCCACATTCAGAGAAGAAATTTGAGATAAGGGGCCACTATACCTGTGATTTTGAATATGTGATATACGCGCTTAAGTGCCCGTGTGGCCTCTCTTATGTAGCGAGACCATGTAACCAATTCAGGACAGGATTGGCCAGCATAAATCCACAGTGAGAAAGGAGGTCCTTAAGCTACTGGTTCCTGCACATTTCCACATTGCCAGGCACACTTCTGCATCCCTCAGATTTCTTGTGATTGAGTCTGTTGCCTTCCATGTCAGGGGGCAACAGACTCTTACAGCTCCAAAAAAGAGAGACATTTTGGATTCCCGCTTTGCAGACATTACACCATAAGGGACCCAATTAGGGTTGCCCCCTGGCCTGTATTTTTGATGGTTGATCCCAATATTATTAATAGGAAAAAAAAGTTAAGTATATCGGAAGGACGGTATTTCTTTTCCAGAAAAGGTGGCAACCCTGGGCCCAATAGGAAGTATTATGTATTAAGTATTAAGTACATGGGGTTTGAGGTTGGCATTTTACTTGTTTAGACACCCTCTTACTGATGATGTTATTCTATTGATAAATGATTTAAAAGTTTAGTCCATATATGCTTGAACAGAATAGGTTAATTCTCATGACTTGAATCATGTAACCTTGATAATGAATAATTTGTGCCATGTTAAGCTTTTGCATACACATATAATGGGTGTGTATATTGCCTTAATAAGCACCTGATGTCACTGGTGTTTGTCAATGATGCTTGAGAAAGGGGAAGGAGCCCTGAAACTTTACCTGAAATGGTAAAATTCGATTTTGCTTAGATGTTTGTTGTCTGGATTTTTTTGTTAAAAAAAAATATATATATATATATATATATTTGGGGAAATGTCATTATTATCCATATAGAAATGCACTGTTCAAATTTGTACTGTACTTGAAAAAGCAAATCTTGTTTATCTGGGAAATGGTTCTATACATGATTATAAGCACATCTCAACAAATATGGCACTGGAGGCTGTATTGTCTGCAGATCTCAGCAAGATGTAATTCTTAGAAATCAAAACATGACTTATCTTAATCGAGCAGGAAGCTTGTAATAATTAGCATTGTTATAGCAACGACGCATGAGGAATGCATTGTGACACATGGTGGGCCTAGCTCAGCAGATCACGTCAAACCTACTTACTTCAGTTTTTACCACTTCCATGTCAGTTTTGGATCTGGTAACAATAAATGAACAACACGCTAACAAGAACTGTTTATCCAGTGAAATAATAAGTGGTATATTTTTACTCCCTGTATATGAATTATTATGTATTAGAAGTCACCAAGGAGTTATCTTACCTTAATTTCACTTATAGACTCCAAGATGTATTGTTGATATTTTTGCAGCATGGAGCCATATTTAAGAAAAAAACAACTACAATAAATGAAATTAGTTCTAAATGACATCAACGTAATTAATGTTTGTGGCAGCCCTTTTCAGATCACCCAGTTAATCATCCCAATAACACTGGTAGTAACAGTGTTATTTCATAGTTTGGGTGAACTAAAGCTTAAAGGGATACCATCATGGGAAATCATGTTTTTTCAAAACACATCAGTTAATAGTGCTGCTGCAGTAGACTTCTGCACTGAAATCCATTTCTCAAAAGAGCAAACAGATTATATTCAGTTTTGAAATCTGACATGGGGCGAGACATATTGTCAATTTCCCAGCTGCCCCTGGTCATGTGACTTGTGCCAGCACTTTAGGAGGGAACTGCTTTCTGGCAGGCTGTTGTTTTTCCTTCTCAATGTAACTGAATGTAATGCAGTGGGAATTGGGTTTTTATTATTGAGTGCTGTTCTTAGATCTACCAGGCAGCTGTTATCTTGTGTTAGGGAGCTGTTATCTGGTCACCTTCCCATTGTTCTGTTGTTAGGCAGCTGGGGGGGGGGGGAGAGAGTGGGTAATATCACTCCAAATTACAGCAGTAAAGAGTGAAGTTTATCAGAGCACAAGTCACATGACTTTGGACAGCTGGGAAATTGACAATATGTCTAGAAAAAAATCTGTTTGCTCTTTTGAGAAATGTATTTCAGTGCAGACTTCTGCTGGAACAGCACTATTTATTAATGCATTTTGACAATATCCCATGACAATATCCCTTTAACAGAGAATAAAGGGATAAATGCTGCACCTTGGATATTGGATGTTTATACCAGCTCAGGCCACCACAACCTCCAAATTACTGGATGGCAATCCCCCATAGATTAAATTTTAATCAAATAATTCTAATTTTTAAAAAGTTTCCTTTTTCTTTGTGATAATAAAACAGTACATCGTACTTTATCCCAACACTAATATAAAAATCAATTGCAGTTTGTTCACAAAGCAAATAAATGTTCGCAAAGTGAACAATTTTACCTTTTTATAGTTTTCGAAAGTACTCAGTGTATGTAATAAAACTTCTTAAAGGGCAAGGAAAGGCAAAGAAATAAAATCCCATTTTTACTTTCTTTAATGAAAAAGAAATCTATCTCCAATATACTTTAATTAAAAAACGTGTAACGTTTTTATAAGAAACCTGACTGTAAGCAGTGAAATTCTCCCTTCATTTAGTGCTGTGTATAGTAATTGTCAGACCGTCCCTAACTATCATAAATAGTTTGTTTGATTAGGCTTGTGGTGCAGTAAGTTCATGTTTATGTTTAGTATACAAAATACAACATTTACAGCCTTATTCTATTTTAGATTTTCCTTGCCCTTTAATGAAAAAGTTGTTATGTTTGCTCCAAAAGTTTACACCCTCTTCAAGGATATGTTAATGATTCACAATGCCATAAAATTCTAATGAAGAATATTACATTGTAACATGCAAATTTTTATTCCCAAATTTTTTTCTTTGCAAATTTTCATTACTTTTCCCCTATAATCGTAACTGAAGGCAAAGCAATCCTATTGGAATTATGTTTAAAAGATATTTTTTAAAATTATTTTAGCAAAGGTATGGTGATTCAAATTATGGAAAGACCTGTTATCCTGAGCATTCTAGGTAACAAGTACAATGCCTATACATATAATTTAAAAGTCATAGTAGCCATACTAGACCCATTCTAGCCAGGGCACAATCTGCAAGGAATTTTATCTTCTGTCTGTGCTTATGGAGAATACGGTCAGGCCCGCCATCAGGGGGGGACAGTGGGGACAAGTGTCCCAGGCCCAATGCTGAAGGGGGGTCCGGCTCTTCGAAAAGTGCAGCACTGCCGGGCCCCCTTCAGCCCCGGGCCAAGGACACTTGTCCCCCCCCCGATGCAGATTGTGCCCTGTAGATGTAGAAGTAATTGGCACTGACACATTTTCTCCCATAAGAACATAACTATTAATGGGGTCCAAAAATAATTTTAAAAACTAGTCAATTGCAGTAAAAATGGACTTAAGCTGATGTGGATGTGACGTTTTCATAAATGAGCTGTAGACTTTCTTATGACTTTCTTGAAAGGAGATATTGATATTTTAGAGATATATGAGATATTTTAATTCTAAACACAATATGAATCCTAATAAATAAGATTTTTTTTTGTCTAAGTAAAGATATTTGGGACATTTGGGATTTATCTTTTCTTTAGCCATGATGGTGTCTGCCTTTCTAAAACAATCCCACTATGGCTACTTATTTTACTTGCCTAAGGATTGTGACACGCGGGCAGATTCTGGGAGATTTACTCGCCTGGCGACTAATCACCTCTTCTTCTGGGCAGCAATCTGCCTTCCCATCTGCTATAATGAAGAGTCGCCGGCACTCAAGCACACATAGAGCTTCATTTTCCGAAGTCACCCGAAGTTGCCCCACGAGGAAACTTTGGGCGAGAAAGCAAAGAGCCGTGTGTTCTTCAACACAGGAGACTTTTCATATATCGGACAGGAAGACATGCAAAGGCAGTTCATTGAGATTGTTGGCCACAAGAACAGGCGATAAGTCTGCAGGCAACTAAATCTCCCCGAATCTGCCCGTTTGTCACAAGCCTAAAAGATGAACTGAAGAAACTTCCACGAGCAGGCCAGTCACACCACCCAATTAGGAATATATCTCCCAGGATAAGTCATGGTTTGCAAAATCCATCACTTTTTTTATCAGGTAACTGTCAACCAAAGACAAACTTTTTATTACAATCCTTGTAAATCAGTTAAAATGTGTTATTCTAAAGGGGATTTGATTCTGCATAAATCCTCCCCGGTTCTAATAAAGCCTCTTTCCTAACTGGCTTCTTTATCAGCTGAGATATGTACTCTAGCTGTCTTTCAACTTAAAGAAACATTCTGTAACCATCACTGATGTGCTAGTTACAGTGTCCCAACTTACATTTACATACGTGGGACATCCTGTACTATAAATCCTGTTAGCTCATATTTTAGTGCTGCATTTTTTGGGCGATTTAAGTGCAGAATTTGGAAGTAGTCCAAAAGCTGAGCACCAAACGTCCTGAAACTGCCCCCTACTTGAGCTGAATTAACTAGCAAAAATTTACTAAAATGCGAAGTTGCGCTCAGCGAAACGAAAGGTAGCGAAGTTGTACTAGTGAAAATTCGCCAGGCAAAGCGAAGTTGCACTAGTGAATGGGAATTTGCATACGGCAGGAATTTAAAGTTGGAATGGACGTGTATGTTACAGCAAATACATAAAACTACACAAGCCCAGGGAACCTTAATAAATGCAAATAGAGATGTTTTATTGCCCTACATGTGCCCAGAGTATAGTTTATGTTCCATATGTTATGGAAAGTAGGGGGAAACAGGGTACCTTATGGGTACCTTATACAGCCTATCACCCATGAAAATGGAAAAGACGCCAGCATTTTTTGGGACTTTTTTAAAGTCCTATCTACTCTATTGCACTTCGTCAGGTCTAAGCAGGTGAAGGCAAGTCTGGCGTAAGAGGTAACTTTCAGTAAAATCAACTTCTTGGCAAAAATTAATCTGGCGTTAGAGTGCGAAGTTGTGCTAGAGTCCATCTCCTTCGCTAGCGTATTTTCAACAGTGCCGAATCTTCACCAGTGTTCACCACTACGCACCCTAGTGAATTTCCCCCTTTTTAGGTGTTACATGTCTGGCTACTTTAAAACGTGGCACTCAAAGCTACAGAAAGTCATATGTGCTATTTTTTTTTGAGTTCCCCATTTTCAAGCCTTTATATCTATGGAAAAAAATAGATTCTAGATCCTCTTTGTGCCACTTACTCATGTCCCCAGTCAATCAGGGGTTGTAATTACAAATATGATCCTTTTGGGTTGAACTGCTGTTTCTTTGACCAGAACTGCTAAATTTGAATCCAAAACCTGGTTATTTATGATGATCTTAATGATATATACATATTATAATTTTCTGCAGTTATGCCTATAGCTAAAGACCAGAAACCAGACAGGGGGCTATACCAATGCTGGAAGCAGATTTAAAAGAAATAAAGGAACAGCAGCACAGTGCGCATCAGGCAGTGGTAACGTCTGCACAAATCTATGAAGCTTAATGCAGTGTATAACAATAATGTTGACCTGCCTAGCACTATGCTCTGCCATGGAAACTATAGTTCAGCCTTTAATGCCTTTAATCTGGCATTTTTAGAATAGACACAAAAAAACTAATGGCAGTATCGCTGATCGTGCATCTGTACATAAAATAAATTTTCATATTCCACAAGATTCATATAGGGGGTCATTTAGTTTGCAAGTAAGCTGGTACTGCCAACATGTAAATCTGCTGTCACATATTGTCAAGTACAAGGGGTACAGCCTTCTCTCTGGCTTTTTTCCTGAGCAAGCCTGGAATAGGAATCAGCATTTTCAGAGCCAATAACCCATTTGAAAGACTCTAATTATCACTAATGGGGGACAGGGGAGATGGAATAGATGGGCTTGAAAGAGCAGACACTGATTACTAAGGAGCAAAAATCCCTAAAGTGCTATCAATCTTGTTAAATCCTGGAAGTGTCTGGTCCTGGAGGTTAAGCCCCTTTAGTTACTCTCCTCCAAGTGCTGTGTCATACTGATAACAAATTAAAGCCATTAATTAATTCATAATGGAGTTTTTTTTCCCCTCTCTGTCTACTCTCCGTTCTAGGTGATGATGCTGGAGAAGATGTTTCCATAGTAACCAAAATATTTTTAGTGACAAAAAATGAATGTTGAAATGCGTGGGGTGGAAGGAGCTTCCTTCAGCCACGTAACTAGGAATATCGGTTTTGCTAGTGTTAGCAAGCCAAGCTTAGCGAGGATGAGGCAGCGGGGCAGTTATCCTCAATTTCCAAACAGAGGCAGAGATGGGTGAAGCAGTAATACAGAGAGATCTGATAGAATTACTCACCCACTTACCAATCTATCTGTGCTGTTCTGCATATGTCATAAAAAAGTGCATTCATTGGGCCCCTGGGGACAGGTTAAAAATCTAATGCTTTTCCATGTCACTATAACATTACATTACATCTAATGCTTTTCCATGTCACTATAATATTATAGGATCAGTTATCAGGAAATCGTTATCCAGAATGTTCCAAATTATGGGAAGACCATCTCCTATAGACTCTGTTTTAATAAAATAATAAAAATGTTAAAGAAATATTTTCTTTTTCTCTGTATTAATAAAACAGTACATTGTACTTAATCCCAACTAAAATACCACTAAGCCAATCGGGCTCATTTAAGACTTAAGTTATGGAAAGATCCCTTATCTAGAATACCCCAGGTCCCAGCCATTCTGTATAACAAGTCCCATATCCATCAGTGCTATTTGCATAGGGTCGAACGTGGACACTTACCATGGTGAAGTGATCTTCTATAGGACTTCTAATACAAGCCAAAACATTATGGGGCAAATTCACTAAAGCGCGAAGCATCCAACGCTAGCTTTAATTCGCCAGCGTTACGTCAATTCGTAACTTCGCAAATTCGCTAACATTGACTCTGGCAATTTTCGCTAGCGAAGCACAATTTCGCACCCTAACGCCAGGCGAAGTTGCGCACTGACGAAGGATCGTAATTACGCACATTCACTAAGATGACCACTTACTCTAGACATTACTTTGATGTTACAATAGATGGAAATTTTTTTCTAAGTCCCAAAAAAACGCTGGTGTGTTTTACCTTTTGTACAGTAGGGTGATAGTCTGAAAAAGAGCGACATTTTTTGGGGGGGTTACCCTCCTTCCCCCCTACATTTCCTAACATATGGCAACTCAACTATACAGGGCAATGGGACAACTTTATTTTATTTATTAAAGGTTTCCTGGGCTTGTGTAGTGTAATGTAGTGGCTGTAACATATACTTCTATTATACTTTGAAATTTGCGCCGTATGCAAATTAGGCATCGCTAGCGTAAATGCGCTTTGCCTGGCGAAGTAACACTAGCGAAACTACGCTATCGTTCGCCGACCTGGGCGTAGCTTCACACTTTAGTGAATTAGCATAGCGCTGGTGAAAATTTGCCTGGCGAAGTGAATTTGCCCCTATGATTCTCTATGCAACAGTCTAGAATGCAGACAACCACTGAAATTGAGAGAGAATATTTGCTGCATTGCCATATTCAGATGTCAGATTTTTTTTTATTTGCTTTATGCAGTTTTGTGTGTGCTATTCTAGGAAACAGAAACATATGGTTTGAAGCTATGTGACATGACAGGTGTGGAATAATATATGAAGTAATAGAAGAAGATAAAAGTCCATAGTAAAAGAAGAAGGGACTCAAGTCAGTGGTGGAATGTTTGGGGCCCGAAGTGAAAAAATAGGTCCAAGCTATTGTGGTCCAGCAGTTTTAGTTCAATAAAAACTAGAGGACAAAAAGTTGGACATCCCTGATCCAATCACTCAGCAGTTGTAAAAATTTGTGTTTGTGCTTTCTTCAATTTCCCCCAATACTATCCATCTGTTGCTGTGAACTAGGCCTTTTCTGCTCTGCTGTCCATAATTATGCAGTGTAACATTCTAGAGGAGACAATAAGAAAGTATATAAACCAAATTTAGAATCTCATTTGTGTTTTTCCCCTTAATGGATGGTTTGTCTACTAAACCCCTAATTTCCATGTATGATCAGGATACAATTCTTCAATTTACTCCTGCTAACTATAAATTACAATGACTTTTTCCTGGTCAAGTAACCAACATGTTTCACACAGTCTGGATAATATTCTGGATAGCAGTTTAATCTAACTGGTAACATGGAGTACCAGTGATAAGTGGAGTTTGTCATGGTCAAATGGATATTTGTGGACCCATTGTGGTAAGATCAGGATACCTGGGAAAGCTGATGCCCTGCCCCAAATTCATTCCTGCTGGGCCACAGTTGTTCCACAGACAAAAAGATCCTCTCCACTCAACCAATGATCAATATATTAAGGAGATTGAAACATTTTGTGTCTTAAGCTACTAAATATGTCTTATCCTTTAAACAAAACAGGGATGGACTTTGACGTGGTTGGTCACCTTAAATATATTGCAATATATGGACAAACAATACCTGTTTTATTTAAAGGGTAAGACATTGTTTTAGTCTCCTTAATATATTGATAATAGGTTTAGTGCAGAGGATCTCTTGCATTTGCCTATGTGAAATTTTTGGTCACAACCTCTTTGCACCTTCTCTTAATGTTTTTAAAAATAAAATAATAATAAATAACTTTCCCTTGTTTGTCTCAGTTGTTCCAACCACTGGGTTATCACTAATGGGGGACAGGGGAGATTGAATAGACGGGCTTGAAAGAGCAGACAATGATTACTAATGAGCAAAAATCTCTAATATACGATACTAGTAGTTAAAGGGCAAGGAAAGTGTAAAATAGAATAAGGATGTAAATGCTGTATTTTGTATACTAAACATAAACATGAACTTACTGCACCACAAGCCTAATCAAACAAATGATTTATGCTTTCAAAGTTGGTCACAGGGGGCTGTCATCTTGTAACTTTGTTATACATCTTTGCAAGACTAGACTACATACACATGCTCAGTGTGGTCTGGGCTTCTTAGGGATCATCATAAATGATCAAAAAACAAAGCTGCTTGAGTTCTGCATGGCTGGTAAGTATGGCAGGGGCTCCCCCTGCTGTTCATAAGTATGATTGTTTCCCTGCCAGAAGTTAGGAACCATTTGACAATTCCTATCCACAGCGCTAAATGAAGGGAGAATTTCACCACATACAGTCAGTTTTCTTATAAAAACGGTACACATTTTTTAATCAAAGTATTATGGCGATAGATTTCTTTTCCATTAAAGAAAATAAAAATTTGATTTTATTTCTTTTCCTTTCCTTGCCCTTTAAGGAGGTTAAACATGGTCTGATTTTCTGATACAGATCAGTCCTCAGTGGTTCCTCTGTTTAGGAATAACTTTATTAAATTTTGTGCATTACCATCAGTGCTGTGAAATATGCTGGCGCTATATAAATAAATGTTAATAATAATAATACCATCAAGGTTTACTTTAGTCAGTTCTAATTTGCAATGTTTGCCACAGGTCTAGTTGTGTACAGTCATGCAACCTCTCCATTACTTTGTTTCATTATTAACCAATGGGCTATGAGAAGTCCCTCTGTTTTCCAGAGAACATGTGTCTTTATCTATCCAGAATCCATCACTTTTAAATGTAAAATGTATGTTGTATTAGATTGTGAGTCTATGGAGGGGTAGGGAAATTCTTCTTGTGTGTATCATAGTTCTCTTTTAACCTGTGGAATCAGGTAAGTGTTTGAAAATGTGATAAAAATACCAAAGGCACGTTTGGCCTTTATAAGAAGAGACTGGTAGTGATGGGCGAATCTCTCGCGTTTCGCCGAAAAATTCGTGAAATGAGTCACGCGTCGTTTCCGACGCGCGGCGCGTCAATCGCAGCGCGTCATGTTCGACGCGCGACTCGTTTTTTTGGCGAATTTTTCGCCGGCGAATTTTTGCTTGCGTTTTGCGAATTCATTCGCCAGCGGCGAAACGTGAGAATTCGCCGCTGGCGAATGAATTCGCCCATCACTAGAGACTGGGCAATTAGATTTTGTTCTATTAGTGGTAACAGGATAAAATGAGGGGGAGCTACAGTTAGCTTCAATTGCTTTGGGCAGGCATAGACCAAAAAAAGTCTTCCATCAGGACAGAAAATCCTCAATCTATCATGGATGGGCCAAGTAATTAGATACATGGAAACATGCAGATGAATGTACTGTATAGATTAGTGAAAGGCCTTGCACAGTTTTCAGAGGGAAGAAGCAGCAGACCAAATCTTCAGGTCTGGCTTGATCATCTATGATGGAATAGGATAGTTTGATAATCAGTCATAACTGACGCACTTGGCAGTTTAAAGCAATATAAATTGGCCAAATATATCTGTAATATTTCCATTGATTGGGATCCCACTGATACCCAGTGGATTTCCAGATTCTGTTTTGTATTGAACAGTCATACATTCTTCCACTTATTCCCAAGAGATCCCCATATTATGTATTGTACACAGACAGCCATAAATAGAAGCATCCAACAAGTATTTCTGCATTTCATCTATGCGCTCATGGTCTCTAAATATACTCACTCTTTAGTGACCTGCTATGCAGCCCAGCTATGAAGGAGGTTAATGGTGCAAGCCTTTGAATATACCGGAACGCCTCTGTATATCATAATGGCTTTCCATGTGACAGCTTGTGGCTGAGCTCCTCTGCATGTATTCATTGTGGCTGCACTTTTCACTCTGTGTGGCATTTATCTAAATGAACATTGTCGGGCCGAAAACAAAAAAAACAGATGGAATGATCAGAAAATAAAGGTTGCAGATAATAAAAGCTAAACAATCTCCCAGCTGACACACTAAGGACGCAGGGTTTATGAGGTTGTTTGTTCCACAGCAACCCTCTTGCCTTCCTCAGTTGAACCAGATTGTTTAACTCTCTTGAGGCCACAGAGCTTGGAAAGCTTTTTATGCCATTACGCAAAATAATATCAATTTATGAGACGTAATGCAGTGCAGAAAAGGAGCAATATGCTTCATCTGTAAAAGATAATGTTTTGGGAAATACAACTTATTCCTATGCAGTGGATGATGCAGCCAGGGATGGCATACTGAATTATTTTGAATAGATTATTATGGAGGAGTTTTAAGAGGAGGTTATTTTGGAATATTATTGGGTCTATTTATCAAGGGTAAAACATTTCTACAATGACAGGCAAATTTGCAATTTAACCTCCTTTTGTTTCACCAAGTTTCCTAAAAGGCAAACCTTTTGTCTGTGTTTTAGTTTCACACAGATAATGGTGTTGAAGGCAAAATGTCAGATACATATTTCCAATCCCTGCACCCCAAACCAAGTAATTCCAGAGTTGGGTAAAGTACTCACAGTACTCTGCTGAACAGGTCCGCCATAAGAAATCACGGGGCCCCTTACAAAAAAAGCCCCACCCACCATGGTCCCCAAGCCCCACCTCAGATCCCGCCTACTCCACACCACAGTTATAAGACCATACAAGTTATAAAAAGCTATTGATAGTCAGGGCCCCCTTATAAGTTAAAAAAACTGTGGTGCAAGGGTCCCCCATAAAAGTTTTTTTTTTAAAAATGATGTCCCAGAGTATTTTATTTTAGTTTGAATCATTGAAACAACAGGATGCTACCAAATCTTTCTTAATCAGGCACATAATGTAAGGTACTGGCACAGCCAGATAGTCGGTCGATAAGAGAAAACCTATAAAGATGTTAATTGTACAGAAATTGTTATAGGATTTTCTCAGATTATGAGCAAATTTTATTAAAAGTTTTATTTGTGTTTTGTTTTTTTGCAGGGTTAGTGAGGTGGTGTCTAGCAGCAAATCAGTTGTGGGTGGCCTACAATGTGGAGATGTTATTCCAATTAAAGGTAAACTTTGGTTGCTGATTAGAAGGTCCAAAACGGACTAGTCTGGCAGAGGTGCAGTTATGTGGCTAGTTAGTAGTGCTGTCACCAGATATTCAAGCCTTTGAGTCATTTGTAATGGTCTGGCTTATGGTTGGTGGTCCTTTCTTCATTCATGGTTCTTACCTAACAAAATACCAATTTGCTATCATGACTGCATTATGCAGGTCTGCTTATCACCAGCTCATTACAAAACTCATTCGTTTCCCATCGAAGCAACAACTTAAGCTTAAATGCTGTATTTGAGTGATGTGTCAATTCAGAAATTGGGCAGATGACATCTAAGCATTTTCAGTTATATGTCAGGCCAGCGCTAGTTGATCAATCATTTTATCCTCTTTTTCACTGTCACTGCATCTCATTTGGTTGATTGCTCACCTGCACCAAGCAAAGCAGCGAGCTGAGGCCTGCAGTTCTTTGGTTAGTCTAGGCTAAGACAACGTTAGGATTGTTTGGATGGGGATCTGTGGCCTTAAGGGGGTCAATTTTGTCCTGTTACATTACAGATGAAGATGAAGTGGGGATTTCCGTCAGTTTTCTTTGTTCATCTTTCTATATAATGTAGGCACAAATCTTCACTGCTAAAATATTGTGGTGGCCTTGAGCTTGGGCAGAAGCTCAAAATCTATAGTGTAGCATTTCTACTCAATGTTTAGTTCTCCTTTAAGTTCAAGTTAGAAAGGTGTCAGTTTGGTAGTCCTCACAGCAGAAAACTGAAACAGTCAAACCCAGGTAATAGATTCTTGAAAAGAAAGCTTAGCAAAGTGTTGGGAACTAATGTCCATTGGGTAAATGTAATATGTTTTGTTAGAGCAAAAATGTTTGCAAAGACCATTGCAAATGTTAGTGACCAGGTTTGCATAAATTTTGCCCGATTACAGGCAGTTTCCTTGAAAAATGGCTTTTGCAAAACAATTGCAGTGTACAGTATGTAATACAATTTTGCAATTGCAAAGGGCATTTTGTGACTAAATATTTAACGAAACTCCAGAACAGGTGTTTGCTCAGCGATAATATTCGCCAGTGAATGATTTTATTTTAAGAGCAGCTCCAAACATTTGCAGAAATGCCATTTTAAATAACACTTGCAATTTTAAATTACATTCCCTCTTATGGTCTTATGGTCTTTTGACAACAACTTATTTCTTAATTCACTTCCAAAATGCTATATTTATTTTAGCAATTTCTGTGAAAACTATATTTCCTACTGGCATAAACTCAACCATGGGCATTTCTTTTATCTCTAGAAGCCAATCAGAGTGTAAAATCCTTCAACAAATGAGCAAAGACCGAAGAAAAGACAATGGACGTGTCCCTGCATGAAACCAACTTCATACCTCCGACTTGTTTAAACTTACAATTACTTGTTAGGAGATGTTTTTTATTGTTATTTGATTTTCTAACTGCTAAAACAGATATTGCAGATTATTTTGTGGCAATAAAAGTGCAGATGCTTATGTAATGTAGCCTCACAATCAATTCTGCAGTGTAAAAATATTAGAATATTCATTATGATATAGTGGTAAAATAATTTCTGCATAACGCTTTGGGAATAGTTTTGTCTTCAGCTAATAACAGCTGGTGTGAAATGTATTGCAGCTTTATGGTTATGTGTTCTATTCAAAGAGCAATCTTATCTCACTGAGCAAATATCAGTGTAATGTTTTTATGGAGATGGTGGGGAACATCAAAAATGAAGAAAAGAATTTTGAGGGATCTACCAGTCAATAAATAGCCTTGCACATTGACTATAATTTCATTAATGTCTTATGAATATTATACAAGAGTGATTACACTAAGATATTCTACAATAGGACGTTGGATAGATAATAAGAGAATAGCTGAGCTGGTATAAGTCATTGAGAGCCACAGGGAGTCAATGAAAGCAACAGAACTGCATGCAGCACATGCCAATGCTTTTTGCATTATGTAGTCAATCTAAACTTCAAAGCCTCACATTTTTCATGACTAGTGATGGGCGAATCTCCCGCGATTCGCTTTGCCTAGAGATTCGTGAATTTCTAGAGAAATTTGCGAATCGGCGAAAAATTCGCGAAACGAGTCGCGGGACGATTTTGTCGTTTTCGTCGCGTCAAAAACGACGCGAGACTGACGCGTGACTCGTTTTTCGGTGAAATTTCGCTGGTGATTCGCGAATTTTTTCACCAGCGGCGAATCGTGGGAATTCGCTGCGAATTCGACCTAGGCGAATAAATTCGCCCATCACTATTCATGACAGGCACAGAAGTGGCAAAATAATAGGAGTGTGAAATAATATTTAGGGGCTGCAGAAACATTGTTAAAGGTTCTGGGATTGACTGTCTGATGGTAGACAGGGCATTTTCTTCTTTGATATATTTTAGATAGTATACAGAGAAAATTCAAAAGTGGATGGCACACTTATGTACAATATTTACCATATATTAGAAGCAGAACGGGTGCATAGTAAAGCCCAAAAATAGACCCCATATAGGTCACAATTCTACATCAATATTTACAGATATCAGTGACCAACATGGTATTTCTTAAAAAATTCTTTAATAGATTGTGAACAATCTCAAGTCAATTTCAATCATATACATGAAAATTTAAACAGGTCAATATACAAAGCAAATGTACATACCACTCAAAGTACTAAAACATTACCTATATCAAGGATAAGAATGCGGATACACCTGCCCAAAAGAAAAGTGAGAAAAGGGGAATTCCCCTTGAGAAAGGCGTTCAGCCGAAACGTCGGGGTAATTCTCCCTTTTCTTTTGGGCAGGTGTATCTGCATTCTTATCCTTGATATAAGTAATGTTTTAGTACTTTGAGTGGTATGTACAGTACATTTGCTTTGTATATTGACCTGTTTAAATTTTCATGTATATGATTGAAATTTACTTGAGATTGTTCAGAATCTATTAAAGAATTTTTTAAGAAATACCATCTTGGTCACTGATATGATTGGTGTGCAGGCCTTATATCTGTAAATATATATTTTAGATAATAACAGGATCTGCTACCTGCTACTAGAATGGAAAACGTTTTACAGCTGCTGCTGTTGTCAGTTCCTCATCTGACCAAGAGGACCCGTTTACTAAAGTGCGGTAAAAATTTGTGCACAAAATATAGACAAATTTAACGCTGAATATGTTTTTGCGAGTTTAATAACCTGGTGTAAATATACATTTTAGAATATTCTTGTGCAAAAATAGGTTTTCGCCAGTTAGCACATTTACTAAACAGCGAAATGTGTGAAAGACAAAATTAATGCCAGAATATCTGCAACACTTCACCGCCATCTATATAGTGGAGATAACTTATTTTTTGGCCAGAAAATTCTCAATGGGAGTTTAATTCTATTGGCAGAAGGGTGTGTGCGTAGATGGATGAAGTATCAGTTTATATGATACATACATGTTTGATTGGTGTCACTCTGGTAATGTTGTCGGATGGTAAAATCATCAGTCAATAAAGTTTATGAGTTTTGAAGATGCATTTCTGACCATAAATGTCACAGTAAAAATTGCCATAATTAACGCCATTACGTAATTTGTCGCCAGAAAATTCGCAACTCGCTAAAATTACCATTAACGTAAGCTAGTATGCTAACGTAGTTACCGCAAGTGATCGCAGTGACTTCTGAGCGCATCGCTGTTTAGTAAACTTAGTCGCTGCGAATATTCTGGAGGAAAAATATTCTCAGCGATAACATGCGGAAACTTAAATTCAAATTTATCGCACTTTAGTAAACGGACCCCAGAATAGTTTAGCAAAACTGACCAATCCAAAGTGCCATATGTGAACAGATGGCTGGACAGTAAGACTGAAATCACACATCTGCCTAAATGAATATGGGTATAGCTGTGGCTTCCCTAGGAAATGTTGTACAGGGAAAGCCACAAGAATCATTTATCAGGGCATGTCTTTGTTAGCATTCATCATGGGGCTGTGATCATGCTGCAATAAACATGAGATTCTAAAGGGCCATTTTTAAAATGAAAAAATAATATATCCCAAATAAAAGCACATTAAAAACAGACTTAAAAATACTGGACTTCTTTAGTAGCATCCAATATGGCTTTGTTTCATTGCTGGACCAGACCTATACTGTCGTATGCCCTTGCTAAGAGGAACTGAAAATTACTGCTGAGAGGCCGCAATTGAAAAAACATCTACTATAACTGGATAATTTAATAAAAATAGGTCCTGTATTATGGAATCCTTTTGCCTAACTCTGGCACATTTTCTGAGCATTTAATTTGAATTTACTGTTCATGTCAGATTTTATAAATAAGAGAACAAGTAGGTCCTTAAAATTAATATGTGTAGAAATGCCATAATTTATATACTGACCTTACAGCACTAGTCTATTCAGATTCAGATTCAGCTTGTAATGAACCAGGTTGTCACAGGAGCTACAGGGGCATGTTTAGAGGTACATATCTTCCCTGCTAAAGGACTGTGGTTGTCTTGGGCTGGTACAGAATTTCCAAAACATATATATGTTCAGCATTTCTACCTTACTTTTTTTTTTGTTAAGCATTAGTTCTCCTTTAAAGCTATTTTTTTCTGACTGCCTACTACATTAGTTAATTGGTACCTGGAGCTTTGAAGGCCTTGCAAAAAGGTTTCATAATCCCAGCATATGAAAGTGATGAGGTGCACTATCCTGTTGCCACAGGCCAGCCTTGCTCCATCATTAGCTTAATCTTTTTTATTGCTTCTCCCAAGGATTAGCATCTATACGTCTCAATGCAGCTGACTTGTCTAGAGACTTGTCACTTGAAGCAATAATGACTCTGACCCTTCACTTCAATCTCTCTATATCTAGTGCATTCACTGAATTGCTTTTTCTTCCTCTCTTTGACATCTTTTGTGTGCTTCCTACTGGTTCTAACCCCTACTGCTTTGGCTTCATTACTGTGAATAGCAATGTTGGCCTGAGAAATCACAGACATACTGGGCCTATCATGCTGTAGTGTTAATTCAGTGGAGGATATTTGTCAGATTATAAAAAAAAATGTACTAAATTTTATTCCAAAACTTAGAAACTGGCTTGTTTGACTATATTCTTCCATAAGAGTGGTGCCGTTGCAGCTATTTCATGGGGCTTGGTGTTCTTTTATAATTGGAAAGCTGTAAAGTACTATAGATCCACAGTTGTGAAACAATTCTGCACTTGTTATATGCAGAACATTTTTTTTCACGTTTCAAACTTTGAATTGATGCATTTATCTCTAACAACAGATAAAGCAAATGCACCCATTTTGCACCAAAAAGAGGTCAAGTGATGTTCAATTTGTTAAGTTTAATGATCGTCATTCCTATATAACATGCTGAGCCATCATGAATCAGAGTGAAACAGAGTGTAAATTTAGCTTTTTTGGAAGTTAGGAAATTTTAAATCTTTTTTTACCCTGTGATGAAAACTTGGTGTAAGGTTTCTTTAGCTCTTTTAAATCCTGAAGCCTTTGCATATGTATCTTGGAATGTTATCAGCAGCTTTTACATATAAATCAGCAAGTAGCTGAGGTTTAGTTGTGCTTTGAGAAGACACTAGTACAGACAGGAATCCTCTTAATACGGAATTCATTATAATTAAACATGTTGGTGGATTAAAATGTATCATATGCCACATACTATTCTATAAATATAAGTTGCATTAAACTTTGGGCCTTGTTTCCAGAGCATTTTCTGAATTTAGTTCTGCACCTTTTCTGTACCTCTTCAGGTTGGTGTGGTCTCAGGAACACTAGTAACTATCCAGGTGATTGGAATATGAATACCACATTGCCAGAATAGACCTACAGTAGTAGTTAATCAGGTATCTTAGTTCTAAGCTAAGGCAAAGGTAATCAAAAATCATTGTATGTGATATTGATTGGCTCTGATTGGCTTTTTGGAAATCCCTATATGGACTGGCAGCCTACGGGAGAGAATGTTTTGCAGGACATCCGTTTTTTATGCAACCAAAACTTGCCTCTAAGCCAGTAATTCAAAAATAAGCACCTGCTTTGAGGCCACTGGGAGCAAAATCCAAGGGGTTGGAGAGCAACATGTTGCTTGCGAGCTACTGGTTGGGGATCACTAAGTTAAAGCATTGTAAAGAAGCAAAAACAGAACCACAAACAGAAATACTGTAGTACAGTTAGGAACATGGAATTATATTTGGAATACAGGGGAGTAATGGTGGCCAAAACCAATTAGAATTTATGTCCAAGGCAGTACTCCCCCACCCCCTCCGGTGCAGCCATTCTGTCCCAGTCTGCACACTACCCTTCAAGCCACCTTACAAAACCACCTCCTCCAGTCCACACACCACCTCTAAAACCTGCCTGTTCACCTGCATGGAACTTCTCTCACCACTGTTGGGTAACCAGTCCAATGTTACAATGTTAGATGCAATAGTGTCAATGCTTACACAACACAAGGCCGGGACAATGTAGTTTGGCGCCCTAGGCAAGGGTTCCAATCAGTGTCCCCCTCCCCGCCATCCTGCATTAGCATTTGCCACCTTACCATAATGGAAGAAACTCTTCATTTATATAAATATTTTATGTTTACATACAAAAATAAGGTACACCTGAAAATATAAAAATGTTATCCTGGTAAACAAAGTGCAAATTAAGCCATCAATAGTTCCCCCAAGGCAGCAGGCCCATCCAAGCCCCACATGATCTGTACCTGTGCCAGCAGCCAACAATAAACCCAGCCATACTGCTGCCCAAGCCAATGCACACACCTGTACCTGTGGAGGCCCAGCAGTCGTCAATATTTCCCCCAAGGCAGCAGGCCTGCCCAATCCCCCCCTGAACTGTTTTTGTGCCAGCAGCCAACAACGAGTCCAGCCATACTGCTGGCTAAGCCCATGCCCCTATACCTGTGCCAGCCCATCAGCCATCAATATTTCCCCCAAGGCAGCAGGCCTGCCCAAGCCTCCTATGATCTGTACCTGTGCCAGCAGCCAACAACGTGCACAGCCATACTGCTGCCCAATCCCATGCCCCCACCTGTACCTATGCCAGCCCAGCAGCCATCAATATTTCCCCAAGCCCAAGCCCCCCATGATCTGTACCCTACCAGCAAGTGTCAGTCAGGGTCAGAGGAGTAATAAATGAGCCCAAACCCAGGCCCAGCACCAGCAGGACAGGTCTTCAGCACAAGTTTCTCCCTCTAGCACAAACAGGTCCTCACTATTGCTGCTGGCCAATTCATTGCAATGATGTGACTGATGCCCAATATATGGATGCGTCACAAGCTGCAGCCTACTGCGCATGTGAGTCAGTGCGTCATCATGGAAGCTGCCAAGTCAGGCTCCAGGGTGGGGGAGCGCCATCACAATTAATTTAAATCAGCTAAACAACCCCCAGAGGGTGTTGCAGCATGCGATTTTGAAAATGAATCATGTCAGTAATAAAGGCCAAACAAACTGAATAGTAAAAATTAGGGGCATTTGCCCGGGGGGGGGGGCAGCTAGGCGGAGGAGCAGGGAGGGGGTCTACTTAGGGTAGGGGGTGTAGGGATTTGTTGTGGTAGGGGTTGAATTCTCCTTTAAGAACATACACAGTGTATGTAATAAAATTTTGCAACAAAATATTTAACTCCACAGCAGATGTTAATGTTAACTTTGCTTAACGATGTAATATTCACCAGCAAATTATTTCACATTGTGAACAGTGCTAAAGATTTGCAAAAAATGGCCTGTGATTTCAACTATATTCCCTCTTACGTATGTGCGTTTGTTTTTGTCAAGGTTGTTTCATATGGGTGCTTCCATGATAGGTACTTTACAACATGAATGTTTTTCTTGGGGAACACAACCATGTGTACTTTAAGCTCATACATATTCCAAATCTAGGAAGGTTGTATAGCTTGGCTGTGTCAAATTGCATCTTCCCTGGTGCACAACAAGTAGCCTCACCATGTAAATGCCAGTAAGCCTGCTGGTGGACTAGGTCATTATAGCACAGTTTAAAATCAGTTGTTCTAATATCCAACGTTTCGGCCCCCCTTGGGGCCTTTTTCAAGGAAGAAAAAGTCCCCAAGGGGGGCCGAAACGTTGGACACATAAATTCATGCCAATAAAAGTGATTTGATTCACAGAAGGTGTGCAGTTCTAAATGATTCTCTCTCTCTCTATATATATATATATATATATTCCAACACTACTGTACACGCTTATAGTTCAGTCACATACCCTACATGCATGCATGAAATAAATGCATACATACTTATGCTGAATTATGCATATATCCTAAACTGAGAAAATATTATAATTAAATGACCTTTAATTATAGGCATACCTTTATGCAGTAGAAAATACAGTCAGTAGTAAATAATCAATACGATTTTGTTGTCTGCCAGATGTCACTGCTAAACTACCAAAATATTCTGTGTATCAGGCAAGACATTAATATGATATATTCATGCTATAAAATAGTATTGCAGTTGATAATGCACTGAGAGTATGTATGCTTTGCACATATATGTAAAGATGAATGTTGTTTTGCTCAGTAGATACAGTTTGCTTTCCTCAGATACATTGCATTATTTTTTATTCCTCTTCTAAAATTCCCCTTTATATCTGTCAGTGTTCCATTGTGTGCTTTCTTTTCCCTGTAATGAAATGCAGCCTTTATATAAAAAGACATATACTGTATGTGAGGGGAGAGATAGCAAGTGCTGGAACAGAGAGACAGATATGGCAAGAAATGAAGAGCGGAGAATGTTTTTACTGAATGCGTAATGTTTTATGTGGATTGCATAGAAAAAATTCTCACAGCGACCGCAACAAACCCACACAACCTCATTCTATATTCTGTCTTGATTACTGAGGTTCTGTTATTACTTCCCTACATACAGTAGGACTGGAAAAAAAAAGTTACATTCCTTTCCAATAAATACAACAATGAAAAGTCTACCTTTGATTTCATTACACAAATGAGAAATGAACACAAGCATGGAGGCTCTTGGCAAAATTTTTAGAACAGGTTTTCACTCGTTTAGCAAACAAATGAATGAATACAACAGGGAATTGCGTTTCTTTACAGTTTCAAGAAACTACAAGCGGCTACATTTCTTGAGAAATTGTTCTAATTATTCAGCCCTATTCTCTTCTCTCTAGTTGAGCAGAGGATACTGGCAAGAATATTTTCTCTGCTGCAGTGATGATCAATAATAGCAGTTTTTTTTCTAAAGCATTATTTTGTCTGTTGAATGTATTACTGTGAAATAATGTTTTTTTTTTAGGGCTCAGACATTTTGCACAAAGTGGTTTGCAACATTTCACATGTAACGGGTTTGCTTACTACCCAGAAGAGCAAGGATTTGTACTGCTTCATGTCCAATATTCTAAATGTACTGTATGGGGCAAATTTACTATTACTCCCGGAAATTTGCTCGACCAAATTCAAAATTCGATAAGCATTCGACCATCAAATGCTTATTGAATTGTTTTAGGCTATCATTTTGCTCGCAATACGATTTCACGATGAATTCGTACGATCGTATGCCGATCGTTCCATTTCACATAAAAAATCGTGAAATTTCCTTCGAGTGTCCAAAAAATTTGTACGATTCGAACGATCGTACGAATGGTATTCGAGCAGGACTTAGCCTCAGAAGCCTATGGGGGGCTTCCCATAGGCTTCCAATCTGGCGAAGTAGGCAGTCGAATAATTTTAAAATTTTGATTCCTTCGATCATCGAATGATCAACTTATCATTCAATCTATTTGATCTATTCGATGATCGAAGAGGCCAAACTTGCATGTCCGATTTCACTAAAAATTCGATCAAACTTTGATCATTTCACGTGAATTTCTTAAATCGGCCCCTATGTGTTTGACCTGGAATGCCAAAAGGTCCCAAAGCATTCTTTGTTGTGACTAGGACTGGTTTGAAGGGGTGGTTCTCCTTTAAGTAAACTTTTAGGGGCCGATGTACTAAATTCACGTGAATAGATCGAAGTTCGATCGAATTCGATCGAATTCCGATAGTAGGATTAATTCGATTGGTCGAATATGCAAATTAGGCTTATTCGATCATCGAATAGCGAACGATCAAATGATCGAATAGATTCGAATGAACGAATATTCGATCATTCGATCGTTTGATCAGCGAAGGATTTAAATTAAAAAAAATATTCGACTGCCTACTTCGCCAGATTGAACCTACCGAATTGTAATAGAAGCCTATGGGAAGCCTCCCATAGGCTTCTGAGGCTAAGTCCTGATCGAAAAGGATTCGTACGATCTAAGTCTTAGATCATTCGAATCGTACGAATCATTCGAATGATCGAATAATTCATTTGAATGATCGAACGATCGTTATTCGATCGTCGATGATCGAATAAAATCTATTCGGGAATAATAGTAAATTTGCCCCTTAGTATGGGTAATTCTAAGTAACTTTTAAAATTACTTTCATTTTCCTTTTTTTGCCTTCTTCTGACTTCAGATTTCAAATGGGGGTCACTGATCCCATCTAAAAAACAAATGCTCTGTAAGGCTACACATGTATAGTTATTGCTACTCTTTATTATTTCTGTTTCTATTCAGGTCCTCTTTTTTTCATATTCCAGTCTCTTATTAGTATCAATGCATAGTTGTTAGGGTAATTTGTACCCTATCAACTGGATTACAAAAATTGCAAACTGGAAAGCTGACGAATAAAAAACCAAATAACGTAAAAAAGACAAATGATAAAAAATGAAAATCAACTGCAAATTGTCTGAGAACATCACTCTCTACATCATACTTAAACATAACTCAAAGGTGACTGCTTTAAGGTAGGGCAGATAAGCAATTAACCATGATTTAATTGTTAGAAACTATCTAGTTGTGAGTACAGTCATAATTTTTACCTTTCTTTAGCTAAACTGAAAAAACTTCTTTGTTAAGTGGTGATTTTGGCCAGTAGCTTTTTGACCACAGCTACTAGATATTGTATATAATGACCTGAATGTATGCAAACCTTCATAGATCATTAGATATTTTCAACATAATCCTCAAGGCTGTCCAAACTGCAGTAATCCTACTGGTTTTGAGATGCACAATCCACCAACTGTCAAGGGTTGGCAATTACAACAATAGTTGGGTGACTATTTCATATTAATTCCAGTTCAAAATATGGCCATGGGTTTTGTGCATTGATGGAGACCTAATTTATATTATTTGGCATGGCACCTGTCTTTGACATACAGAATGTAACTTTTGAACACGACCTTAGCACAATGCAATACAGTTGATCTATGGGCAGTTTACAAATTAAATTAAACCTAGGGCACCTTTGGATATATTATGGCTGAACACATTACATGATATATTTTTTTTTCTTTGGCCACATCTTCAGTCTAATATTCTTGTTTCATCAGCCTTTAACAAGTCTTACTGCCTCAGTGTTCACCTACCTCTACTAGTCATCCTAAATAGAAGGCAAAAAGTACCGTTTTCATATAAGCAAACCACTGTTTCACCAAAAAAGCAACTGGCAACATCTGATTTAAAAAAAAAGCTACTTACCCAGCCATGACTATAAAGAAGTCCAATCTATTCCAGGTATCTCCAAGATAACACTTCTTCCCAAAGATCCCCAAGGCCACCATTTTCACCACCATCTCCATTGCAAAGAAGATGAATATAAAGTCATCGAAGACCTGATATGACCCACGGGAAGAAAATATTAAATGTAAGCAATCACAAAACATTCATAATTTTATCACACTCTTGCCAACGTGTATGTTTTACCATGAATTATAAATCAATCACGAAAGCTGAGAATTTCCATCGCTGCTTTAACTGTTTATTCCTAAATGGTGTCAGTGTGTGAAATGGTAAGCTGAAACTAAGTGCAGGGACATTATAATATTTGCAGACTCAAAGTCACCTCTTGTCAGGCCTTTCTTGTAAAGATAGCAGGTCATTCTTAAAAGACTCGAGTAACCTTTAGTAGTAAAGACGTTACCATATGCCATGTATTAGCATATATGGAAACAGCAGTAGGATGAATTTAATGCACAACATTTCTGGTTAATTAAATCACTGAAATTTGACCACTCAATCTTTTAGCCCTGACCTTGAAATGCTTTGAAATTGCTTTACTGATATCTGCACTTAAATTAAAGTACTCCAGTGTGGTAGAGACTTTTGCCCATTAAACAGATCACCAGATTAATTTTTCAGTAATTATAAGGCTGCCGGGGATTGTGTAGGAGACAATGAGCCCTTAACCTTGGTTTGTCTAGTGTAGTTGAAATAAGAAAAGCATCTATGCCGTACATATGTGTTTTTGTAGATATTTTGGGTTCAAGCCCCTCTAAATGGTCCAACAAATGGTTAAGCTCTTACCTTACTCATAACAAGATTATTAAGATATGAGATATATTCTTGAAAGAATTCTAAATATAATAGCTGACACAGTAAATGATCATTCACCTCCAAGCAGAACTTAAGGCTTTGGCCCACAATTCATTGTTTTTGGGTTCCTGGGGGACAACCCTCTAGTTGTAAAGGGGTGTTTAGAGTTTTTAGGCTGTTGTTACTAAACCAAAGAAAATGCTACTCATAAGAACTAGCAATGGATTTGATTTTGTATTATCATTGGCCAATAATATTTAGAACATACATTCTCCCTGGGGTCCAGGTACTGATGCTAGTTCCTATGTCCTATCAAACCTAGAAAAATACTCCAGCACCAGCAAATCTAAAGTAGTACCACCACTTAACTATGATTCCCTGCTGGATTTCTTCTCTTGTTAGTACAGTTTCAAGCACTATGTGATGTGATATGCAAAGATTTCATAGCAACCACTTGATTTTTACACAAAATAGTCTATATATATATATATATATATATAATATATATATATATATATATATATATATGTGTGTGTGTGTGTGTGTGTTTAGTACAGGTCCCAGTTGTTCAACTTACTTGAAGAATTTGGCATCGCTCTGATGAGCAGTCGACATCTTCACAAGGCTGGAACATTCCGAGGGTTACACAGTTCAGGAGAATTACCATCATGCTAAGACACTCGAACCAAGTAAGAGAAGGAAGGTCAAGGAAAATGCTCTGAACGAATTTCAATTTGTCTCTCATGTTCCTCTAACCCCACTGAATGTCTCTTTCTTGTACAGAACAAACCATTTTAAACAGTCTAAAGTGTCAAAACTATGTTAAATTTAGGTATTATAGCAGCATTATCCAGGTTTAAAATGATTCCTAACTATGCCTTTTCATTGCAGCCCATAATTCTCTAACAATATCACAGCTAAACATGCATTAATAAACGTACAGTACAGTAGCCCATAAAGACAACTCGCTTCCCATACAGTATTTGCTACATGGACATTAAATAATATGTCTTGCCTTTAAGTACAATATATAGTGAATTTGATGTGGATATACTTTTTCTTCATGGAGAGTCTTACCTATTTTATCTCTTTTAAGGGATCCTGTCATTGGAAATGTTTTTTTCAAAATGCATCAGTTAATAGTGTTGTTCCAAAAAAATTCTGCATTGAAATCCATTTCTCAAAAGAGTAAACAGATTTTTTTATATTTCATTTTGAAATCTGACATGGGGCTGGACTAGGGTTGCCACCTTTTCTTGAAAAAAATGCCGGCCTTCCTATGTAATTAACTTTTTTTTTCCTATTAATAACATTGGGATCAACCATCAAAAATACCGACCAGGCCGGTAAAATACCGGCAGGTGGCAACCCTAGGCTGGACATATTGTCAATTTCCCAGCTGCCCCAAGTCATGTGACTTGTGCTCTCATAAACTTCAATCACTCTTTACTGCTATACTGCAAGTTGGAATGATATCACCCCCTCCCATTCCCCCACCCAGCAGTCTAACAAAAGAACAATGGGAAGGTAACCAGATAACAGCTGCCTGGTAGATCTAAGAAACCTATGTCCCACTGCGTACTATTCAGTTACATTGAAAAGGAAAAAACAACAGCCTGCCAGAAAGCAGTTCCCTCCTAAAGTGCTGGCACAAGTCACATGACTAGGGGTAGCTGGGAAATTGACAAAATGGCTAGCCCCATGTCAGATTTCAAAACTGAATATAAAAAAAATCTGTTTTTTCTTTTGAGAAATGGATTTCAGTGCAGAAGTCTACTGGAGCAGCACTATTAACTGATGCATTTAAAAAACAAAATAAAAAAACATATTTTCCCATGACAGTTTCCCTTTAAATAAACAGAAGCTACAGTATTGTTTTCCCTGGGTTGTTATTTAGCAGTACATATTATGTTCTATGGCAGGGATCCCCAACCTTTTAAACCTGTGAGCAACATTCAGAAGAAAAAGGAGTTGGGGAGCAACACTAGTATGAACAATTTCTCAGGGTGCCAAATAAGTGCTGTGATTGGTAGTTCATATGTTTATTGTTAACCTTCATTGAGACTTTGTTTGGCAGTGCACCTGGTTTTTATCCAACCAATACTTGCCTCCAAACCAGGAATTCAAAAATAAGCACCATGTTACTTACAAGCTACTGGTTGGGGATCACTGCTCCATGGGGCAGGGAAATTCTGTCCTTTACCCTTATGGTTTCACCACCTTTTATTCAGGTCTTATGAACATTTTCAGGGTGGTACGGTCAGACATTTGTCATTCATGTCAGTTTGAGACCATGGGGCAATTTAGGTTTGCATGTACAGCTGGAGGTGCTGGAGGTAGTATTGGGGCAGAAAAGATAAGTGCAGAGTAACAGCTTCATGTAAAGGTTCTGCACTTTCCTTTGGCTGCTGTATAGCCTTTCTTTACTAACACCTACTGGGTAATTAGCTGTTGCAAGTCAAGCACACACTGATGCACAAAGCAGCTATAAATCCCAGCCTGCTTCCAATGTTTCCAAACCTTAATAACCATGCAGAAATTCAGTTGGTAGTTGTCAAAGAACATTGGGCTGCTTGAGAAACATTCTATGACAGTTAACATCAAAGCACTACAGAGATCTTTAGCAAAAAGCTTCTTCCCCTCATGCCATAATGACTCTTAAAACAAATGTAATCTATTTTGACTTATATTTGTATACTGAGTTTGTTTGCAAATGCCTTAATTTCTGCTTATCCTCTCCAAAGCGATAAGCAAAAGTGTACACATGCAAAAACACATCCTACTG
The DNA here is from genome assembly GCA_024363595.1 of Xenopus borealis. Taxonomy (NCBI): domain Eukaryota; kingdom Metazoa; phylum Chordata; class Amphibia; order Anura; family Pipidae; genus Xenopus; species Xenopus borealis. Next base: position 100,884,226 of record CM044438.1, read on the forward strand.
TATTATGGACTCACTTCTGAAGGAACCAAGAGAGACAGCGAGGGAAAGAAGCAGACTAAAGGAAATGTATTCATAGGGAAGTTGGAGCATGATGGTAGAGGGGTGAGGGCTGTAGATGAGGTGGAACAATAGGGATATCCACTGCCATACACAAGAGGGTTAAATGGAGTGACACAAGGAAACCAATTGTGCTTTGTTGGGCAACTCTGTAGATCACCTTAGTTTTCTGTACATTTAGTACTGATTTATTTTCCCTACTTCTCTCAGTGGTATTAAAAATGCTCTGGGGCCTTCTCCAGTTGTTGTCATGGTGTGCACAATATGGGTAGGGTTGCCACCTGGCCAGTATTTTACCGGCCTGGCCGGTATTTTTGATGGGTGATCCCAATGTTATTAATAGCAAGAAAAGATAAATATATAGGAAGGCCGGTATTTTTTTCAAGAAAAGGTGGCAACCCTACCTATGGGGCAAATTCACTAAAGGGCAAACTGGCCGTCACTAGTGAAAATTTCATCAGGTTCATGATCGTTACTCTGCAAATTCACTGAAGTGTGAATTTCCCATGATTTTATCCCTATCCGCCAGATTTTTCTTCAGCAGAATATACCTGGCTAACTGATAAGATGAAGCTATATACTCCTCAATCTTTTGTCAGAGACATCATATCCTGTATGCCAAAAAGATTTAAAATAAAACACTGACGTTTTTTGATATTTTAAAGTGGGATTGTGTTTAAAAGTTATAACTGTTGAAGCAATACTGTCATGGGAAAACATGTTTTTTTCAAAACCCATCAGTTAATTGTGCTGCTCCATTAGACTTCTGCACTGAGATCCATTTCTCAAAAGAGCAAACAGATTTTTTTATATTCAGTTTTGAAATCTGAAATGGGGCTAGCCATTTTGTCAGCTGCCCCTGGTCATGTGACTTTAGGAGGGAACTGCTTTCTGACAGGCTGTTGTTTTTCCTTCTCAATGTAACTGAATAGAACGCAGTGGGACATGGGTTTTTACTATTGAGTGCTGTTCTTAGATCTACCAGTCAGCTGTTATCTTGTGTTAGGGAGCTGTTATCTGGTTAACTTCACATTGTTCGGTTGTTAGGCTGCTGGGGGGGGGGGTTAAAATCACTCCAACTTGCAGTACAGAGTGATTGAAATTTATCAGAGCACAAGTCACATGACTTGGGGCAGCTGGGAAATTGACAATATGTCTAGCCCCATATCAGATTTCAAAATAAAATATAAAAAAATCTGTTTGCTCTTTTGAGAAATGGATTTCAATGCAGAATTCTGCTGGAGCAGCACTATTAAGGCTAAGGCCAGATGGGGAGATTCGGGGGCATTTTATCACCTGGCGACTTCTCGCCGCAACTTGTAGCCCCCGAACCTCCCCGAATAGGCACTTACCTAAGCGCACCGGCGTTGCTTGAAAACGCCGGCGCGTATCCACACGGAGCGGCGCGCTTTTTGAAATTGCTCCGAATTGCCCCGTCTGGCCTAGCCCTAACTGATACATTTTGTAAAAAAAAACAAAACATTTTTTCCCATGACAGTATCCCTTTAAATATTTTTGTTTTGATATTTTTTAACCATTTGAGGGTAGGTTTGCCACCCATCCAGTATTTTACCGGCCTAGCTGCTAAAAGGCCTGCCAAGACCGGGACAATATTAAACATTTACCGGCAATACAGCTGCTGGGAAATCAGTAATACCCCTAATAAAGGCCGTTGGCCAACTGGCCCCCAATGTGTTGAAAACATACCTTTTTTCGGGCTTGGGCCAATCTCGTGTCATGGCCCTAAACTTTTCCATCATGACACACCCCTCTGCTATCACTGCACACCCCCTTTCTTTCCGCCCCCACCACTACCGGTAAAAAAATTTTTCAAAGGTGGCAACCTTATTTGAGGGGCATGCCATATTTGTTTTAGGGTGGGCTCATCTCTAGGGCATTGGAGGATCTCATTTGTCTTTATTTTGCTTCCTTGCACATTTTCAATAATAAGTTGCCACTTCAAGCATTTGCACCAACATCTCTAATAAAGACATAGATGACCCATATATACCTACCCTATTCAAAGTGACCTAAGTATAAGGGGCAGATTTATCATACCTCGCCAATTCGAGGGCAGAAATTCGATTTTCGCATAAAAATTCGATACAATCGAAAGAAATATTCACTAGTTGTGAGCGCGATTCGATATTACGAAAAAATCATACGATCAACCGATTTTACGAAAAAATCGTAAAAATTTCATTTGTGTTCGAACGTAGGATTTCTATTCTATCCCCCATGGGGGATTCCTATGGGCTTCTATTACAATTTGGTAGGTTTAATCTGGCGAAGGTTTAATTTAAGAGGGCAAGCTCTTTGACCATTGAATGATCGATCTATTCGATATGCTCGAATTTGTCAAATTCGATGGTCGAATTGAGCTAATTTGCATATTTGAAAATTCGACCAATCAAAATTTTCAATTTGATCAAATTTCGAATCCTTCACACTAATTTTGTAAATCTGCCCTGAAGTGTAATATAGACAAAAAAACACTTGTTTGATAGTAGTCATTTGTACAGGGTCGGATTGGGCCGGTGGGACACCGGGAAAAAACCCGATGGGCCCCCGGCTCTAGTGGGCCCCGCCGACCCAGATCCAGACACTGAGTGCTGCTGCCTCAGCCCCCCATCCGGCAACCACATTTACATAACAGATAAAAACTGTTGGCAAAACAGTCAATAAATCACTGGTTCCATAAGCATAAATCTGTTCTCAATGTCTGTCCTCACTATATATCTATAGGTGAGGGATCATTTATCCGGAAAACAGTTATTCGTAAAGCTCCAAATTAAAGGTAGGCTGTCCCCCATAGACTTCATTTAATTCAAATAATTGCAAATAATTTAAGTTTTTATGCTCGGGGCCTGGGGCTTTCCGGATAATGGATCTTTCTGTAATTTGGATCTTAAGTCTACTAGAAAATTATGTTAGAATTAGAATAAACCCAATTGGCTGATTTTGCTTCCAATTAGGATTAATTATATCTTAGTTTGGAACAGTACAAGGTACTGTTTTATTATTACAGAGAAAAGGGAAATCATTTTTTTAAATTTGGATTAGTTGGATAAAACGGAGCCTATGGGATACCGTCATCCCATAATTCAGAGCTTTCTGGATGACGAGTTTCCAGATAATGGATCCCATACCTCTACTGTTATTTTAAAAGGATGGTAGATCTGTAATGAACATGCCAATGTAGCATAACATATATGTCACTGGAGGAATGTCATTACTGGGGAAGCTGTGAGAGTTAAACACATTGCGCAAACAATGTGATCATTAAAAAATGACAAAAGAAGAATCCAGTGGATGATCCATTTAGTGAAATACTGCGATGCTCATGGCACTTACTGCTTATTTATTTATTTGTATCCTGTTACTAGATTATCTCGATATTATACATCGTCCTTCCTTCTACACAATGGAAGCTGGAAACCGTAAAGATCTGGCAAAGAGTAGACATCAGGCAAGATTTATCCTCACTGGTGTTCAATATTCAATGTTACTGCTAATGTTATGTGCATGCTCATTTGTTTTTCACTTTCACATATTCAGGAACATTGCATTATGGGATCAGTGCCAATTTAGCCATTTCCTACTCGGAGCATGAACACATTATGAGCTGGTTGTAAAACAGCCAGTAACAGCGATGACTTATTTCTGAATCACAGGCATAATGTTCCTTTTAAATCTAATTCAACCTGGTTGCAGTCGGTTCAGGCTGTCAATACTCTGCACTGTGCATTAAATTTAATTGCGGTTGATAATATGATCTCTGTCTCTTTTAATCCAAATTCTGTAATAGCTAGGCTTATCTATATACATTATCGAGTATGCTACATATGCATATCCAGGCCATGACAACTGTGCCGTGAAAAGGAGAGAGAAGTTTAGAATAAACCAACAAACAAAACAATCACAATATATATTTACTAAATTTGCACCCCCACACTTCCCAAAAATGGTTGTGCCCTAAGGCAGGCTCCTCTGCTGCCTGCCCCCTACTTCCAGCTCTCTCCAAAACCAGCAATGAAAAATGGCAATTAGACACAAAAATGGTGCCTTAGCAAGAAATAAGCAGGGGTGTCTGATGATAACTTGGTGTGAATAAAAAGTCCAGATTTTGAGTTTTCAAAACTGCTCAGAAATACCGATGGGCGAATGTGCAGCGCTTCGCTTCGCCGAATTTTTTGCAATCTCTAGAGAAATTAGCAAAATGGAGAAAAATTTGCAAAACACTGCTGCATCTTATTTTGGACACGGGCGTCTGTTTTGGACGCCGGCGCACATTGCCGGCATCGAAAAAATGGACGCCGGTGACCAAAAATGGACGCCCGTGTCCAAAATGAGGTGCCGGTGAATTTCTGCCAGGCGAAAATTGCCCTTCGGTGAATCGCGGGAATTCGCTGTGAATTCGCCCCAGGCAAATAAATTTGCCCATCACTAATCAGAAATGCACTAACCCAATTTTTGCAATCATGTCCCAACTTCAATACAGAGATGAAAAATGTTTTTGTATCATATAGATTGTAGTAATAATCTAGACTTGTTCCTCTCTCTCTTTCATGGTGGGACATGGTTGATATATATATATATATATATATATATATATATATATTACAAGAGCAGTGGTACATGTAATGCATTGTTTGATCTTTTTTTTTTGGCCTGTTAGTGAAGAAAAAAATGTACAGTATATTCAGGTTTGGGCTCTGTTATCCAGAATGCTCTGGAGCTAGGGCTTTCTGGATAAAGAATCTTTCCGTAATTTGGATCTTCATACCTTACCTTACTATACTCTACTAGAAAATCATGTAAACATTAACTAACCCAAGAGGCCTGTTCTACTTCCAATAAGGATTGGATCATGAACAACGTACTGTTTTATTATATTAAGCCTATGATTAATGGAGTTTTTCCTGAAAAGCATTAGGAGTGATTAGTCAGCAGTCTGCTGCAATAAATTTACATTTTCATCATCCAGAGTGCAAGTAGTTCAGTAGGTGTACTGATACAGTGAGGACACTGGAGGTAGAGCATCGGGGAATATATACTGTATACATGTGGAGCTGCACTAAAGGGGGGGGTCAATCATAGGGAGAGCTTTTAGCGGTCATTTGGTCCAAGCTACCCCAAAATTTGGATTGCTAGATAAAATGTAGTCAATGGGAGACAGCCTTTCTGTAATTTTGAGCTTTCTGAATAAGGGGTTTCTGGATAACAGATCCCATATCTATAAAACAAAAATATATTAAGTATGGTAATGCATCTTGATCAAGGTTCTAGACCATGAACCAAAACACTGATGTAAATAACTGATACAAAGAATTTGTAACAATGGTGCTGAATAAACATTGCAGAATTAAAACTATGTGAGTGCAACTATTGCATTTTTGTATAGTTTAACCACAGCACAGCGCCCAGCAGGTAATGTTATGTTAATGTTATTAGTGGATAGTGTCTGTGCACTGAAAAGACAAAGTATAAATATATAACATCATTAATAAAATGACAAACGTTTGTCTAAAATAGTTTTTTGCTAAGAACAAAGGCAGATTATTTGCACAATATGCTTTCCATGCCGTAATATTGTAAACGGTTTGTTGTTTGTTATTGTTGGAATATGACATTTTTTCTTCGAGTTCTGAACAGGAGGCATCCCCTCATTCCAGAAAGATAAAACTTGTAAGTGGATTATTTTGAACATTTTAATTACACAGTTTTATGTTTTGCTGAATTACTTCATCTATATTGATGTATTGCATTTTTATTAGCGATGGGCGAATCTATCCCTTTTCGCCTCGCCGAAAAATTAGAGAATTTCCAGCGAAATTCTCGAATTGGCGAAAAATTAGCGAAACGAGTCATGTCGTTTTTGAAGCGTCACATCATCTTCGATGCGCGTAGCATAATTTTCGCCGTGCGTCGTTTTTTTTTTACGCACGTCTCGTTTTGTTTTTACGGCAGCGAATTTTCAGGAGGTGAATGTTCGCTGGCGTTTCGTGAATTAATTAGCCGGCGGCGAATCGCGGGAATTCGCCGCAAATTTGCATCTGGCAAATAAATTCGCCCATCGCTAATTTCTATGCACTAAATAGCAGAATTGCCTGCTCTGTTTACCCTGGAACACAATAACCTGCACCATGAGCAGATTTGCTGTTTGTTAAAGAAAATGAAGCCACTAGAGTGATCCAGGCGGAACATTTCTGCCACATGCTGTAGGTTACAGTTTATCCTTATATATAGGGAAACAAACAATGTTTATTTAATTCATTATGGACTTTTGCTTTGTCCTTTTAAAGGGCAAGGAAAGTCTAAAATAGAATAAGGCTAGAAATGCTGTATTTTGTATACTAAACATAAACATGAACTTACTGCACCACAAGCCTAATCAAACAAATGATTTATGCTTTCAAAGTTGGCCACAGGGGGCTGTCATCTTGTAACTTTGTTATACATCTTTGCAAGACTAGACTACATACACATGCTCAGTGTGGTCTGGGCTTCTTAGGGATTGTCATAAATGATCAAAAAACAAAGCTGCTTGAGTTCTGCATGGCTGGTAAGTAAGGAAGGGAAGTTAGGGACCGTCTGACAATTCCTATCCACAGAAGTAAATGAAGGGATAATTTCACTGAATACAGTCAGGTTTCTTATAAAAATGGTACATATTTTTTAATTAAAGTTAATTGGAGATAGATTTCTTTTTCATTAAAGAAAGTAAAAATGGGATTTTGTTTCTTTCCCTTTCCTTGCCCTTTAATTAGTGAAACTTGGAAACAATGTTCAGTAACACATGTACTGTACTTGCGGATAGTGGTGCAAATGCTTCTAATATTCTGGTGTGCAAAAGCTTTGGGATGATACCAAGCTGTGGGAAGACATGTCCAACCTTGTGGTAACATTCATAATGGCTGTCTAGCAATTAAAATGAATAAATTATTTTGGAGTTCAATATGATTTACAGCATGGATTTATTATTCCTCTTCTTTCTCTAAGAACATATATATTCTATTTTGAGACAGCAAGCAAAACATAAAATGACACTTTCATATCATTGAGATTAATCAGAAATAATATTTACGTGCATTTTGACTTTATATCCCTGTTTTATGGCAAATGTCTGTTCTGTTCTATATATCTATATATTTCTTGAGATCTTTCATCAAGAAATGCCAGTGGTGCCCTGGCCTCTTCCCAAATTGTTTCAGAGGCTGCAATAAACCAGGTACAATGGACACAAATGGTGGGATTGGATAAGGATCTATACAATGATAGATAATATTTTTGCTATCCCCTTCAGAAAAAAACCCTATTATGTCCTTTTAAATAAGCCAATAGATGGTTTAACCAATTCACAACATAAACTAATTATGACAGTGCCTCTAAAGAAATCATTGCAAAATAGTGGAACACCTCTATTTTAGATTTCAATAAGGTGTAAATTAGGATAGACAATAAACCGGTAAAGGAGAAATGAACTTTTATACTTAAAGGAAAACTATACCCCCAAAATGAATACTTGAGCAACAGATAGTTTATATCAAATTAAGGGACATATTAAAGAATCTTACCAAACTGAAATATATATTTAAGTAAATATTGCCCTTTTACATCTCTTCCCTTGAACCACCATTTCATGATGGTCTGTGTGCTGCCTCAGAGATCACCTGACCAGAAATATTTCAACTCTAACTGTAACAGGAAGAAGTGTGGAAGCAAAAGAAACAACTCTGTCTGTTAATTGGCTCATGTGACCTAACTTTATATTTTGTTTGGTATGTTTGTGTGCACCGTTGGATCCTACGATCCTACAAGGCTGTCCTTATTTTTTATTTATTTAATTTTTTTTATGTATTTTAATTTATTTTTTAAAATGGCAATTTTCTATTTATGATGTCACATGCTACTAAAAAATATATATTATTATGAAAATGGTTTATTTACATGAAGCAGGGTTTTACATATGAGTTGTTTTATGCAATATCTTTTTATAGAGACCTTGATTGTTTGAGGGGTATAGTTTTCCTTTAAGGACAAGCAAAAAGCATTAAATAAATATGGACCCCATGGTTGGTCTATAGAGGAAATACATTATTTATGATAATAGAATTTTCAGTGGTTCTTATAGTTTTACACTATTCAATACCTGTGAGCCTAAAATTGTATTGACGTTTCTCCTTTCCTTTCCTCAAATATACAACAAAGAAACATATTAACAAAGAAAAGAAAGGAAAGAGAAAAGAAAAAGCCATTTAAATTCGAGAATCCTGTCTCCATTTGATATAACATATCCATTCTGGCTGCTCAAAGGCAAACTTTCCTTTAGCTGAAGAAAACTTGTTGACAAAATATTTCAGACAAGCCTTTGGTAAGTCTTTCAGCAAAGAAGCCAAAAAGTCAAACTGTTTAAGTCTGCTTCCTTTCTTTTTTATTACAACTTAAAGGTGAAACGCTTTTGTAAAGTACATGCCTTTTCTTTTCAAACTAATGTTCCCTCTAAGCTGCGAGGCCAGTTCACACAACAAATTGTGGGGCTCACAGAGAATCTGTGAATTTTATACTTTTTTTCCGATTCTCCCAGCACACACTGTATTTGAAACGGGAGATCATTTTCGTGCACATGTTCAGAAAGTAATTAGAGGAAACTACACTTCCAATATTTTTCTCAGACAATAAGATAAAGTAGCGAGGCAGAAGCTAAGGTCCCAGAGTGAATTCTCAGAAATGCCCACACTAAGAATCCTCTCTGCAGACTTGCTGTAAACATAACAAGAAAATCTATTGCAGTTCAAACTGAAACAACACACAGATTATATTAAAGGCTCCACACTGAAAGGAAGAAAACCCCATTCAGTGAGTTGCAGTGGTTAAAGATGTGGTTGAGATGAGAATGAAAGGCAGACAGGTCTGAAAAGTATATATCTCCTAGAAGCACTTTTCATGCCATTCTACATATTGGCTTTTTTTTTTAATTCTTAATGAGGATTTTTGTTTTTATATTTTTCGCATGTATATAAACATTTATCTATGTAATTCTGTTATTAGTAAGTCTCAAGTGCTCAATCTGAAATCTATTTGACTCAGTCTAAATGGAACCTATCAGTCAGATTTGATATAACTCAAAACATATCTCCTGATATTACTGAAAGGTCATGATAAAATGTATCTTGATAAAGCCCATAAAATAATTTAACATGCTTACTGAAAGATATATTGTCTTTTGTATGCCACGTGACTGATAGTAAGTATTTCTTAAGCATGCACTCTAAAGGTTCCCATACACCAGCAGGCATCAACTTGGCCTCTTTGAATGAATTGAACTCCTAAGGCTGAGAATCGCTCTGGGTCTTCAATTCACACTGCAGATGACAGCTCTATACAGCCCCCGTCCTGCCCCATTGTTGTCCCAGGGGCCAGATGGCAAGGTCAGCCCATTTTAGCTCCATTCTTTGGTGGACAGACCAGGCTAAGATAGAGTCTTATCTACACAATGAGAAGATAGTCCATCAAGTTCAACCCCTATGTACATACAACTGAACTGAACACCAGTGTACATAAATACACACACTTATATATGCCTATATATATACTCACGCTGTTAAATAGTTAAATTGAGCTAAAAAAAGACAAAATCCATCAAGTTCAACCCCTCCAAATGAAAACCCAGCATCCATACACACACCCCACCATATGCCCATATCTATACTAACTGTAGAGTTTAGAATTACAATAGCCTTTGATATTATGTCTGTCCAAGAAATCATCCAAACCCCTCTTAAAGGACAAGGAAAGTGTAAAATAGAATAGGGCTAGAAATGCTGTATTTTATATACT
>CM044438.1:100897628-100980575 GCA_024363595.1 Xenopus borealis
GCACCACTAAAGCAGTGAAGTGAGTAAAAATCCGGGAGTGCAGTGTGCAAATACCATAATTTAGTCCAGTGATCCCCAACAGTCACGTAAGCAACCAGTTGCTCACCAACTCCTTAACTGTTTCTCCCAGTAGACTCAAAGCAGCTGCTTATTTTTTAATTCTAGACACAGAGGCAAATTTTGGTTGCATAAAACCAGATGTGCTACCAAACAAAGCCTCCTTTAGACAGTCTATCCCCACAGGTGCACCAAAATAGCCATTCACATTCCTTATTTGGCACCCCCGGGAACTATTTTCATTTTTACAATTGAATATGGCTCAAGGGTAAAAAAAAAAGGTTGAGGCTTCTGGCTTAGTCAGTAAGGGATGCGGTCAACAAAAATAAAATATTTAGATCTCACTTCTGCTAATTCATCATTATGAAATCAAGTGGCTTCTAGGTTTGATAATTTTATAAAACTTTCTTGAATTTGAAAAGCTATGCAGACCCGACAGTGACCCTATTGCAACTACACCCCAGGATATAATGATTTTGTGATATGATAATTTGCTAACAACATTTAAATTAATAAGCAATTAAATTAATGCTGGCTTAGCATCTAAGAAAATACCTAGAGAGAGTTTCCATGCCTTTCCTTGTAAGATAGAACTCCAGTAATCTATGGAATTGTCATGACCATAGTCATACCAGAACTCACTGACAGGATCCAGAGGTTTATTTGTAACAGGATGCAAGGAGTGTAGACAAAATATTCAATAAAATTAATTTGGCAACAACACAATCCAATGGAAGAAGAATATAATATAATTCTGCCAGTGAAATCCTGGCAGTCCCTGGCCTGTTTAGTGATCTGCTCCCTTGTTCGTCTGGAACAGATATTAGGAGATTAAAGGCCTAATTTAACTTACACACTAGTTGTGTCCTATTTTTAGCTTACATGTATAATAAGCACAAGAGACAAGACATAGAGTAAGCTCAAGGTGATATGCCTTACAATTCAAATGCCGTGCAGGTGGTTTGGCTTGGATTACAATTGTAAATACCCAACCAAACTCTAATATATAAAATAGCTGGCTCCCACTTCCACTACAAGTCAGCTGCATTTTTGATGGAATGGTTTTGCCCTTCATGATACTACATGATTCTGATTTCATGAAGTGCCATTATGTAGTAGTTTTTAATACCAGTTTTTCCCTTCTCAAAACAGAGAGGTCAAACAGTCTTAAAGAAGTAGAGGCATTAAAGAGGTAATGCACTGTATGCACCCTACTATTAGGAACAGTCTGGACTGTACTAGGAGTCTCTCAACTCCCTGTAACACCACAGGGGATGCAATAATAACTGACGTAAAGTGTGAAAGGTGCAAAATGGAGGATCCCTCGCACACCCTGGCCTATGTGTAGAATGCCTGGTGCTCGTCCCAATAGACGTAGAAGACAGGAATCACTGGCACGCAATGTTTCGGGGTAAAAAACCCTTTGTCAACCCATTTTTACCCCGAAACTTTCTGCTAAATAAATATGCAAGGGTTTTGCCCTGCTTGCACCTACTTTTGAGTGCCAGTGATTCCTGTCTTCTATGTAAATGTGAAAGAGTGACCATACTTCCTCTGTATGGAATATAACTATAATTAAGATAGACATTTCTCCAGTAGTTACCCAATGTAGAGCAATTTTGATTGATGCCCCAGTTTGAGATAGTAATGGCCAAATTTATTAGCCATCCTACTGGAGTCAATAACAAGCAAAACCAAATTTATGTTGGACACCATAGTTCTTCTCTAGTTTACTCATCGGCTGAAATTAATTGTATACAGTATATGTATGGTTGGTATACACACACAGACATTTAACCTCCAGGAATCGCTTAACTCCTTTAAATATGTTTGGAAGAAATTGTAGCATAGTGGAATGGTACTTATTGGGCTGGGAAATGTATATGCCATTGTAGAGCTAAAAATGACTTAAACCAACATAAATATCACCTTCCCATTTACTGGAATGCATTTCGGGGAAATCTTTCGGTTTTGTGATATTTTGTGGAAGTTTGCTTATAGCAAGCAATCTGGTGTCTGTGTTTGAGAACTGAGATGACTGATGAACATTTGCTTTTGGCATTAATATTTTTGTGGGGGTTTTTTTTATCTTACGTGTTAGAGATAAAGTATTAGCATACAGTATTTATAGTTTCTGGTCATAACAAAAACTTACTGAGATGGGTTAATGTCATTGCATCCGTTTGTAATTATGAACTCTGCTGATTTTTTCCCAAGTGGCTGGTTTTGGCATTGGCAAAAGTGGCAAGCTAAACGATTCTTCACAAAGGTTTAGGTTTCATTTTATAGTACTGCATTCTGCGTATACTGCACTCTACCATTAGGCTATTCTTTATCTGTATTTCAATTCATTTGCATGTCGTTTAGATCAGTTTTGCACTTTAGAATGCTGAAAACAACTGCAAAAATGATGGTTTGCCAGAAACCTGCTGTTGACCCTACCCGTTACCCCATGCTGCCAAGACCCTGTTGTTCTTCTCTGTTGCTTATTGCCCAGTTGGCATGCTGTATTCTTCCCAGTCTCCTTCACTCTATTGACAGCTTCCTATGATATCTGTTTGACCGTCTCTCAACCTCTGTATCCTAGTAACAGCTTTACCATTCCAGGGCACACATTGTTATTATCAAACTTCTTTAAAGTTGTTTTGTCATTGAACCATTGTACTACATCCATGAAATGAACAAAAGCATTAAGAATCTCTGTAAACAGTTTCTATAGAAGGCTTGCTGACCCTGTAGCCCTTTTGGATGGTACTGAATTTTAATTACCTCTCCTATTACTGACAACTTAAGACTGAAACCCAAAATTTAAACCAAAACTGAGTCAGAAGTCTTTAAAAATTACCGTTCATAAGCATTAAAACATAAATGCAAAATTCCTATTAACTTTTAGTTCCTGTTTCACTGGATAATAAGTCCCACCATCCAACTTCAAGAGAACCTCCTATAATAGACAATAGCCAGACAATAGTCCAACTTGCTACATTACCTATACCAAGTCATGATGCTAACATAATTTTAGTGCATACATCAGTAAATTAGGCAATTGGGGAACCATACAATGCCCTGCCTTAAAGAATCAACTTCCTTCCCTCTGCTACAAAATTCTTAATTCTATTTCTAAACTGACAACTTTACTGATGTCATTCTAATGATAAAATGAAAAAAAGAGTAGGGGGAAACTGAAGGGAAAAACTGGATGAGATTGAAACAATAATTCCTTCAAACAGAATCAATACTTTTTTGCATGTTTCATTTTTTTGTGGTGTCACGGAGCCAAATGCAATGAATTGTTCCCACCACTTAAACTAGTTATAGTATTGAAGGCAGTGTATTCTGTAGACTGACTAAATCTAAACCACCATTTGTGTCAGGATCAGAGCCGCCCGGAGCTTCCTTCCCTTGCGGCGTCACTCCCAAGATGGTGGCACCCATGGCCGCCATGTGGGTAGCGATGCCGGCGCAATTACATCAGCGTGTCCAGTTTTGGCAACAAATTGCATCATAAAATGGAGCCCAGGACACCAGTATGGCGCCTGATTATAGGACCTGTACCTCATTCTTGGGTACTGTTATTCCGCTTGATTCTTGAATCTTGACCCTGCCTGGACTGAACTCTTGCTACCTGCCTATAGAACTATTGCCTGGACTTTGACCTTCATTTTTGCCTGATCCTTGCCTGTACCTTATTCTTTGACTTTAACCCCTTGCTTCCTCCTTGGTCCCAACTACTCTCCCTTGGGAGCCGATAGGCCCCCTGACAATTTATAGGGGAGATAGAGCTTCAGGATCAGCATTTCCATACAGATTATGAGAGAGACACTGTCTACTCTGCACACACAGGGGCTGTATTTTATTCTTCATCCAGCATAAACATCACATTTCCATCCAGGAAGATTTTATTTTTTACAAAGTCATTAAAAAGGTCCTTTTCCATCACAGTGTACAGAGATAATGAACATTTCGGTGAAATACAACAATGGAAACAATGCTTTCCATAATATCCTCATCATGCCCATGGAGAGAAACGTTTGATTTGGTTTTATACATTTATACATTATTCATACATTTTAACAAGTGCACCAGTTTGTCAAATACCAGTCAACATCCTTGCAGCTGCCAGTTGGTGCATGGGGGGAGGTTACATCTAGAATAGATACAGTTATATATCTAAAGGAATCCTGTCATGTGAAAAAAAAATTTTTTTTCAAAATGCATCAGTTAATAGTGCTGTTCCAGAAGATTTCTGCATTGAAATCCATTTCTCAAAAGAGCAAACAGATTTTGTTATATTTCATTTTGAAATCTGACATGGGGCTACAGTGTTGGACTGGCCCACATGGATACCAGGAAAACTCCCGGTGGGCCCAGGTGCCAGTGGGCCCTCTTGCTTCAAAGAATTTGGCCTATTTCATGTTCATTCCCTATTTCTTTATGTGGAAAAAGAGGCTGGAAGAATGGAAGAATAGAGTATAGTAAGTAGATATAAAAGAATAAAGAGGTTAAGTGAGGACAGAAGGAATAATAGTTTGGAAAGTTAGGCCCCTGGTCTAAGGTTTTCTGGTGGGCCCCTGGCATCCCAGTCCGACACCGTGGGGCTAGACATATTTTCAATTTCCCAGCTGCCCCAAGTCATGTGACTTGTGCTCTGATAAACTTCAATCACTCTTTACTGCTGTACTGCAAGTTGGAGTGATATCACCCCCTCCCTTTCCCCCACCCAGCCGCCTAACAAAAGAACAATGAGAAGGTAACCAGATAACAGCTCCCTAACACAAAATAACAGCTGCCTGGTAGATCTAAGAACAGCACTCAATAGTAAAACCCATGTCCCACTGCGTACTATTCAGTTACATTGAGAAGGAAAAACAACAACCTGCCAGAAAGCAGTTCCCTCCTAAAGTGCTGGCACAAGTCACATGACCAGGGGCAGCTGGGTAATTGACAAAATGTCTAGCCACATGTCAGATTTCAAAACTGAATATAAAAAAAATCTGTTTGCTCTTTTGCGAAATGGATTTCAGTCAAGAAGTCTACTGGAGCAGCACTATTAACTGATGCATTAAGAAGAAAAAAAAACACTTTTCCCATGACAGTTTCCCTTTAAAGGAGCATATTTCTGTACAGGAGATGCAATCTTTTGTGAATCTTTGGAGGCGTTAAAAAAACATTTGGCAACAATCAGTTTGATTATAAAAAAGTATTCTCGTATGAAATATGCATAGTGGGGAAGTTTGGAATTGGATAAGTAAGAATTATTTTAATTCAATAATCTGTACCAAATGTTCCTTATCATAAATAACCCAGTTGATCTCTGAGGTTGTAATTTGTTTGTTCTTTGTAAATATAAATGATTGGAGGTGTCTTGTTGCTGGAAATAGGTTATCATTATTATCTTTGTTATCTGGTTATGAGAGATGCAGGTACTTATTGTGATATGCATTCCCCACTAGTGCCAACAGCTCCTGATGAGTTTCTTGCTAGTATGTTTCTTTGTGTTTCCGGTCTTTCCTGATTTACGAAGTCTCCCTTTACTCCTGGGAAGAATTTGCATTTCAGATTCTGTTACATGTATCCTTTTCTTGTGACTATACTGTATCTGAAGATATATGTTTACATCAAATTAAGTGGTATATTAAAGAATCTTACCAAACTGGACCATTTCATGATGGTCTGTGTGCTGCCTCACCTGACCAGAAATATTTCAGCTCTAACAGGAAGAAGTGTGGAAGCAAAAGACAGAACTCTGTCTGTTAATTGGCTCATGTGACCTAACTTTATAGTTTGTTTGGTATGTTTGTGTGCACCGTTGAATCATACGATCCCAGGAGGCTGTCCTTATTTTTTAAAATGGCAATTTTCTATTTATGATTACAGAATGGCACATGCTACTAAAATAGTATATTATTATGAAAATGGTTTATTTACATGAGGCAGGGTTTTACATATGATCTGTTTTATGCAATATCTTTTTATAGAGACCTACATTGTTCTGGGGGCATCGTTTTCCTTTAAATAAACCAATTATATCTTAGTTTGGATCAAATACAAGGTACTATTTTATTATACAGAGAAAAGGGAAATCATTTTTTCAAATTTGGATTATTTAGCCAACATGGAATCAATGGAAGACAACCTTTCCATAATTCAGAGCTTTCTGGATAACAGGTTTCTGTATAACAAATGGGGTTGGCATCCTATTTTTGAAATGACTTTAGATTCAAACACACAGAAATTAAGAGCATCTGTCATAGTATAGATCCTTACTACAAAAATATTTAAGTAAAAAAACAACACCAATAGCAAATAATATGTGGGTTTATTTACTCAAAATGCAGTTCAGTGGTCAGGCACATTTGTCTCCATTGAAAAATCCCATGTATTAAGGTACTTGCATGAAAAGGCACTCCTGGCATTTCCTTTAAAGTACACATGGGAATTCTGGAGCTATCGCCACCCCTGAATTGAATCACAAGACTAAAGATTTTTAGTATAACCAGTCCAAATTTGATTCAAATTTGCAAAAAATTTGAATTTCAAATTTTATCATGTCCTGTCCAAACCAAAGTACAAGAACAAATACAAGAATTTTGATGCTTCGACCACAAGTGTGTCAGACACTTTGGGGCAGATTTATCAAGGGTTGAAAAAGTGCAAAAACTTGGATTGGAATTCAAAAAGACTGAAATTAAGTCGAAGTTATTTTCATTCGAATAGGTCCTTTTTTGATTGAATAGGTCCATATTATATCAAATTTGAATAGTTCGAATCGAAGTAATAGTGCATTCGATCGAATTCGATTCAACGTTTTTCCCACAAAAAAACTTTGTATTTTCAAAGTCCACCAATTGGCTCCAATAGTCTAAAACAGCAGCAGCAGGTTTTAGATGGCGAATGGTTGACGTTGCATTTTTAAAAATACAGTACATTTGGACTATTCCCTAGTCAAAATGCACAAAAGTAGCTCAAAAATTGTATTTTTTTTAACTTCTACCCTTGATAAATCTGCCCCTTTGTGATTGCAGTTATGCAGTGCTGCACCCCTCCTCTGGGAAATTCTCTCCCACAGTCTCTCAATCTTTCTGCTTTCAAGAAATCTCTTAAAACTCACTTATTTAGAGAAGCCTACCCTCACTCTACCCAATGCAATACCACATACAGTACCACATCTCTCACCCACTTATTTCTGATCTTACCCACTCCCACACCTTATGTATCATTCTCTTCCCTTTAGATTGTAAGTTCTTTCTGCACAGAGCCATCCTCACCTTATGTACCGGTATTTATTGTGATGTATGTAACTCCATATTTATTGTGATGTATGTAACTCCATATGTTCTATGTATGTAATTCATGTGATTTAGTTGTATAATCACATTCACTTTACAGTGCTACGAAATGTGTTGGCGCTATAGAAATACATGTTAATAATAGAAATAATAACCCCACCATGCCAATTCCCCATTTGCAACCCACTCCTAGTGATCAGCACTGGAGACTTGCTGGAAAGGTGTTTTTCTGTAACCAGTCAGTGACTTGAGGGGGGGGCACATGGGTTATAACTGCTGCTTTTGAATCTGAGCTAAATGCTGAGGATCAATATAATCTGGCTCAATGACCATAAATCTGTTCTTATAAGCAGGAAAGGGAATGTTCTGCGTGGGTGAGTAGTCTTTCACTCTTTTACAGCACCTGCAAAGGTTTATGTTTGAGGACAAGGTCAAAAGGATCTTAGGAACTGTTCATTTAATCTAGAGACCTTTGCTGTTCTTGCTAGCTTGGGCACTGAGAAAGCTGCTGAGAGGTCTAGGGTGAATTCTAAGTATTGTGACAGCTTTCCCAGCAGTGCCTTAATAAGTCTCAGCTGCCCAATTACTAGCTCAGGTGCAACATATTATTATAGTTTCTGCTTCCCCATTTAGACCCTCACATTTCTCTCCCTGAACAGTGATATTGTGTCTCTATCTCTAATTACTGTGTATTTGCACCATTTCAGCATCATCCAGCTGTGAACACCTGGCTATCACGTGCACTCTCTTTTTCTCTTACATCTTTAAAGAGCTCCCATGAAATAGGTCCTTTCAGCCATAATTATGGCATTTACAGTGTGGACAGCCATGATGTCGCTAGCTATGATTATTACTCTAAATTTTAGAAATCAAATCAATTTAGTATGTGATATAAACATTGTTCTTTTATATTTTAAAGACATATGCATTGAAGAGCAGGGACATTTGTTCCTTGAGGTGACATGAAAAGTTCAATGTAAATTCTAGTGCAGAAGAGGCAAGTAGCTTCCCCCCAGGATGATTTACCTGCCCACCCACAGAGCACATACAACATTAAACAGAGGCTTCTCAGTAGGGTGGTGATTTATTGTTATTGGCGGAACATGTGACTATCATTCCTACGATTTTGCCCTGTTAAGTACAAAAATAACAAATACTGGATATATTCCATAATTACAATAACAGAAAAAAGTATATTCAACACAAGCCTTTTTCAGTAAACTAATAGATATATATATGTGTGTGTGTGTGTGTGTGTGTGTGTGTGTGTGTGTGTTTGTAGTGTCCTATTAATTGACTCAACCACAATGACACAATGGCAATAAGATGGCCTAGATCTGTAAAGCATGTCAGGAATACCAGAGAATTAAGGGACTGGCACTGCCCAAATAAACACTAGTAGCACTGTACATTCTGTGGGAGGCCCACTAGGTGGCTGTTTGAGATTAGTCAAACATACAAAACAGCAATTTAGATTAAAGAACACCAACATTTTCCATACATTTTAAATTTATACGGTGTAAATTAGTGATGTACAAAAAAAAAAAAAGGGGTTATCCCCGAAACGTTGCAAGCCGCCGTAAATAGATTTTTCAGCAAGGGTTTAACCCTGCCAGCAACACCTGTGTGCTCGTAAATACAATGTACTTTGTTCGTTCCATGTGTGGCTGTTACCCAATTTGCTGAGCACCCAATTTGGCTGCTACTTTAGGAGGGCCAGGGTGTGCGTTTGTAGTTGGACTATTTTTACAACCCTTAAGTCCTGCCATTCTGATTTAAATACTCACACCTGTCCCATCACTGACATCATAGGAGGGGGCAGGACAAGCATAAGTATATAAACAAGTGCCACCACGTTGGGGAGCAGCCACATTGCTGCAAATGTAACCAGACCTGATCAACCTCTATGGGCAATTGCTTGACCCAAACCTAAAAATTAATGCTAAAAATGTATATTATCTTTAGAAATAGCCCCTTTATTAGATCTTCCTATAGACGTAGTCTGGTTCCTGTCCCTGTTTCAAATGAGGTGTGGGCATGTCCTAATGGACCCTGCCAGAAGCACAGTAGGAAAGAGACAGCCAATCACAGCCCTGCATTCACACAAGCAAAGACAGTCTTAAAGGAACAGTTCAGTGTAAAAATTAAAACTGGATAAATAGAAAGGCTGTGCAAAATAAAAAATGTTTCCAATATAGTTAGTCAGGGGAAAATGCAAACTATAAAGGCTGTAGTGACTGGATGTCTAATATAATAGCCAGAATCCAACTTCCTGCTTTTCAGCTCTTTAACTTTGAGTTAGTCAGCAACTTGAATGGGGGCCACATGGGACATAACTGTTCAGTGAGTTTGCAATTGATCCTCAGCATTCAGCTCAGATTCAAAAGCAACAGTTATGGTCAGTGTGGCCCTCCCTCAAGTCACTGATTGGTTACTGCCTGGTCACCAGGGTAACCAGTCAGTGGAAAACAAGAGAGCTGAAAAGCAGGAGTAGTGTTCTGGCTATTATGTTACACATCCAGTCACTCCAGCCTTTATACATTACATTACAAACATATTTTATTTTGTACTTCCTATCTATTTACCAAGTTTTTATTTTTATACTGAACAATGCCTATAATTTTCCTATCAGGTCCTGCTAGCTATCCTTATCCTTACAGTGCAGTGAGCTGAGTGCCACCGGCTCCCCTGCACAGCCTGGGAATTCGGGGAGCAGGAAGTGAAAGGTAGGGATTATTAGGGTTTTTGCATAAATAAATAAATCGATAGAAATTGATTGCATTCATTAAATCAGCCTGAAACACTAATACTCCAAATGAGTATAACTTACTGGAACATTCTTGTTTTTTATACAAAAAATGATCTTGCTGTCACATAAATTATTGTTTTTATCTGATCTGATTGTTGACTCATGATTTAGTAGTTCTCTGTGATCCTAGCAGTTTGGATGTTATATTTGCCACTCTCACACCTAAATTAGTCACATCTGTCTCCAGACAACATTGCTGTAAATCTAAATGAGCCCTTTCACAATAAAGAATAATTCATCCTGTTTGGTCTTATGAGACATTTGCTCTGTTCAGAAGTATAGCCAGATCTCCGAAACAAAGAAAGAAAACAGTATGACGTTTGGCAGAAAGTTATTATAATATTTTGCGACATGAACATTTTCTACTTAATGCAGGGGGTTGTTTAGTAAGGTGCAATGTTTTTGAAAAGTCATGGTGAAAAAAGATTTATTATACTCCAAATGTCCCCTTAACCATTTGAAGATGTTTTAACCCTGATGAAATGTTCAGTGTTTTTGGGGTTGGACACTGGTTTTTCTGCAAATTTTTCTGATTTTTTTCACGCCTCCATACTGGGCCGCATTTGAGCGCATGTGCGTAGCACCAAATGCACGTGCAATTTTTTTTGCTGTGACTGCCCGACAAAGGGAGGCTGTGGCATTGAGAAACTGAACTGGGCCGGCAAGGCCCCACAAGAGCTGGGTGCCCATCGGCCCAGTCCAACCCTGACTCTCTATGTACACTAAAAACAATTTATTGGTTTGAATGAAAGACTGAAAGATAGGAGAGGACCTGAATAGAATGACAAGTAAAAAAATAAGCAATAACAAGAAAATTTTAGCCTCACAGGGCAATGATTTTCTGACTTCTGGGGATAGTGACTCCCATTTGAAAGAAGAGTCAGAAGAATAAGGCAAATAATTCAAAAACTAAAAAAGATAAAACACGCAGTACAATTATACATTTGCTTACAATTAGCCATTCTATAACATACTAAACATTAACTTAAAGGTGAACCACTCCTTTAATATGGTTGTGTTGGGAGTCTCCTGGAATGCCCCCCAGCTAGCATGGTATTCAGAAGCTGGTTGCCAGGGGCACTGATGCAATGGGAGGGGTGGCAAAAAGCTGCTCCTTGCAACTTTAAGAGCCAAATGTCATTAAACCATAAATTCGGCTGTTCTAGTGCAGTCTAGGCGAATTTTTCGGCGAAACGAATCTCGGGAGATTCGCCCATCACTACACAGGGGAGTGAGGGGGGGCAGCATCACAGTAGCCGCCCCAGATGGCAAAAGGCTAAGAATCACTCCTGAGGGTTGCCTTGACAGCCCTATACTCTGTACCTTGCACCACAGTTGTAACCCAGCACAAAGTCAAGGGCACAGCCATAATTCTGGAAGCAAATAAGCATAAGCGATTTTGCTCCACTTACTGCTTTTGCCTCTGCAACAGGGGCAATAATAAAATGAGCCCTTATGTATTAATTGCATTCTTTTGTGTTACTGCCAGTCGGTAGTTTTAGTTTTTTTGTTGTATTGAATAATGTGAATGCATAGGGAGCTTTCAGTCCATCTATGCAATATCTTTCAGATCGAAACCATACCTCTTTATACTGTATCCCAATTAAACATTCAGTATAAACTATCCCTCTTTTCTTAGTAACTTCTATTCTTGAACATGTAATGTGTACTCATGCCGTTACAGGACCAGAGGGCCGTAATTTAGTTATGCAAGTTTTGATGAATGTCTCCAAATTATTATGTGAAATTGTGTGCAATAATGTGAAACTGCCTGTTAAACAGCAAAAGAAAACAATTTATCTCAATCAGTTCAATCCCGAGTATAGATCAGAGAGAACTCACACTTGCTGGACTACATAGTAATAATCACCAGATACACGGTGGGGACAGATCTTGCCCAACAATTATATTTACTCTATTTAAAGGAGTAAGTATGAGATGAGACATGAGATATGATGTATCTGATGAGATGTTTTTTTATGTTGCAAAGCATTATGACACTGTGCTACATACACATTTGCTGTACAAACTAATGTCTAAAATATGACCTTGGATAGATACCGTAACTGGCTAAAAGTATACAAGTACACAATAAAATAGCATTTCAATTATTCCTTGCTAGGAAAGATTACTAAGGTGTATTCTTTCTTTCTTTATAGTTTATAGTGGTTGTTTCCCTATGCAGAAATGTCAGTGGAGTATAGCTTGAAAGGAAGGAAAAAGTAGGGATACTTCTGTTCGAAATATGGAAAAATCCACTTTTTGCAGTATTCATACAGCCAATATTGTGGGCCCTTTTTGAAAGCCATGCTGTAAGGGTACTGGAGCTGTGGTCTGGGAGCAATGTGGCATGATACGCTTGATGTTCTTCACCTGAAAGACTACTGTCCATTAGGTTGGTGCTTCAAATATCCAAGGTGGACCACCTTCTTTATATTTCCAAGCACCTGTTATGTTTGGAAGTCTAACATAGAGTAGGCGGTATGATAAAAAACAGCCCCAATTACTTATAGTAAGGTAGAACCTAGAAACTACATTTGCATACCTTAACAGAAGGGGGAACACTCTATTAAGGGTATATGTATTCTGCCCTTTTCTGGGCTTACTGCGTAAAGGTGGCTGTACACAAGGAGATCCACGCATTTGTCGCCAAACTAGCGGATCTCTCCCTGATATGCCCACATTAAGGTGGATGATATCAGGCTGATCCGATCGTGGGCCCTAGGGACCCAACGATTGGATCAGAATGCAGGCAATACGGGTGGTCAGATCGCTGGACCACATCAGCGAACAGATGCAACCCACGATCCAACGGGATTTTTAACCCTGCCCGATCAACATCTGGACAACTTCCGGCCAGATATCAATTAGGGAAGCCCTTCGGAGGGCCCCATACACAGGCCAATAAGCTTTCAACTCGCCCCATGTATGGCCAGCTTAAAGGAAAAGGAAAGTCTAAAAATGAATAGGGCTAAAAATGCCATGTTTTATATCCTGAACATATTGCACCAGCCTAAAGTTTCAGCTTGTCAATAGCAGCAATGATCCAGGACTTCAAACTTGTCACAGGGGTCACCATCTTGGAAAATGTCTGTGACACTCACATGCTCAGTGGGCTCTGAGCAGCTGTTGAGAAGCTAAGCTTAGGGGTTATTGCAAATTATCAAGCAGAAAATGAGGTTGATGCTTCAGGGATTATTAAAGTGGACCCGTCACCCAGACATAAAAATCTGTATAATAAAAGTCCTTTTCAAATTAAACATGAAATATAATTTCAAATTTGTATTAAAGCATTCATAGCTGTTTTAAGATCATTTAAAAATCTCAGCTGTCAATCAAATATTGTCTGCCACTCCTCTATGCTTTAGGCATAGAGGCGGGGCAGATAATCACTTTCATTTTCCATTCAGCACTTCCTAGATGCCACTGCTCCCCACACATTCCCCCAGTTCTCTTAACCATTTAATTGTGTAGCCATTGATGAATTCAGAAGTGAGAAAACTGGGTTTAGTTGTTGGTGTTGCTATTGTAGTGGAAGAAAAGATTACAGCAATGTGTCAGATGAGATCAATTGTGTGATTTTTGGACCGAGGAGATTAATAATTGGTATATCATCTTATAAATGGGGTTAAATGATTTTGCTCATGAAATGGGAAATGAGAATCAAATGAGAAAATCAGTCACTGTGGATGGCGAAAAGAGACAAAATTTGAGTTTGGTGATAAGATCAATGACTGAAAGATGTTTTAAAAAAAAAAAAAATGCAATTAACATGACTGCACTAAATGACTAAATGGGAATGGATGGGAGTACTTCCTCCAAAGAAATAATAATGTCCAAATGTAGTTGAAAGTTCAATCCATTTATTAGGACATACAAAAAGATGTGTTTCGTGCCTATTGGGGCACTTACTAAAAGGCTGCCCTAAATGCAAATTTTACAGTGTTTACTAATCTTCAAATATAAGAGGTAAAAAGATTAGGCGTTCTTTCATAATTCCACTTCCAAGCTATAACTCTAATGAGCAAGACCCAGTCAAACAGGAAATACAGCCACTGTCCTTATACATAATGGGGGTTATTTACAAAGTTCACGCAGTGCATATACATATTCACAAATTGTTCTATTGCCCATGTTTTTTCCTAAAGCTAAAATATTGCACTGTTCTGCCCATCTCTCTGTTTTTTGCGAACTTGCATTGCAAACGAAAAGCCAATGTGCCCACTGTCAAGGCTGTTGTGTGGGAAAATATTGTTGACCGTAATGTAAATTCGCAATTTGCAAAGCGGTTTTGTGAATATTTTCTCTGTCACCAAAGTTGTGGCGTAACTCAGCGCAGAGTATTCTCAATTCCCATTTTAAAAAAAACTCTTATGGACATTTGCAGTGCAAAAAAAAATCACAATGCTGTTTGCACATTAAGTTCACCACTTTTATGTAGCTTTATAAATATAATCATGCGCAGAGCACACATTTTCACTGTGCAAATCACTGTGCCCTGCGCAAAGTTTGTAAATAAGCCCCAGGGACTAATGCAGGCCATACACAGGCAGATAAAGCTGCCGATATCAGTCGTTTAGACCAATTTGTTTATCTGCCATGTATGGGGGCTTCCGACGGGTCTTCCCAACTGATATCTGGACACGATAGTGATCGAGAAGGTTGGATTTTCTTCCGACCAACCCGTTGGCAGTCCATTGTGCTTGTCGCATTCTAATCGTTTGGCCATAGGGCCGAATGTTCGGATTACCCAGATATAGCCCTTCCAGTTAGTAGCATATCGGGGAAAGATCAATTCGTTTGGAGATGTCGTCAAACAAGTGGATCTTTGCCTCTATGGCCAGCTTTACACAAGGGTCTAACCATAAAGGAGGACCATTGGAGATAAACATTCCCTCTCATAAGATGGCCATACATGGGCAGATAAAGCTGCCGATATCAGTCATTTAGACCAATTTGACAGCTTATCTGCCCATGTATCGGGGCTTCTGACTGGTCTTCCCGATCAACATCTGGCCATTATATCGATCTCGAAGGTTTAAGTTTCTCCCAAATGATTTTTTGCCCCCGTCAAAATCCTATTGTTCTGCCATAGGGCCGAATGTTTGGATTACCCCTGATATAGTCCTGCCATTAGTGGCATATCGAGGAAAGACATCGCCAAACAAGTGGATCTTTGTGTCTATGGCCAGCTTTACTAAGAAAGCAGAATCCTTCTTGTGCAGACTTTATACTTCCACATGGACTTTTGTAATTCAGTTTCGGTTAAGAAAAATAAGCCTCATCTTTCCCCTATTATCTAAAATGTTATAGGCAGAATTTACATCATGCAGATCGATCTAACTGTTATAGGAGACACACTTACTATGAGCTCCCTAATTGGATCATAGTCTAATGTTAGTGCATCAAATATCACTCATTCATGGCAAAATACCTGGAAGACATGGGCTAGCTGCTCTATAAGCTGTAATCAACAGGTGAGATTGGTGACAGTCCCTAAGATTTGGGGAGATTAGTCACCCAGTGACAAATCACCTCTTCTTCAGGTGGCTAATCTCCCCACAATGCCTTCCCGCCAGCTAGAATGTAAATCGCTTCGGCTTTCCAAAGACAACCAAAATTTCCTTGTGATGGATGAAGAGATATTCAGGGAGAAAGAAAATAATTCTACCTCTATCTGATGTACACATATCAATATTTATAGAAAAAGGAAAATAGCTGCAGTCACTAATTGGAGAAAATGCCTGGGTGCACACCACAGAGAAGTCATATAGACTATCATGTAAAGGAAGGCACTCGCAGGAAAAAACACTCACAGTGAAAAGGGATAAAGTTTATTTATTATTCCAACATTTCATTCTTCCTTGAGACCTTGACAAAGAAACAGAATAATAAATAATCATTGTGTCGTTTAACCATATTTTAAAGTCCTGTTAGTGCCCTGCTTTACATGATATTCTATAAATATATATATACAGGTATGGGACCTGTTATACAGAATGTTGGGGACCTGCGGCTTTCCCAATAATGTATCTTTTTGTAATTTGGATCTTCATACCTTAAGTCTACTAGAAAATCTTGTAAACATTAAATAAACCTAATAGGCTGGTTTTGCTTCCAATAAGGACTAATTATATTTTAGTTTGGATCAAGTACAGGTATGGGACCCGGGGCTTTCCGAATAATGGATCTTTCTGTAATTTGGAAGTTAAGTTTAGTAGAAAATCATATAAACATTAAATAAACCCAATAGACTGTTTCTGCTTCCAATAAATATGAATTATAACTTAGTTTGGATCTTGGGCATGGGACTGTTCTATTCTTACAGAGAAAAAGAAAATAATTTTAAAGAATTTGGATTATTTAAATAAAATGGAGTCTATGGTACACTGTCTTTCCGTAATTCAGATTTTTCTGGATAACCGGTTTCACCGATAATGGAACCCATACCTGTACAAGGAACTGTTTGATTATTACAGAGAAAGAGGAAATAATTAAAAAAAAAATTGGGTTATTTGGATAATGGGAGATACATTTTCCTTCCTGTTCAATCAGTGAGACAACATATCTTCACCATACAAGCACCAAATATTGTACAAAACCTTGATGATAATGTTGGAGCTTGTATGACCTCCTTAAAGGGCAAGGAAAGTGTAAAATAAAATAAGGCTAGAAATGCTGTATTTTGTATACTAAACATAAATATGAACTGACTTCACCACAAGCCTAATCAAACAAATGATTTATGCTTTCAAAGTTGGCCACAGGGGGCTGTCATCTTGTAACTTGGCAAGACTAGACTACATACACATGCTCAGTGTGGTCTGGGCTTCTTAGGGATCATCATGAATGATCAAAAAACAAAGCTGCTTGAGTTCTGCATGGCTGGTAAGTAAGGCAGGGGCTCCCCCTGCTGTTCGTAAGTATGATTGTTTCCCTGCCAGAAGTTAGGGACCGTCTGACAATTCCTATCCACAGCAGTAAGTGAAGGGACAATTTCACTGCATACAGTCAGGTTTCTTATAAAAACGGTACACATTTTTTAATTAAAGTATATTGGAGATAGATAATTTTTTTGCCTTTACTTGCCCTTTAAGACCTGGAGAAGATCTGGTAGCTGAGTGGGTGTAAGATGCTCTTCTATATAAGATACAAGCGTGTGCATTTTCCAGATTCTTTTACTATATGATTTGTGCCTTTTACAGGCCCTTTCCAACATCTGGCCCCTAGGATTGTACATTATATTAGTAATTATGGCAGAACAATGTGCAAATCTTTACAATAAAATGTTTTTATACAAATAAAGAGCTCCTGACAAAGCTGACAGAGGGGTGCCCATGCTTTGAAGAACGATCTCAGCTATGAGATAATAAATGTGATTGAGATTTAAAATAATCAAAAGCAGTTGAATACCATTTGCCTTGCGGCCATGTCGGCCTATTAGATACGCCTGTTTTTACAAATAACTGTTTGTATTTATGTACATTTTCCAATATACAAAACTCCCTGAATGTTATTATCATAGGCATGCTATTGTTCTAGATATTATTGCTTCTGCCAAAGCAACTGAGAGAAGACATTGTGTAACCATTTTTACTGATATCTAGATGAAGCCTGACATGTTCTGACACAGATCTTTCAGCAAAATGTTCATTATTAATAAGATGAATGGCAGCAGAACTAGAGTATGCGCTAGAATGGTAGAGTGGGGTTTGTTTAGAAAACACATCTGCATGGGTACAAGAGAGGCACTGCATGAATAGCCCATCAGTCTGGGAATGCATTTCTGTTTACAAATATTGCTAAGTTATGTCTAGCAATCTCTGGAGACTTCATTAGGTATATGCCATATAAGCATGCCGTGAGTCCCAAATAGCAGCAGGGGGGAAACAGCAGAGGCGGCATATCCAGAGTATAGACGGCCTAGAGAGGGTCTTGACTGATGCCAAATTTCAGGATATGTGTCAGAAACGGATTATTTTTCAATGGGTTTTGGGAAGAGTAGCCTCTCAAAAAATATTTTCTACACCATAGCTTATGAGTTTTACAGGCAGTACTCTAGGTTCTTAAACATTAACAGAAATAACACAGTTGCATCTAAATTGTGTTATGCTCCACAGTGACTGCACATTTCCCCCCAAAACTGGCTCTTTTATAGGCCTCCTCCAACCTAAACAATTATCTTTGTTCTAATCACCAACAAAATAGCTGGAGCTCTATTTCTTCCTCATCATGAAAAGAACTTTAAGGGCTAGAGCAGACGGGGAGATTCGGGGGCATTTTGTCGCCTGGTGACTTGTAGCCGCGACTTGTAGCCCCCGAACCTCCCCGATTAGCCAGGTCCTGAGGCGCACCGGCGTTACTTGAAAACGCCTGCGCCTATTCACACGCAGCGGCGCGATTTGTGGAATCGCTCCAAATTGACTCGCGGCTACAAGTCGCGGCTACAAGTCGCCAGGCGACAAAATGCCCCCGAATCTCCCCGTCTGCTCTAGCCCTAAAGGAACAGTTCAGGGTAAAAATAAAAACTGGATAAATAAATAGGCTGTGCAAAATAAAAAATGTATCTAATATAGTTAGTTAACCCAAAATGTAATGTATAAAGGCTGGAGTGACTGGATGTCTAGAAATTATTATTATTATGATTTGGGCTTCTGTACCAGCCCAAGGCAACCACAGCCCTTTAGCATTAAAGATCTGTGTCTCCAAAGATGCCCCAGTAGCTCCCCATCTTCTTTTCTGCTTATTCACTGATTCACATGCTCTGTGCTGCTGTCACTTACTGAGTTTAGGGACCCACTCACAATATACAGTACACATAGAATAGAAATGTCACAATAAAAGGCTGATTAGTAATTAATACAGATAATTACTACATGGCAACACAGAAACCAGTGCAATTAGCAACAGGATTTAATAATCAGCCCTGTAGCATCATCTTATATTACAGGCCAACCTAATTTTCTGCTTAAAAATTTGCACCAACCCCTAAGCTTAGCTTCTTAACAGCTGCTCAGAGCCCACTGAGCATGTGATTGTCACAGAAACTTTCTAAGTTGGTGACCCCCTGTGACAAGTTGAAGTCCTGGATCATTGCTGCTATTGACAAGCTGAAACTTAAGGATGGTGCAATAAGTGCAGAACATAAAATATGGAATTTTTAGCCATATTCAGTTTTAAGGGTTAGTTCTCCTTTAAGAGACCCTTATTTGCAACAGTCTGTGGCAGGGAAAATCCTACACATATAAGCAAATAAGAATGATCTATCCAAAATGTACTGTGTGGTCCTCCAGCTGATTATAGTTTGTCCTACCAAAGAAACAAATGGGAAGTGGGGAAAGTGCTGTTATGAATTATGCAAAGAGTGGAACAAGTCTTTGATAATCTCTTGAAATGTTATCCAGTCAGTAAGAGTAACACCCCTGTGATGTACAGGTTGTACTCTTACTGATTTAGCAGTCAGTAAGTTACTATTGATTCACTTAGCAGTCAGCAATTTTACACTGGGGTTGATTCCTTTTGTCAGACCAAACTGGAATGTTTATAAACTGTATTCTGTGTGTTCAATGTTCTATATTCTATGTGCACAAGGTTTTCAGGATCCATGAAAAGTCACAAAGTAGGATACAACTAATCTTACTATGTTAATAGAAGATGAAGCACTATACATACTGTATATCTGGCAGGCAATGGGAACTGTTTTGACATTTAACCCATTTTTCCTGAAGGTTTGCTTCTCCAGGACCAATTAGTTCAAATAAATCAGAGACTGAATATTCCTTTCCTTAAAAAACTTGCAAGACTTGCTGGAATCATTTTTACCAAACATCCAAGCACATGCTGTAACTAAAATAAGGCCATGTGCATGTCTTCTGTCTTAGGTTAGAACTATCATATCAAGCAGTGGTAATTAAAACCATAGATGAAACTGTCCATATGTACTGCAAGATCCCAAAAGTGCTACTGAAATCCAAACATGACACACTCCTGTTTTAGTTTGGAAGAAAATGTTTAAATGGCAATTCCTCTGGAATTCATAGTTAGAATACCCTCAGGTTAATTGCATAATGGGCTACTTCTGGTGCTTTAAATGTTGCTGTTTTAGTTGGGCAAAAATTCAAGGCTAAAAGGTCTTAAACAGCACCCCATAGAGATGAATGTAAATTGGCAATTGTGTGCGTTGTAATTGCTTGTCAGGCAAAAGCAGCCTAGAAAAGCATACGGATGTGTTCCTAGGCTTGTCAGGCTATTTATATTCAAGTGTAAGGGTTCTTACTCACAAGCGGTTTTCCCTGTGCTCCCCTGCATTCCCTTTTGCTGTGTTTAGCCGCAGAGAAGCGCAGGAATAGACGCAAGCAATTCTTTTCAATGGGGCTATACTCACACAAGTGCATGTAGGTGCTGAATGCAGGATGAGATACAACTTGCTGCATTTTTCCTTCGTTTGGCGCCGACATGCGCTTGTGTGAATACAGCCCCATTGAAAATAATTTCTTGCATTCCTGAACGCAGCAAAACGGAATGCAGGGGCGCACAGGGAAAAACATTAGTGAGTAAGAGCCCTAAGGGATCAGTATAGGCACTGTGGTGCCATGGTCACAAGTAGAGCCATGTGTCATTACCCTAATACTCTGGCACTCAATAAGATTTAACATGGAATTTAGGTTTGTTAATATAAAAATTCATATTTTCACTCAGGTTTTGGTTTCATTTAAACCCACTCTGAAATTCAGCTTTTAATAAAAATCAGCCAATGGTATGAAAACCATCTACATATAGATTGTCCAGATCAAATATAGATTGTATAACTGAGCCAGAGCATTAAGAGTTAAAGTACTGATCGCACTTGGTAAAGAATCTTGGTTTAAGATTTCAGATTTACCTTCAATATCAGACGAAAGATTGTGCAAAGCAATCACCTGACCTGCCACTAACCATTCGGATCAAATAAAATTGTAAGAGAACAGATCAGTAGTGACAGTCACCCATGGCAAAACATGCAAAGAAATTATCTGTTCGAATTATTCAAACCTGTCTGATTAACTAAATGACCAATCGCCATGGCACATGGGATACTCGGTCCAAAAATTGAACAAAACAAAGATTCGTACTATCAAATCTTTGTGTCTATGGCCAGTTTAAGGCTCTAAGCAGAACAGTCTGGGCTAAACTGAGCAGCAGCAAACATGGAGAGATGCACCATTTAA
The DNA here is from genome assembly GCA_024363595.1 of Xenopus borealis. Taxonomy (NCBI): domain Eukaryota; kingdom Metazoa; phylum Chordata; class Amphibia; order Anura; family Pipidae; genus Xenopus; species Xenopus borealis. The sequence goes on from CM044438.1 coordinate 100,918,991, forward strand.
TCTCTATGAAGGAAACATCTCTGGACCCCACGTGGAGACATATCCATGGGTTGCAATCATCCTGTTCATCAAGCAGAACCTAATCCAACCTTTGCTCCTTTCCCTCTGTTTGCCTTTGTCTCTTCTATGGTTCCCCACCCCCATCTGGGACATTTACACATCTCACCAGAGACTGGAAAACTGCACATATACTATGAATAACACTAATACTGTTTTGCTAAATATTCACACTAAGGTCTTTTTAAATATCCTGTAATTTAATATATTCATTGATATAAAAATGTTAAATGTTTATGTTTAAGAGCATCTCCACTTTATATTATTGTGCGTGGTTAAGTAAACCTACACTATAAATAATATTGAGTGGTATCCCCATTTATAATTATTAGTGGATACATAAATGTATATGGCAATGGTGTGTATGATAAGGCAATGCCCTCAAGCAAGTGCCACTGATTCAAAAGATCTATTCATCAGGGTCCTCTCTACTCCAGACCTATAATCTTCATGTTTGAAGTGCAGCACTACAGAATATGTTGGTACATTGTAAATGCAATAATAATCATCATCTGATATTATAACTGCTCCTGACATAACGTGGGTTAAAAAACAAGGATTATTACAAATTTATTGGTGCTCCCCTTAGTTCTGTGTTGGTCCCAGCCTGTGTTACAAATGAGCAGTGGACATGCCTTAATGGTCCTTCCCCAGCAACACAGTAAGATGTGGGAAAACAAAATGCTAAACTTCTGCCCTGGTTGATATGCATTTATTAAGCAATAAATCAATGATATCAGTATAAATCGTAGGATGTTGCTCCATGCCATTGACAGACTTGTGTTCAACCTCTATGCCACTGACCCAGCCATAAACTAAATATACACTCAATCACCCCCACTACATATATATATATTATAACATAACATTTAATGACATCATATAAAATAGCAATAAAATGCATCGAAATAATAATGGCTTTCATCCCAGTTCCTAATTGTGTCATGTTTATTAAACTAAATATACACTTAGGGGCAGATTTACTAAGGGCCGAATTTTCGAAGTAAAACATCTTCGAAATTCGACCCTCAAAGTTTTTAAAAGGGCTTTTTCGATCGACTATGGACCTATTTCAATCGAATATGTCAATTTTCGATCGAATAAAAATCCTTCGAATTGTTCGATTGCATCATTCGAATCAAACGATTCAAAGGATTTTGCGCAAAATCCTTTGAATCCTTGGAACTTAGAAAATTTTTCGGGACAGGTTCTATGATGGCAACTTTAAGGTGGCGAAGTGTTGAAGTCATAGGATTTTAAAGGGCCAGAAAATTTGAGTTTGTCGAAGTAGCCCAAAATTACTTTGAAATCCGAATTTTTTTAATTAGAATTTTATTTGAATATTCACTTTGACCCTTAGTAAATGTGCCCCTTAGGGTCCACAGGGACCTCATAGAATCTTTCCTGAAAAATTTTCTAAGTTCCAAGAATTCGAAGGATTTTCAGCAAAATCCTTCTAATCATTTGATTTGAACGATCTAATCGAACGATTCGAAGGATTTTTAGTCAATCTAAAATGGACCTATTTGATCGAAATAGGTAAATTTCTGATCGAAAAAGCCTTTTAAAAAAACTTCGAGGGTTGGATTTCAAAGTTTTTTTACTTCGAAAATTCGGCCCTTAGTAAATCTGCTCCTTAGTCATTCTCAATGTATTTTGTATAAAATCAATGAAATCATTAGTCAAAAAATCAGTGGTGAAATATTTCAGAGGTTTGCCAGTGTATGGCCAGTCTTAGGGGTGTTACCACCCTCCTCTACTGACCAACAAGTGTGATTTTGATTCTGATCAGAGTGCTATGTGCATGGAGTTAGTTCTCTCCTTTGGGTGCTTCAATGTTATCCCACATACAAAAACCATTAACTGATAGCCTTATTGTTGATTAAAGGAAAACTATACCCCCCAAATAATGTAGGTCTCAATAAACAGATATTGCATAAAACAACTCATATATAAAACCCTACTTCATGTAAATAAACCATTTTCATAATAATACACTTTTTTAGTAGCACGTGCCATTGGGTAGTCATAAATAGAAAATAGCCATTTTAAAAAATAAGGACAGCCTCCTGTGCACACAAACATACCAAACAAACTATAAAGTTAGGTCACACGAGCCAATTAACAGACAGAGTTGTGTCTTTTGCTTCAACACTTCTTCCTGTTACAGTTAGAGTTGAAATATTTCTGGTCAGGTGATCTCTGAGGCAGCACACAGACCATCATGAAATGGTGGATCAAGGCAAGAGATGTAAAAGGGCAATATTTACTTAAATATATATACCAGGTAGGTAAGATTCTTTAATATGTCACTTAATTTGATATAAACTATCTGTTGCTCAAAAATTCATTTTCGGGGTATAAAACCCTTGTGTGTGAGTTGGTGATATGGATATTTGATTATAAGCTACATTCAGCCAGAGGATGATGAGTATAATTAAATATTTTCTATAAAGAACTGTGCCATTCTGACTGGATTTGAACCAGGGACCTGTACTTGGTTACAATAGCTCTCATATAGTAGGTTTGGTTTCCTTTAGTTGTTTTTAATCCAGCTGCAGCTGCTCTGAGTTTCCTATAATCTTCCCTATGTAATCCCCAGATCTGAGCTTATTCAATGGCCATTGTAGGTCAAGCCAGTTTGAACCCGCTGCTCTAATGATGGAATCTTGACTCCTGTCCTGCTCCCATTCCTCATACTGAACTCTTGATTTTGACCTTAGTCTGTTCCTGTTTAAAATTCAGAATTATTATTATCTGATTCAGCCATCTGAATGCATATAGCTCTGTCATTGCTCGCTCATTGACTAAATTTTACCTTTGATTCCCTCGTATGCGCAATGGGAGTCTGTGGATTTTAGTACAGTAAGACCAGGCAGTGCTCGATCAGTTGAGGACCAGGACCAAAGCCAAAGGTGGTTGTTATGGGCAGAGAACTTCTAGATCAGAATCCAGTTACTCCCCTGTGGTTTTGGATTGTCTTATGTGACAAGTATTACTTAATTTATCAGCAGTATCAATAGTTCTATAAATAGTCCCTTTGTAAAATGTATAATGAAGCAATAGAATTCTTAATGAATCAGATGAAATTGAGCGTAGGACTGGCCAGATATGGGATGACTTTGACGTAGTTGGCCAGCTTAAATATATTGCAATATATTGACAAACAATCCCTGTTTTGTTTAAAGGGTAAGACATTTTTTAGTAGCTGTACGCACAGAATGTCTCAGGGGCAAATTCACTAAAGCGCAAAGCATCTAACTCTAGCACTAATTCGCCAGTGTGACATCAATTTGTAACTTCGCAAATTCACTAACACCAACTCTGGCGAATTTTCGCTAGTGAAGTAGATAGACTAGCACAACTTCGCACCCTAATGCCAGTTGAAGTTGCGCACTGAAGAAGGATCGTAATTACGCAAATTCACAATGACAATTTTACTGAACGTTACCACTTACGCTAGACGTTACTTTGCCAGGTCAGACCTGGCGAAGTTCAATACAATAGATAGGAGTTTGAAAAAAAAATGGAAATTTTTTCTAAGTCCCAAAAAAATGCTAGGGTGTTTTACCTTTTGGAGAGTGATAGTCTGAAAAAGAGCGAAATATTTTTGGGGGGTTACCCTCTTTCCCCCCCTACATTTCCTAACATATGACAACTCAACTTTACAGTGGGCACATGTTTAAGGCAATAGGACAACTTTATTTTATTTATTAAAGGTTTCCTGGGCTTGTGTAGTGTAATGTAGTGGCTGTAACATATACTTCTATTATACTTCACACTTTAGTAAATTTGCGTAGCGCTGGCGAAAATTTGCCTGGCGAAGTGCAGCGAACGTTAGCGAAGGCAACACTAGCACATTGTCGCCGCTTAGTGAATTTGCCCCTCAATGTCTTAAATATTGAGTACAGAGGACCTCTTGTGTTTGTTTATATGTATTTTGTGGTCACAGCCTCATTGCACCCCCACCATTTTTTTTAAAAAAATTAGGGGTGAGCACAACTTTTCCTTGTTTGTTATAGTTATACAGGAGCAGTGACAAGTTCCAAGCTGTAGCCCCCACCCTTCCCAGCTATAGTCAGGTGATCCCACTGGTGTCTAATAAAAGGGCATCTATGATTGGGAGTTTTACCTTGAAAGCAGCAAGTAAGTTGCAGGTAAAACTTAGTCCCTTTGTAAAATGTTTAATGAAGTAATAGAATTCTTAATGAATCAGATGCAATTTGAGAGTAAGACTGGCAGATATGGGATGACTTTGACGTAGTTGGGCAGCTTAAATATATTGCAATATATGGACCTCTTGTATTTGTCTATATGTATTTTGTGGTCACAGCCTCATTGTACCCCCACCTAATGGTTTTTAAAATTAGTGGTGAGCACAACTTTCCCTTGTTTGTTGTAGTTCCATAATTAGATAAATTACCCAAAGCAATGATATTGCCTTGCTTAAAAAAAACTTATTTGGTTTTAAAAGAAAAATGTGGTTTCTATTAGAAGGGGAAGTGTTTGAAATCAGCTACAGATGCAGTCACTTGGATTTGTAAGTTAAATGCGTCGTGACTCAGGGCTAATTGAAGAAACTGTGTTCTCTAAAGTTATCTTAACTCATTTAATGCATTTAACCTTTTCATTAGCATACCAAAGCACCATTGTTTTCAATGGTGAACTCTTTAATTGGATGGGATACTGTGACACAATTTTCTGTGCTAAGTGGGATAAATGAGATAGATGAGTTAAGTCACGACGCATTAAACACACAATCCAAAGTGACTGCATCTGTATGGTCTATCATTTATAATAATGCAAATATCCCTTAGAAGCCACTTCATGTTTGCTTGATGCAGTAATTCAATAACTTTGTAAATAGGTTGTTTTTCGTTCTTGCGAGCAGGGGGCTGGGCAACTAATGAGAGACAATATGAACAGTATTTGAATGATGCATATTTGCTATGTTGGCTGTAATGCAGCTGAATATTAACTATAACCTGACATTTGGAGTTTGGCTTCAAAATGAGAACAAACGTCTTTATTTTGGAACTGAATGCTCGGTCCAAATTTTACAAAGAGCATGGATTTAAAGACTCCTATGACTGCAGTTTAACTTCTTTATAAACGATGCATGGCCATATTTGCTTTCTAGGACACCTGCAGTGGGAAAGAAACAAGCGTACTGATCTTACACTTGCTTTTATCTGTTATAGGACTCTTCAGAGCAATGTGGTCGATGTCAGGCTCCAGCTCTGTTGCCTGTTGTTCACAGAGGAGATAGATTGTGTGACTCTTTCTACTCAGGTCTTTGCAGTCACTGATTTTATATACTGAACTGTACCAAGCCAGAGATTCAGCAGACCAATTTGTCAAGGTATCCACAAGGTTCATAAATTTGTGTTCAGAACAATAGCAGTGTGTTTTAAAAGTGACTAAAGCTCAATATCCCCATAATAGTTTTTATTTCCATACATGCAAATGCATTGGGAATACTGCACATTCAGTTCCAAATCAAAACAAAGAAAAATGTATCAAATTTGTGTTACTCCTTTATAGACCATGAAGAAAAGGGAATATTAGGCTGTTCCAAAAAATAATTGCGTCTGCATTCTTCTTTACAAACCCAAACATTCACTGTATGAAGTGAACATTTTTCAAGATTTTTCTTTCCTTTGAATGACTGAACTAATATTTAGTTGCATAAGCAGTGCTTCTGAGAACTGCTGCACATTTGTCTACATGGAGTCCACCAACTTCTGGCACCTGTTACATTCCACAGTTCTTCTGCATTTCTTGCTTTTGCCTTAGAAACAAAATTTTCTATTAAATTAATGTATATTGAATTGGACTGGCCACTCCATAACATCAATCTTGTTGGGCTGGAGCCAAGATGTTGCTTGTTTGCTCGTGTGTTTGGCATAAGGTAATATGACCTCTTCAAGTATTTTCATGAGTTGAAAATGATCCATGATCTCTGGTATGCGATAAATAGGCCCAATACCATAGTATGAGAATCATCCCCATATCATGATATTTATGCCACCATGTACCACAGTGTGCTGGCCACAAAATGTCTGCAGCCCCTAGACCCAAATAGAACAATTTTTCTTTCATCAGTCTCTTCACAAAGTCTTTTTTTCAACAATGGGATTTTGCTGGGCCTTCTTGCCAATAGCTTGGCTTTACATAGGCAACTTCTAATTGTAAGATTATCCACAGGTCACTTTAGACCCTCTTGGATCTTCCTTGAGCTGATCATTGGTTGAGTCTTTGCCATTTTGGCTATTCTTCTATCTATTCGAATGCTCATTTTTTGTTTAAAGCCTTTGAGATCATTTTAACTGAATGGCCTACAATTTCTGTAGTTCTTTATATGTTTTCCCCTTTCCAATCAACTTTTTAATCATGTAATCAAGTACGATATTCTGCTGAACAATGTCTGGAAGGACCCATTTTACTGAGCTTTTCAGAGAGAAAAGCACTATAACCAGCATGCATAACATTTGCTGCGTCCTTCCTTAAATAAGTAATTGACACCTATTTTTTTACAGAATGAATGACCTCACTAATTGAACTCCACACTGCTATTATTTGGAACAAGTTATAATTATTTGGAACAAGCCTCAATTAATGATTCAGTTACACAGATCAGCAGAATGCATGTCATGACTGGTGAGTTTGTTGGTTTTCTATAACTCTGCTACACCTACTATTAAATTATTGGCCATGTAGAAATATAATTTCTACCCAAAACAGTGATTGATAAGGTTAGTGGTGTTGGACTGCCATTATTCTGAACACAATTGTACAAAAAAGTAGGCAAAATAGTCCTTGGGCACAATTGAGGGGGAATTCATAAAGAGAAAGAGAGTCCAAAATACAGTGGGGGGGGGGAGCAAGCAAATGTGTGTGGGGGGGTGATTGTGGCATGCAGACCCAGTGTGGGGGTGAGCAGTAAGTGAGTGCCAGCCCGAGAACAACATAATATTGCCTTGTGTGCCAATACAACTTGGCTTGGCTCTGGTTTCCACGGGCGCTCCCCGTCTCCTTATTTGGTTAGGTCGCCCTTTGTGTGACAGTGGCACTGCAAATACTAAATGAGCTTGAGCTGATGTTAAGAAGACACATTTAGGTGTGAGAGGCCCTGCTATATGTTTCACTGTTAGGTCTATTTGTTCTTCGTCTCTAATGAGATTCATTACTTCTATGAATTTGCACACACTGTTTGTAAAATAATTATTAAGATCTCCTGGTTCATTGAGTTGATAAGATGCAACAAATCATTGGAAATTTAGCTTGAATTGGAATATTTGCAGGTCAAACCAGAATTGCTTGTTCTATTGTGTGAACCCTAATGCATTCTTCTACTGTTACATAAAAAATCATGAAGATGAATGGGTTTCTTTGGAGCCTTCCTTCAACCACCTGCCAAATTGTGCTGAAATGAACAGAAATACTGTTACATGCGGAATATAGGTAACGTTCAAGTTACATGCTACATAGAGTTAGTTGGTCTGAGCTGCAAAATCACAACGATCACATTTCGTAGGCACCTTGTAAGGAATTTATACCAGCTTAATCAATAATGGTTTTATTTGTATGCCTCAGCCTATGCGTTTATGTCAGTTTAATGAGCTTCATGAGGTTAAATCCCATATTCCTAAATGAACATGCCTAAAGGTAATCAAGGTGTATGTAGGGGAATTAGACTAAGCTTTCCTAGATGTCACAGCTTACAAACCCCATCACGTGCATCACAAATTAAATACAAAATAAATGAGAAATAAATCTCTTTCACTAATGCTTTGTAGAAATGTCCTGCATGCTCAGACTGGCACAGTTATTTGCACCTGCGAGTAGCACATACAAAGAAATAGCAAGGTGTACAGTGGACAAAAAGCATGAAGCTTCTTCCAAATCATTGTAAATGAGCCCTTTTGTATATGTAATCCTCAATTAACATTTCCACCGAATTTGCTCCATTCTTTATACCTGCTAATTACACGAAAAGCTTCACAGAATTAATTAGGCACAAGGATTCTATCTTTTAGAGTTAGTTCACATACAAGACATGTTACAGAGATGCAAATTTTACCTTCAATCTTGCACATACTGTAATATGCAAGCCAGATTTTTCTTATAATCATTGAAGGGAATTCCTTTTGCATGCCCCCTAGTCCTGACCTCTAGAGTAGCTAAATACCTACATATTCATGCATGGTGCATTTTCCCTGGTGCTACAGCCCAAAATGCTAGGCAATACAATGACTCCAGTATTAGGCATAACATACTAAGTACACATTCAAGTGAGGCCCAAATGTTTCCTTCTTCCTTTTCTTAAAATACATTTGAATGACATTTCAACACACTCTATACTATCCATACAGGTAGTGCTGGATTTGGTGAAAGGCCACAAAGGTGTTTTCTTGTTGTTGTTAGAAGGGCAACTAGGTTGCAGTATTTCAAGGAATAAATTATTAAATCCTCAAGGAAGGTCCTGACATATTGGGGTATATTTATCAAAGAGTGAAGTTAAGAGTGAAGTTCTGCCACTAGAGTGAAATTCCTCCACTCTCCATTCATTTCTATGGGATTTTTAAAGGCGTATTCATCAAAGGGTGAACTTTCACTTCACCCATTGATAAATATGCCTTGCAAAATCCCATAGAAATGAATGGAGATGGCGGAATTTCACTGTAGTGGTGGAACTTCACTCTTTGATAAATTTACCCCATTGTATTTCAAGAAGTGTAGAGGGGACATGATTAACATATAGAAATATACAAAAGGTCAATATAAAGATCTGTTTATATCTTTAGGACATTGCAGTGACAAGATTGATACTGTATGAAAAAAGGATTGATATAAAGAAAAGGAAGACTTTTAGGGACAAATTTACTATTATTCCCCAAAAAATATTTGTTTTTCCTTTGAATGCTAATCGAATAGTTTTAGGCTACCCTGATTCGTACGATTCGAACGATCGAAGACTTCGATCGTACGAATCCTATTCGATCAGGACTTAGCCTCAGAAGCCTATGGAAGGGTTCCCATAGGCTTCTATTACAATTCGGTAGGTTCAATCTGGCGAAGTAGGCAGTCGAATTAATTTAAAATTTAAAATTTAAAATCCTTCGATGATCGAATGATCGAACGAACGATGATCGAATAAGCCTAATTTGCATATTCGGCCAATCGAATTAATCCTACGATCGGAATTCGATCGAACTTCAATCTATTAACGTGAATTTCTAAAATCGGCCCCTAAGTAATGAGCAATTTATTTGTGGTTGAATAAAAGGTTTTCGTACTTTTTTTTCTCAGAAAAGGAACATTAATTTATCGTACTAAATATAGTCAGCATGAACTGAAACAGTGAAATTCCATTTTTCCCATTTATTTCTCATGTGTCTTCCTACATACAGTAGCAGTAGGAAAAAGGTATTTACTACAGTATATCTCTCACTACATAATGCAAATGGACCAGTCCTTCCTCAATCAATATTTACTCTTTATATTAAACTTGTGTTTTTGATGTGTCAAAGCCATCATGCAAGCCTTCCTAAAAACAATATATTGGATCTGCCATTACAGTATTTACAGTGAATGAATTCTGCTAGGCCACTTAATAGAGAGTTTTGCAAAGGTTGACAAACTTAGGTATTTTTGGAAATCTCACTTGCTATGTAACTGTACAGCAAGTGCTTTACATAGAGTCTTGGCAGATGGCTTGGGCTCTTCACAGACAGTGAACAAACTGGATAAAATATACAAAGATTTTACTTATATAACAACTTGATTTTAATGCTGGAATTTTTAGTAGAGTCTTGTACAAATGGGGTCATCAACAAGTATATATACCATATGTATACATATATGGGATCTGTTATGTGGAATTATGTAAAGACTGTCTGCCATTGACTCCATTATAATCAAATAATCCAGTTTTTTTTTTTTTAATCATTTTCTTTTTCTCTGTAATAATAAAACAGTAGCTTGTACTTGATCCAAACTCAGATATAATTAATCTCTATTGGAACCAAACCCAGTCTATTGGGTTGATTTACTGTTTATATGATTTTCTAGAAGAGGTACAGTAGGAAGATTCAAATTATAGAAAGATACATTATCAAGAAAACCCCAGGCCCCAAGCATTCTGCATAACAGGTCCCATACCTTTACTGTATGTAATGCACTTTATAATATATATAATATAGTTTACATATACTAAGGTCACTGGTAAGTTCCCATACAACCAGAGCCCCATCTAATCAGTCTTCCTCTGCAACCAAATGATTGGAACAATAGAGTGAAGGCTTAGGGTGTAACTATAGTGGAGCAGACCTTGTGGCTGCAGGGCGGCCCAGAAACTGTATAATACAATTTCAATAAATATTGGTAAAACAAGTCAACCTCTAAACATTTTGGTGGACCTGAAAAATAATTTGCTGTGGGGGCCAGTGATAACAAGTTACGCCACTAGAAGGCATCACTGTGTTAAGCCAGAACTTACAAACTAAATTCTTAACCTTTAATTAGTCATTTACCTTAATAATTCAATGTAATAGCGAACACTGACAACTTACTTAGAGGAACTTATCACTGTCAATCAGTTTACCTATTGTAACAGACAGATTCATATTAATATGAACTTGTCTTCCTGAATGAGACATTCCGAGTTCATACTACCATGTATGCAAAAATAGATAAAAATCAATTGGAAATTTGTTTTATGAAAACTATGACAATGTTCCACCCTGACATTTTGTACGCCTGTTTTAGATAAAATATATATTCCTTGCAAGCTGGAACAAAGGATCGAGTTTCAGTCTGCGCCATCTAGATATGAATATATTTAGCTTCTGGCAAAAGAAGATTAAGTTTAGGAATATTTTTTGACTCCATACTTCAAGAAGGTCCAAATGTTTGCTAGAAATATATTTCTAATTTTTTCTATTTTCAGCACGGTTGATCTTTAGTATGAGCAGAGCCCCATCCCTTCTACTCCCATTGTGCTAACAATTCAATTCAACCTTTTTTAAAGCAAACTCGTTACTCAAATGAGTAAAGAATCATAGGCATATGATAACATTCAAGAGCTATGGGGAAATTACAAAATATCAGTGTAATTCACTAAGTTTTCCCCAGATTTCGTAACAAATATTCCAACATTATTTTGCTCACCACAAATTTTGTGCCTAATTTTTGAATCAGGAGCAAAAATTTATCTGTATTTTTTTAATGTTCAGCATCAGTAAGGCTTTATATTTGTGACTCACCTAGCAGTATACAAAACTCAGGAATTACTGCCAGCTTAAGACATGTATAGAATATTGGTTTCCCTTACAATTTACACATCAAGCCTTCTTCTGCAAAGCAGTTGGAACCAGCACAAGTAAAGAGAAGTACACATAGGCATAAACACTTTCATAGATGGTGTTTTTACATGATCAGTTCTATGCCATGTATGCTATATGAACTGTGGGCCATGATGTAACTCATAGGTTTCCTATGCAGATTCCAAGGAGGCAGCAAATGTAGACTTCTATCTGTGAGTAAGCAAGTTAGATCGGCACACCAGTCATTAAAGGGGTTAGTAACCTTTACATTTACTTTTAGTATGATGTAGAGTGTTCTATTCTGAGACAATCGGTAACTGTTTTTTATTATTTGTTAAGTTATTAAGCTTTTTATTCAACAGATCTCCAGCTTCAGCAATCTGTTCATAGGGTCCTCATAACCCTAGAAACTATGCACTGATTTGTATAAGAGAATAGAATATGAATAGGAGAGGGCATGAACAGAAGTATTAGTAATATAAAGAAGCAATAAAAAGGCTTTTGCATGGGGCCAATGATACCCATTTGAAAGCCAGTGGAAAGTACAAGGCCAGTTGAAAAGTTGCTTAGAGGTAGACATTCTATAATATACTTAAAGTCAAAAGGTGAACCACTCCTTTATGTGGATGCCTGTACACCCTACTTAAGTCAGAGATTTCAGACATTTGTGTTCAGTACCCTATTTTCCATCTAAAATTTGGCCTGAATCCATTATCATATAACAGCATTACAAATAAAAGAAGAATTGCTTTTTTATAGTTATTTAGTTTAAATTCAGAGAATATCCAAGACAGCACCCCCCCCCCAAAAAAAAAAAATCTTTAACTGGCTGGCCTTAGACTTAATTTTAGACTTAATCGTAGACTTGCTGCTCATTGAACTGCTTTGGGCCACCCCTGAGAAAGGGAAACAGGCTCAATGTTTGGGAACATCAGCCCCAAGTGATGTCTAGTGGTGCAGCATCTGGTTACTACCCCATTACCCCCAAGTGTGCTTTAGAAACAGCCCACCAAAGTGCCCTGTTCATAAACTCCAACTGTTTTTGTCCCACAAATACATATGTGAAAAGTCTCACAATCCACCAAGACTAGTGATGAGCAAAATTAATTACGCATTTCGCAGCAAAAATTATACTAATTCCATGGCAGAAAATTGCTGGGTTTGGGTTTTGAAACTCACAAATGCTGGCAAGATTCACTTGCCCAATCTAAATCACAAAGCCATGGGTAAATATAGAAATCAAGGAACTGACAGTTAGCAATATACAGTCATTTAAAACTTCTACTACCACAACACCTAAATAGAGCACAGATTTCCATTTAATCAATGATGCAGCCTGATGGATGGTGCATGAATATTTTATTCCCCTCTAGCAGCAAAATGAAGAGGAAGAAAGAAATTGCTGTAAATTTTAACAAAGCACAAATTTGTATATAGCAAAAAACTTTAAAATGTGACCACATAATGGTGGTATCAATAAAAAAATTCAGAATTCTAGATATGAGTCTGGAATATGTAGAGCCAGGAGGAGTAGAGGCATACAGTAGCACGGGACACTGTTTGACATTGCCAGGAGAGCAGAACTGCGAATCTCATAGCTGCATTTTTTATTCCTCTCCAGTAAAAGGTTTTCATTATATTAAAGCTTCTGTTAACTGACTCTTAATCCTTGGAGGGTTTAGAGAAATAGAGATAATCTCTCTCCATTTACATCAAACTTTTCCTCTCCAGCAGCCCATGACTGTGTGCCAAAAGTGGCATTACGGCTTCCCTTAACCATTGCTTTTCCACGACTCATGGAGGTGGCTTAGAAGATAATATATTATAGGATAATATATGATTTAAATGTACTGTATATTATGAAATAACTTTAATGTATTAAATTATAGGATAATATATGATTTAAATGTAGTGATGGGCGAATTTATTCTCCAGGCACAAATTGGCGGCGGTCAAAACCGTGACTCGTTTTGTGAATTTTTCGCCAATTCGCGAATTTCCAGCAAATTCGGCGAAACGGGATAGATTCGCCCATCACTATTTAAATGTACTGCATATTAAGAAATAACTGTAATGTAGCTGATTCAACAGTATTCACTAATTATATCTTAAGACAGCCAGAAATGGTGCTTAAAACATTTGCTTGTGACTGTTAAAAGTCATGGTATAATTAACACTGCATCTTCAGAGAAATACATAAACTATGACTATGTCAAAGTGCAGATCCCGATCACTGTAATAGGTCAAGATATAATCTTGTGTGACTTTGGATGAGGTCAGGGTTGGGCAAACTCCACATGGTGCCATCCAGCTGTTGGAGAGTTGTCACTCAGTAAATCACCTGAGATGTTACACTTAACAATCCGACAGAGTTCAAGAGCCCTGTCTTGAATTAAGCTGGTGTTTTCCATAAATGTTTGAACAATAGCTGATCTGCTAGTAGTACATATGCCCACTTTCTAGAGGGGTGATTGTTTCTGGAGAGACTGAGGTAGGAGGCCTCAGTAGATGTAAGCATGATGAGTGTTATAACTTAATCCAGAAGTAAGAGTTAGACCTAGGGTAGATGGTACAGCAGTCTGAGGCTCCAACAAGAAGGCCAGAAGGATAAGTAGTATCACCCGTTAGCATATAAACTAGGCTCCGGTATTGGGGGAAATTCACTAAATCACGAAGCATCTAACGATACCGCTAATTTGACAGCGTGACGTCATTTTGCAACTTCGCAAATTCACGAACAATGACTCTGGCGAATTTTTGCTAGCGAAGTAGATAGACTTGTGCAACTTTGCACCCTTAAGCCAGGCGAAGTTGCGCAATAACGAAGGATCGTAATTACGCAAATTCACTAGGTCAGACCAGGCGAAGTTCAATACAATAGATAGGAGTTTGAAAAAAAGTCCCAAAAAAACGCTGGCGTGTTTTAACATTCTAGGGTGATAGTCTGAAAAAGATTGTTTTTTTTTGGGGGGGGGTTACCCTGCTTCACCCCTACATTTCCTAACATATGGCAACTCAACTATATAGAGGGCACAGGTTTCCTGGGCTTGTGTAGTGGAATGTAGTGGCTGTAACATATACTTCTATTGTACTTTGAAATTCGCGCCATATGCAAATTAGACATCACTAGCGTAAATGCGCTTTGCCTGGCGAAGTAACACTAGCGCAACTACGCTACCTTTCACCAACCAGAGCGTAACTTCGCACTTTAGTGAATCTGCATAGCGCTGGCGAAAATGCGCCTGGTGAGGTGCAGCGAACGTTAGCGAAGCCAACGCTAGCGAATTTTTGCATCTTAGTGAATTTCCCCCATAGAGAGATTCCTTGAGTAAGCACCGCTGTGATCATTCATCTTGCACTGGTGAATAATTCCCCTATAAGTGAGTTCTACTTCTAGTAGCAGCTAATACAATGTATGCTGCCTGAGACCAGTTATTTGACGTATCTGTAAAGTAACTGAATATTATACCATCAACAAAAGATCCAGCAAAAAGTATTAACTAGTTATTGTAACACATACTTGTTCCAAATTTATTGTGAGATCTGTTCTGTGTGGTTAACACTTCCTCCATAATACAGTGAGAGCCCACTTGATAGAGAGAGAGTCCTGTGTAACCCATGCTTTACTAGGAGTTGTAGGGATCGCAATTTTAAAGTCCAAGTTAGGTAAGAATCTGCAAGGGTTTGGGCACCGAGGAGTGGTCTTTTTTCACATATTGACAGTTGAAATGAAAACAGATTTAAAATGAAACCGGAATATGTATTGGTGGAAAGCAGTGGAAAGGGGAGGGGGGTGTCTACTTCTAAAATGCGCACTCCCATGGGTATTCATGAGTGCAGAGAGCTCCTATGAAAATGGTAGTAAACTGTTGTACAGTGACTGCTAGGGTTGCCACCCTTTTTGGGGAAAAATACCGGCCTTCCCATATATTTTTTTTCCCCTATTAATAACATTGGGATCACCATTGGTGCTAGTAATACAGTTTAAATTCCCATTGGTTCCAGCATTTAACTCCTGTTTTCATTTCATTCCTCACACTTTTTCTTCTGAATATTAAAATCACTAAAGTCAAAACAAATGATATAGAACTCGCCAGGCAAAAAACACATATAGACTTTTGTTGGGAAGTGGCAAGTGGGAACAATTTTGCTGCATGATAATATATTGCACAGGGACAGTTTGCTACTTCCAGCGCTCATGTATATTGCAGTTTGTAGCTTTAATAAGATGTGAGACCTGGAATGGATTTGCCACAATCAGAAAAAGGCAATATGAGATCAAAAACATGCATTTTGTCTATTCTGCATTTTTATTAATGTTGACATTTTTTTTATCTGTTGCAAGTGCATCGGATGTTTATGAAACTTGCTGACATAATGCTATGTAACAGAGTGATTATTCATATACTGTAGGTTGATGTAACTTTCATTCTTCACTTTTTTACATTTGTGTGACATGAACAGTGTAATTTTATCTATTTTTTGGATGTTTTTTCTGCCCTGGAATTGCCACATTTTCTATTTGACCTATACCTATAATATGGGGCTTAGTCTTTTTCAATTTGATATAGCCAAGGAAAAGCATACTTCCATTTAGTGTCATTCAGTTCCTATGTTTCTACCAAAAATATAATTATTTCTCAGAATTCTTAATCCATTCAGAATGCTGCAAAATCATGCAAAATGTGCTATACTGTGATAAGTGCAAGTTTTGCACTGGTGGTACAAAATGTGCATCAAATCAGACTGCAAACAGGCTGGCCAGTCTTTTAAGGTGGCCATACACAGGCAGATGTAATCTGCCAGTTTGAGCCCTTAAGACTTCAGCAGTTTACATGCCCATGTATGGGGACCTCTGACAGGCCCACATAACCGATATCTGGCCATGAATCGGTCAGATGTCAATCAGATAGGGTTTGATTTTCCCATCAGATCAGGGACCATAACAGCTCATTAATGCTGCCCACGTTCCCACGGCTCACACACCCTTCATTGTAATCTGATACAAGAGCATATATGCAGGAGGCTCTGGTTCTTGGACTGCCTCTGATAGAACATACTATTGTTACTGCTACTAGTTTATTGTGAACAGAGCCCAGGGTTTGTTTAAAGGAGAAGTCAACCCCTTCAGTGCTAAAATCCCCCCCCTCTGTGTTGCCCCCCCCTCTACCCGGTCTACCTCCCCCTGGGCCCCTAAGTTGCTACTTACCCCTCGGAACAGGTCCTGTCCACAGAGTACACAGGTGCCATCTTCTCCCGAGCAGTCTTCTTCCTGGATCCATTGGCGTCTTCTGGCACATGTGCAGTAGGAGGCTTTTGCCAGTTCAGCTCTACTGCGCATGCGCCACCAAAGCCAGTGGATACAGGAAGAAGACCGCATGGGAGAATTATATGGTCATTTGCGGGGGTGGTGGGGTAGGGAGGGGGCAACCCAGGGGAGGGGGAGGGATATTAGTGCCGAAGGGGTTGACTTCTCCTTTAAATCTGCATGGCAATGACTAATGCCTCATTTATTGAGCTTCCCTATGCTCATGCTCAATGCATGTAACAATGCTCAATGTATGTTCCCAACCTTCCAAAAATCCTGCTAAGCCAGGCCTGACACTGACCAGTAGCTGTGGCTTCTTAATTGACTCAGCAATGAACGTCTCCCTTCCTCTTATCTATCTTCAATCCCATAATTCACTTACGGAGACCTAAGAACAGCTATATAGGTAATGTAATTCTTTTCCGTAATGCAATCACTTGCTGCAATTTCATTTTGGTCCCCCCCAATAACATAATTGTTTTAGGAACTTAGATAGGTCGAATGAACAAAATTGTGATTAAATTCTATAGCTTAGCAGTGACACATAGTAATGTGAACAAGGTGGACCCCCAAAAGGACAATTGCTGCTGCAAGGCTTTCTGGGAATTCACCAATAAGCCGTGGTTTGAGTATTCAGCAGATGATTAAGAGAGACAATAATTTGTTGTCCTGGCTGAGAAACAAATGACCAGCAAGCCTAGCTCTATATTAAGTGATGTCAAGCTGGGTGAATATTTTTCATAGAACATTTGTTTTGTACTAGAATGATAAGTGGAATGGTTCAGGCTACTGTATATTAAAAGGGATCACATTATTGCCCCCCTTATTTTGAACCTTTGATAGTGCTGAAGTATTTCCTTTCCCATACGAGGTTTAGATTTCATTTGTATTGTTTCCTCGTTCTTTCACATTGTGACGATTCTCAGGACAACATCTGCCACCAAGC
This sequence comes from Xenopus borealis, assembly GCA_024363595.1. Taxonomy (NCBI): domain Eukaryota; kingdom Metazoa; phylum Chordata; class Amphibia; order Anura; family Pipidae; genus Xenopus; species Xenopus borealis. Next base: position 100,936,629 of record CM044438.1, read on the forward strand.
TCTCCAGGCAGCAGCAGCAGTAGTACATTTAAATGAGGCTTTCTGATAAATGCTAATTAATAACATACCATGTTCTGCCTGTGTCTTTTCAAGAAAATCCTTATTCTGACAGCAGTATGTGTCTAATAGTACTTAGTGGGATCCAATAGTGATAATACAAACTAAATTACATTTTCATTTTTGAAAATATTTTATTTGGTTTTCATATTAAACAGATGAAATCCAATTAGAAGGAAAAATGATGCAGATAAAAAAAGTGTGGTATTCGATACAATGGCATGATATTAACAAAACTGTATACCATTCAAGAAACCAACAAGAATTAACTAAAATTGAATAAGCCAGTGGCTGAACATGTAATGAAAGAAAGAAAGAAAAACATCCATTAATTAACTGAAATGCCAGAAAAACATCTTACAATTGAAGAAACTGCATTGTTTGATCACCAATATTAGAATTACCAAATTCAAAATAAGGAGACCAAATCAGATTGAAATAACCTTTGGACTTATTCCCTTTGGTTCAAACTAAATTACAAATAAAAAATTCCTTTTTATAAGTGAATATAGTTAAGCACAAGGAAGTGGTCAATAGCAAAGTAATTAGTTATGGAAGATCTCAGACTTCTTTGTGTGATTCATGATTTCATGTGCTACTTTGGTTAGCTGTGAAATATTTGTCTGTGCAGCCAATCAGATATGGGGGCAGCCATTCAAGCTGGAAAAAAGAGGAAAGGCACAGGTTACCCAGAAGATAACAGATGCCTGATGAACTGTTGCCCCATCTCTCCATTAATTATTCCAAACTGCCTCTCATCGCCTAAATTTCCATGATGTAAAATCTGGGAAAATATAAAATCAGGGGAATGCGTCATGCATTATATATAGACGGGACGTCAAAAAGAGAAGGGAAAATGAGGGAAAACCTAATTCAGGGGATGCAAAATTGAGGTTTTACTGTAATGCAAAGACACATTTGTACAGAAAATCTGTCATTCTGCCATATGTCTCACACACTACCCCTGATTATGCTGTTTTTCCACTACCAAAACTCATTTTTCAGAGTGCACGAGGGGGCAGCTTTGCACAGCAATATAATCTGATTCATATTTTTTTTTTCTAAAAAGCGGAGAAATAACAAGCCTTCATCTACGACATCAGGCAATTTAGCATTTGTACCATTTAGAGACTGTACCTGGCAATCTCTGAGCCACTGTAAAATTTCACTACACAATGACCCTTGGCTCCTTTTCTATTGACATTTCCAACTAAGCTATTTCCTAAAGTTTTTCTCTATTCTGTGGCTGGTATTGGCACCTATTAAATCTTATAAAAGAATATGCTATGAAGTTCAGCCAACAAAATTCCCTGTACTGCTCATGAACTGTGCCTCCTTCTCATGTGTCTCGCTGTTCCCATACTTCTATTTGTCTCTAATATATTTTCCTCCTGTGCTTTCTGGAATCCAATTCCATTTGAATCTTATCCATAAAATGGTAAATTTCAAAAATCTCCTAAAGTACTGCACATACACAACATTATTCCTCTGCAATTACACACTTCTGCTGTTCTGTAAATTGTGGATTTGTGAAATAGCTTCCCGGCAGAGCTGTTACAAGGCAGTAACACTCAAAAACAACAATTATCAGACATCTATAAAATTTCTCCTGCACAGTATACATCATTTTTTCACTTTACACTTTCACTCTGTGATTTAAGACCCTGGGGTGGATTTTATTCACAAAACAAGAGAAAAACATTTTGGCAGGAACATGATAGAGAGGATTTATGCTTTCAGCTTTCAGCATTGTGTCCATAAGTAAATGTAACCAATCAGGATGCAGCATGTTCTTCCATCAGTAGCAGTGACATGATAAAGAATTAATCATAGTTTGTTTGTTTCCAGAGAAAGCTCTACTTATTCTTGTTCTTATTGCAACCACCATGAAAATAAGGCCCCCACCATGAAAGTAAGAATGCTAACAATTAAAATTCTGTATATCCAGCATCCAACCTAAGAAACATTATAGAGAACACAATTATATGCTATTAATGGTATATTTTTAAATCCTTGAAACTGTCACCGCTAAATGTGGATGGTTAATGGATGACAACTTATACAATACTAATTGGCCTCTACACTCTCATCTTCTCCTGGGCTTCTGTGTCTGGAATTCACTTCCATGGCCAAAATGAACTTTCCTATAAACCTTCAAATACTCACTTAGGAACCATCTTTTTATGGCCTATAAACTTACATAGGTAATTTAGTAATGCACCCACGTGTGCTCTAAAATAGACATAATGTACTTGAGAGAGCATATTGATGCAATTGTGCTTCTTTGGATGAATGGTGCACAACTGAACCTACTGACACTGGAAAACAATGGAGCTAATGCCTCTCTGGAATTGGTAGTAGCTCCAGTGTTCCCATGGCAGCCTCCATCTATAGCTGAACCAGATTTGCACCGAGTGAATCAGATGCAAACATTGTTTTGAACGCAACTCTGAAAATGCTAGATGTAACTTGTACTTGATTACTGCCAAAATGCAAAAGTGCAGCTGTGTCCATTGAATACAACTTGACAATTTGGTACAAGTGCAGCAGATGCAAGTCAACGTACTGGAATTGTGTGTAAAGCACTGTATTTTCAGTTTATGTACAAAACTTTACTTTTCCCATTGCACGTGTGGTCGTAAAAACATCTGCAATGGTTCTCCATTGAATGAAACATTCACATAACCTCTTTGCAGGTCTGGAAAGTGTTGTGTTTGGTAGCCGAGGATGAGGAGAGTATAACAGTGCTGTATTAACAGCTTCATGCAGCCATTACATAACAGCAGTAACTCCTACGTTCACTTTCACGCTGTACAGAAAGTCCTGTGTATGCACGGTGACACCCACAGGCCATTTGTATAAACACCACACATTCCCCCTATAGTAGGAAAGCATTTTGGCAAATGTAATAAACAACAACAATGCATCTTAAAACAATATTATGCATTCTTCACATGACATAGTCCTTGGTCCATGCAGCTAATTTTCTGATTCTCTCAGTAAGCCTTATAGGTTCACTTTCCTTAGGGCTATTGCAGTTGGCATTAGGAGTAGGACAATGTCCTTCATCAAATGCAACATCTCCAAAGTCATATCTAGCAGGAGCAAGACAACTTGCATTCCATATGCGTCCATCAGACAGTTCATACAGTATATATTTATATATATATATGGTCTTCGCTGGCATCTCACTTCAAGTGATGTAGTAAATGTAGATTATCCTTGTTGCAGTATTCCTGGTTTCTTAATTCTGACTAAAGATCCAGGCTGAAAGTGCACTTCTCTTGCACCATGTTTTGTCAGTATAAGCCTTGCATTTGGCTTGTTGACGTTTGACAATATTTCGCAGTAGATGATTTAGTTGTTGCATGGCACGTTGCTCTGTAGTTATGTAGTTCCTGTGAGACATCGTCGCTTATAGAGTTGGGAAATTGCCTCAATTTCTGGCGTACTGGTTTCACATCTGGTCTCAATTTAACTTTGTGTACAAAGTTCTTCGCACAACCCAGTGAAGTGTTGCTTTGTGGTGAAATTTTAGACACAGGCTGTGTGGCAGGCTCTGGTGCTGTAATAATGAGACCATCAATTAATTGTAGGTTTAATGCAGCAAAAGATCCCTTCCAAGTATAGCAGTACCTTTATTCACAATGTAAAAGTCACATTTTGCAGTATTTGATGCAAATTGTTCAGTAACTAGAAAGAAACCAAGCACAGGTATTGGATCCTTTAAGTAAATGACCAGTCTCAGGGCAGGTGCACCAAGCGTATCTTTTGCAAAGTATTTCAAGAAAATATCCATTGGTAGTATAGAAACAGCTGAACCTGCATCAAGCATCAAGTTAATGGAGTGTCCCTTGTCTGCAGAAGCAGTATTGACATTGACAGTGCATATAAATGTGTCTGGAATAAATGTACCAGCTTTACCCACAATGAATACTTTAACATTTGTAGTAGTGAGTTCATGAACATCTTTAGTAGAACTACGGCAGACCTTAGTAAAGTGACCTGACTTTAAACATTTGCAGCCCTGTATAGCTTTTGCAGGACATTTAGCATAGTTTGCAAGGTGTTGTGTTGAACCACAGTGAAAGCAGTATTTCTTATTAGTATTTGCTGCACAGTTTTGCAGTGAATCCCATTCCTTAGCACTGTATTTTTTCTGTGACTGTGCATTATTGGGTAACAGTTTTGAATTCACAATCTGTACATTCCCAGCAGTACCCTGACAGAGTTTTAGCCTCCGCCATAGCTGTTTCAATTTGGCTAGCAACTGTAATAGCCTTTGCAAGGGTTAAATCTTGCTCTAGGAGCAGTATCTCTCTAATGTGCGGTGAGTTTGTTTTTTCCACTATTTGGTCTCTTAGCATTTCCTCTGTTAGATTCCCAAACTCACAGGTAACAACCAGCTCTCTCAAAGCTGCTACAAAATGTTCTGTGGATTCACCATTACGCTGTCCACGTTGGCAGAATTAATATCTTTCAGCAACCACAATTATTCTTGGCACAAAAAAGTTCTTTATAGCAGTAAGAGCAGTTTCATAAGTTTCATCAGGTGATCATAATGTATTTAATATACACCGTCCCTCTGCCCCCACGTAGCAGCAGAAACCTCCCCTTGGTCAGCAGCAATAATGTAATTATCAAGCATACGCATCCAAGCAGTAAAAGGTATGCTCACCAGGGTTTGGTAGAAAAGGTGCCGGCTGTTGCAGAGGTAGAAAAGACATCCATGTTGACATTTGTGTTTGTTAGCCGAGGATGAGGATAGTTTAACAGAACTTTATTAGCAGGTTCATGCAGCCATTACATAACAGCAGTAACTCTTACTTTCACTTTCAATCTGTACAGAAAGTCCTGTGTATGCACAGTGATGCCCGCAGGCCATTTGTATAAACACCACAGACTGAGATTCAAACTAGGCCCTGGCATTTCAGATACAGATAGGCCCAAACAGACCACACAGCAGCCCAAACAGCACCCACCAACCCAATAAATAATGACTGTCTATGGCAATTTACAGCAGCCCCTCTGGCATTTTCCGGAACCCACAGATTGACAGTTCAGGCCTGCCTCTTTGTGATGGCAGTTATTACATGAATGGAAACTGCCAGGACCAAATTTACCCTAAGGGCGCCATGGGGCCAGTGTCCTCCATCACCCTCTCCCTCCGATCACATGCATTTGCATCCTTTATTTGTAACGGGGGCAGTAGAACCTCATCGCTAGTGCTCTGGAATCAAAATCGCCTGTGTGGTTGGACGGCATGCTCCCCTTAATTGATGCCACCCTATGCCCAGGCCTTTGCTGGAAATCTGGGCCTGGAAACTGACAGTCACTGCTTGTGGTTTACACCCTCAATATGAGGGTCCTTCTCTTCTAATCTTATGGTACATGTGCATGAACGTGCGCTCACACGTGGGGGGTGGCGTAGCTGTCCAGGTACATAGGGCGTCCTGTGAGCTTGGCCCAGCCCTGCCACAGAGTGGGTATTTCAGAATATATACAATCAGGAGAATGCTATCTGTGCCAGTACCCTAAAGGAGGCCACTCCAGCACACCCTGGATTATTTGTTATCAAGACAACATGATTTATAATCATCACTTCTCTCCAACAACCTCAGTGTTCAGTTGTTCCCCCAAGTCCCTTTGCCTTCTTCATTCTACAACCATTGTTTATCAACTTATTTTCATACTGTTGTAACCCTTTCTTGGCTATAATTAACCAAACCAACTAGCATAGGTAGAGCATTGGTTACACGCGACTCTTTCACTCTCAGGTAGGGCTTTCGCTATGTGGAAAATCACGTGTGAGGTAGTGGAACTACAACTCAATACTGCATATAGTGTAATAAAGGTGTTGGACGCCAGGGGTTCTTTGTGCAAACCAGTAGAACAAGTTTATTTACAAGTAGCAGCACAGGGTATCATATACTCACAGACAGTGGTATTAAAAGCAGCAATGCTTTAGCACAGGCACAGCGTAGATTATGCCCTCAGGTAGGATACAAAGATGGGAGTTGTAGTTGCACCAACCAGGTTATCAATGCCCATGTGGTCCGGATCCCACCAGCAAGTTCAGGTGACTCAGGGGTTAAATGCTATTCCTGAAGTCCCTATATCTGAGGTCCCTTCACTTCAGGCAAGGTAGAGCCTGGGGGAGAGCTACTCCCTACTATCCTCCTTGATGGGGCTTTGAGCTGCCCTTTCTCTCTTTCCTCTCTTTCTCACCTCTCCTAGAGAGTGCTATTACAGGAATATCCTCACTCTGACTATTCCTCATTCACGGGGCCCTGTTCCCCGACTTAATACATGTAGTAGTACCTCTAAAGGTGTGCTGTCCCTTTAGGGTAGAGCGCCTCTGGGGCCCGGTTGGCACCCAGGCTCAATGGAGCACTGCCCCTCTCCTCTGCTGCAGGCCAAAGAGGAAGTGCCACTCCCTGCAAGTACCTTTATTACTGCACTGCAGGGGTGGGTCACAGCCTTTAACCAATAATGTGATACAATCTAGCCACCTGGACCTTAGTCCAATAGCAGGTAGCTACTGTAAGGGCAAGGGAAGAAGCCATAAGGGCCATGCTACTTATGGGTCCCTACATTGTTTACAATTATATAGCAAGTGATATGTAACTTGATGCTGCTATATGAATAACTGATGATAAATGATGATGAGTGAGAAGGAAAAACTGAGGAGATTTGGTTATTGTAATCATCAAGTTAATTCATGTGACCAGGTGACTCAGTTCTAAGCAAGGAGGTGTTCATTAAAAGAGTCAGTAATAGGCTCTTATTAAATAAATACAAATGTGAGGACTCATCCTGGTGGTCTAGCTTGCCGCAACGATCCTCTTCTTTCAGGTGCTGATTCTCCTATGGGGCGTTCGGTGTGCACTTACGGTTTTTACACGTGAAAGAGTATCAAATGTCATGATGTCACCACACTTTAGAGCAAATTTCAAAGTGGCATTAGACTGTAATCCTTGCCCACTGTAGGTTCTACTTGCTAGTATCCTGGGTGTGATTTTATTGTATTTGATTCCTGGTTTTGACCTCTGCCTGTCTGATTACTCTGAACTCTGCCAATTTGACCCTTGCAAGCCTATCCTGAACCCTGCTAATCGTGACTCCTGCCTGACAAGTCTACCAGTATTGACCCTTGCCTGTCTGACTATCCTTGATCGCTGCATAATCAATAATTTGGTCCATTACGTGTGCACTAAATCTTTCCCATAACTGGGTGAGCTGAATTCACTGAGCAGCATCCTTTCAATATGTTTCACAGCAAGATGTGGTAATGTTACTTTTGTAATGCATCACTAGGAAGTAGGATCACAACTTTGGGCTTAATTCCATGAATTAATTATATTTACATATAGTTCCATTCCCTAGGGAAAAACATCTATGCACAATCTAGATCATTCCATACTTAACTAAGTTTTTACTATGTTTCACTGCAACGAGGGGTTACAAACAATTGATACATCTTTGAGCTCTTCTAATGCATGAGAATGTCTTTAGCTTCCAAGTTACCGCTTACTTGCAGTAATTATGTCTGTATATGTGTTGCTTTAGTACTAACCTTACTCCTAGGCATTCACTGGCATGGAACCAGGTTTTTAGTCTTACCATGTATAGATTATCATGTCAAACAGTTTGCTTATTTTGAATCGTATTTGAACAATGTTGACTGTGACTGAGCCCAGACAACCAAATGTTTTCAACATTCTGCCGAGGCAATGATCCTAGCAGCCCTTTTGTGCAATCATGTGCTAAACATCCATGGTCTCCAACACTTTGCTTGGCCAGCTCATTGCATCAGCACAGTTTTTGGCCAATATGATTAACTGTGTGGCCAAATTGCCCATGGATCAATTGTTAAACAATCAGTTTCAATGGCTTAATCTGCTGTTGTGCATCAAGCATATCAAGTGTAAAATGCCTCTGTTGGGTACTCAGCAACTAAAGACAAAAGAAATTTCTTCCATTGATTACAGGAAAAAGAATAATCAAAATGGTTAAGAGCACATATATGGAAAGCACACAGATTACACAAAACGTTTGAGAACTTTGATTTGTTAGCATGAACTTTTGGATGTAAAAACCAGCAGAAGCACACTGAGCTGTGGAAGTGCTAAAGCTGAAGCACAACAGGATGTAGTTAGAAACCCTGATTGCAAGAACGAGAATAATACTGACATTCAATAATAAGACCATTCTTTGAGGCTAAATATCACAAATAAAGTGACTGACCTTCACAAGGAATCTAACAATGCCAACGCCAGCTGAGTTTAAAAAAACAAAGGCGAGAAAAAGATAAATGCTTTTTACTTCTAAAATAACAAGGTTTTGAAATTGTCTGTTTCATTGGAGGCCTGTGCTGTTAGCTAAAGTAAAAAAGAGTAAACACCCTACAACAAACTAAAATACATATTTAAAAGGGGAAGGATAACTGGGCAACACTAAGGGGGTTATTTACTAAAATCCAAATATTTCTCTTTTTTTTTTTTTTAAAACAACTTTGACCAAACTTACATCCACAATTTTACCATATTTATGAATAAAAATTTTTTATTATTTACAAAAAGACTCTTTAAACTCTCCATAAAATCGTGAAAGTATGTTTTTTTTCAGATTATTGTACAAAACCCAGCACAGATCAGAATATCTTCCAGTTGTAAAAGGGACATCTGCTATTGACTTCTACATGACCTTTGCTGGTTTCAGATGGAGTATTTTCAGATTCGGACTTTTAGCAGACACCGGGTAAAATAAATCTAAAAAAAAATATTTATTTTTCCATTAAAACATGGTGTTTTCCCCTTTAAGACTCCAACCAGAAAAATACAAAGCATTGGTTGGCTAGATAGACCATCTGGAATAATTGGGAGTCGAACTGTGAACTGCCCCCACTAAGCATAACTGTGTGAATGCAAAATAATTTCATCCTGCACTGCAAGGTCTCTTCTTACTCTGTGCTGGTGTTTGTGTTAACATGTTTTTGTTCTGAAGCCCTGCACTTGCCAGTTGATAGGGTCACAGACCATAACAACTAGGCAGAGATTTGACTGACGCATGGGAAGTTGTGTAACAGACAGAATCAGAAATAAGTAAAATAATAGCATTATAATTCCCAGTTACCACTGCACTGATCCAAACCAGACTGATAATACAAAAACAGCACAAATGGCTACCAATAACAGTCTAAATGTTTACAGCTAATACACACTTGGGGGCAAAGGTTATTATGTGCATACAGTTGGCATCTATCATGTCTCAAATTGATTAAACATGAATATTATTCAGAGACAATAGCAACAGTGTTTGTCATTTATTAAATGTACTCAATAATGTTGTGGTGCAATCCTTTACCCTCTTAGCCCAGTATGCAATTTCTTCTAAGAAAGATTTTAGAAATATATCCATCATGCCCCATCTACTTCTATAACACTTACACCCTCTCCCTTTCCAGAGTAGTCTAATGGACAACTTAATCAATTGGCATCTGATTAAGCAGTCCAGGTTCTCTTTTCTGTCCCCTTTAATCTATCTGATATTCTTCTCTGATACTAAAGTGTCTCTCTTGGATTCCTAGAAAGTAACAAATGAAATGCAAAGTACTTTAATCTCTGTATTCTTCCCATAGAGATCTACTCTAATCTCACACCACATAGCCACTTTATCCATATAATAAAGCATGGGGCAATTTATTGTCCATCCAATACACCTCTAGAGCTTAGCCATGTATAAAAGTGTTCTCCCTAATCACCACATACGTCTGCTGTGTTCTCTCTTCTAGCATCTGCTCTGCTTTTTTGAGGATCACTTTCTAAAGGAAGCGTTCATTTGATTTTCTCCTGTATGTATATCCTCCTTTTTGACTTTTTTATCCTTACGGTTTAATAAAATTCTGAAAAATTCATGATTTTTTTAAAGTCTGAAGTGGAATTTTTCGTGATTTTTGCATTAAGAGTTTAGTAAATAGCCCCCTAAGTGTTTTGCCCTCTGAACTTATTTTCACTCTACAGAATGTGAAACAAGGGAAATGACTGACACAAGATTTCTTAAAATCACTGACTTATTATGATGTCACGCAGAGAGATAAGTAGCTGCTACTTGAAACCGACACTGAATAGGCTGCATTATTCTGTGTGGCTAGAAGTAAAATAATACATATCTATTCACAAAATGGGTTCAAGTGGTAATACAAGTTTGAAAATCATGAAGAGAGTAGATTCAATTATTATTATTATTTACATTTACAGGGGTGATCCTACGCACCGTGCCTCCTAAAGTGGCCTTGAATTTGCCACCCCCCTTTCCCTGTGGCGCTCAAATATCCAGGCCGGACAGGGGTGGGGGGGTCCACAGCGCTAGTGCAGCACTCTGCACTAGAAGAGCCGAATTTCCGGGTTGAAAAGCGGAAATACAGCTCTTAGTTACCAGGAGCGTCTTTTTTGCTGCCCCTGGTATCCAGGGGGGCGTTGCTGCCTGAGGCGAGTGCTTCAACTTTCCTCATTGGCGGAGCACTCCAGTATATTTATACTAAAGCCCTTGCACCTCCTGCCTGTACTAGTGTGCTTTAGGCCTGATGTGCAAGGGAGGCTATACCTTTACCAAGCCATAAGTACTTTTTTTGCCTACAGGAACTCAATGTTGCACCATCTGAATCACACACAATTTCAGGGCGTGTATGAAGAAATCCACGAAAAATATGAAGAAATCCACGAAAAATTAGGTTTTTCGTGGATTTCTTCATATCTTGCAGTGGGGACACTGACTGACAGCGCACCTGGACATTTAATAAGGGAAGCGCGGTGAGTTAGAGCGGTTTTTCTTTTGATTTTTTGCTCACAGTTCAGGGCATGTAAGCACACACCCATTAACCAACCAGGAGCAGCCATAATCTTGCAGACATCAGTTAATTACATTTGCATGCCGTTTTTTTTACAAATGATTGTGACAGGTGCAGTTATGCTGGAATTCTGTTGGCAGTAGAAAATATAGAGATTGTGCTGAATTTTTCAAAAAGCCATGATACTGATAAGGGGGTTTCTGTCTGAGCTGTTTTTGTGGTCCATGCTGTTTGGGACCTAGGCAATTACACTTAATTCTTTGTTTTAACTCCTTCACTCTACAACTACAATACAAGTGGAAACCTATGACTATTTCAGGGACTGGGTATAGCCCACATTCACTGGAAATTCTGTTGGACGTGCAGCAGGGCTTTCTTCGCAAAAACAAAGTCAGAGATGTTTTAGTGGATTCATTTGTGGGTAATGTATCTTAAATGTGTTCATATAATGGCAGCATATTCCAAAGTTCTGTACAGGAGAAGTGTGTGTCCATGAAACATACCGGTTACATGCAAAAACACAGACATGAGGTAAAAAGGGGACAACTAATTGTAGCTCTTCTACTTTAAGCCAAGCCAACCAAAACTGTGAGGTTTTGCCTTCTGGAATACCACGTATGGCCATATAGTAATGCAGTCGTTCAGCTATAGTTTCATAAAATATGTAAATATGTCATGGGAGAGTTTGTTCCAGTGTATGAAGGGGGCAATAGGGCACTAACTACATGAATATATATGAAGGTTATTAGTAGATTATATATTGGGTTATGCAGATTTTGTTTAAATCAGCAACCCCCCACATTAAAAACATTGCTTTTTATATTACAACTTCTGCCCTCGATTCATCCAATTAGCCTGCTTTTCTGCATAGTTCCCTACATCCCATCCTTTATCTTTTATTCTTTGTCTCTTTTCCATTTTACTATTCGTCTCTTTCCTCCACTTCATTATTTCTGAGCCCTTAATATCGTCTGGCCTTTCTCTCTTTGCTACAATTTTTTTTTATTGTGGTGCAGAAAACTGAACAGAGAATCAGAGACATGGCAGCTTTTATTTGTAATTCTCTGTTTTAACAACAAGCCAGAGATACACAACTGGTTGCAATCAAGTGCATATCCCAGTAAGAAGTCTGATTGGATTTTTAGCATAGATTTTTATTTTCAGGAGAATAAAATGTTTATTTCTAGAACACATTGAACTTATTGTTGATTTCTAAATAAATATAGCTATTCTAATAAATGTCTATTGATAAATGGAAAATACTGTATGCTAAACCTCAATATATATAGAATATTATCAGTGTAGCCTCATCACCCCCTGGTGTGTATTGCTTTCCCGCATTGCAGATCTTTTGCCTTCCCTGCTTCTCACAGGGGGGTTTCTGTTGAGCAATATGAGCACTACTATGAGTACTAAGACTAAAATTATTTTTATTTTGCAAAGAGAACTTACAGACAATTTGATACAAAATCTTGCATACACCTCCACTCTGCTTAGTAAGTAACAGCAAAAGCAGGTCTTTTAAGCCAGGTCTATTACATCAGAAGCATATTATACTTGGAACACACTATATACTAGTGGGTATTTCTAAGACCCTTAAATAACAGAGTAGCCCTATCTATAAATCAGCAAGGGGCTGAGCAGCATTCTTAAAGCTGGGATAAAGGTAACAAACCTGAGCAGAAAGCTAATACTAGCTCAACTGCAAGAATCAACTACACAAGCATACAAAATCGCACTTTCAACTAAGATACATATCTATATGAACATACACTATATGGATAAAATCTATAGATACCCCCTTCCAAAATTACAGGTCCTCAGTTAGACTATCCACTCAACATTTCACACCTGCCTAAAATTTGGTAGAGGAGGAATGGTGGTTAGTGATGGGCGAATTTATTCGCCAGGGGTGAATAAATTCGCGAATCACCAGCGAAATTTTGCTTGGCGAAAATTCATCGGAACAACGAGTCGCGCGTCGTTTTTGACGCAGCGCGACGAAAACGTTGCGACGTGCCAAAGTTGACGTGACACGCGTCAAAAGCGTCCCGCGACTCGTTTCGCAAATTTTTCACCGAAGCGAATCTCGGGAGATTCGCCCATCACTAATGGTGATATAAGGTTATTTTTTCATGGTTTAACCTTAAAACTAAAGCATGCAGACACATTCTTATGTGCTTCCTACTGTGTGGCACCAGTTTGGGGAAGACCCTTTCCCGTCTAAGCACAATAACTCCCTTATGAACAAAGCAAGGCCTATACAGAATTTTATGGCAGAAATGGGAAAGGAAAAACTTGACTATCCTGCCCAGACCCCTCAGTTCAATGGAAATAAAAACCTTTTGGATGAAATGGAACACTGACTGTCAGCCAAGCCTGATTGACCTTTATCGTCTCCCAAACAAAAACAACAATACAGCATCTTATGGAAAGATTATTTATAAGAGAAAAGGCACTTAATACTAATAATCCTTGTTTCAAAACTGGCTTTGGGTTCTGGCAGAAAGACAACTTCTTCTGGTAACATAGGGGCAGATTTAATTCAATAAGTAAAAATGATCTCTTAATGCAATAGCATATTTCCCCATAGAGTTCTACTGAGTATTCATGAAATAAATCATGAGATGAGTTTTATTCATGGAAACTGAATGTGGCCAGTAGTGTCTACCACTATTTGAATACATTTACACAGATCCTTAAACACATTACTAATATATATCACAATACAATAATAGAACATTAAGAATTCTCCATATGTGCTGCAATTTGAAGACCATCTTTCTCCATCTTCCCAGGAAATCCCTGTGCCAGTTTAGTGTAGTATGGGACTTTTTCAAAGAACTCTGGCATCAGGGGATGCCTGGGAAGCCATTAGATGAGGACTATAGGCCACCCTACAAAAATCTACAAGAGGCCCACGGGCCTTGGATAAAATGTATGCAATATAGTGAGTGCACCTAACAAATTAGCACCCAACAGTCTTTCCTTGTAATTTAATTTCAGTATAAAAGTGAGAAAATATAAACGACTGGCTTGGCAAACAAATTCAACTAGAAACTGTGTTTGCAGTTGTGCATACTCTGGATATTTATAAAACTGTGTTTTTGCCAAAATGTCAAAATCTTGCCCACACATAAATATCAATGACTGTTTTTGATTAATACGACCAAACAAACAAATTTCAATGCTACAAATTCTGTATATTTACTATATTTTAAGAAAGTCAGACTTTATTTTTGGTTAGTAAACACTCAAAGGGGAAAAATAATTTCATGTTGTGAAATGACAAAAAAATGTACATTTTGATCAAAGCTAGATAAACAACCTTAAAGGGATACTGTCATGGGAAAACATGTTTTTTTCAGCATCAGTTAATAGTGTTGCTCCAGCAGAATTTTGCACTGAAATCCGTTTCTCAAAAGTGCAAACAGATTTTATTATATTGAATTTTTAAATCTGACATGGGGTTAGACATATTGTCAGTTTCCCAGCTGCCCTCAGTTCATGTGACTTGTGCTTTGATAAACTTCACCGTCACTGTATAGCAGCGCACTCCAAAGCCACCTCACCTTAGGTCACCGCTATACAGTGACGGTGGACTACTAGACGTTTTTCTTGGTGACAGACTCGGGGCGGCTGCACCCGGGTCACCTCGTGGTTGGGGTAAGATTAATCTCTTTAACAAGTTTTATTGCATCCAGTTGTGGGGAGAATGTAATTGATGAATAGACCTCCCACCCCAAAGTGAGGGGTCCGAGGCAGATTGCACCCGGGCCAAAAGGAATTTAACGGTGAGACACATAAGAGTATAAAGATAAGAGAGAGGAGGAATAGATTTACCCCAATTAACTACAATTAATTGACTGGATTTGAGGAGTCCATGTGTGACGTTGGCCACTTTGATGTGGAGTAATAATCACTCTGATAAACTTCAGTCACTCTACTGCTGTACTGCAAGTTGGAGAGATATCAACCTCCCCCTTCCTTCCCCCCCCCCCAGCAGCCTAACAACAGAACAATGAGAAGGTAACCAGATCACAGCTCCCTAACACAAGATAACAGCTGACTGGTAGATCTAAGAACAGTAAAACCCATGTCCTACTGCGTTCTATTCAGTTACATTGAGAAGGAAAAACAACAGCCTGCCAGAAAGCGTTTCCATCCTAAAGTGCTGACTCTTTCTGAAAGCACATAACCAGGCAAAATGACCAGAGATGGCTGCCTACACACCAATATTATAAATTAAAAAAAAATACACTTGCTGGTTCAGGAATGAAATTTTACATGGTAGAGTGAATTATTTGCTGTGAAAACAGTGTAACTGAGAAATAAAAACATAAATACAGCATAAAAATCATGACAGAATCCCTTTAACCTGGTCATGAATAGGGGCAGCCCTCAATGCATAAGTCCCACTACAAAATCCCTCTCCCTTAAACTCTACATTACAAAGAGAAAATGATGATGTCTATGTTGGAATGGAAAAGGCCTCAGGTCACCCACCATTGTCACCCATGTGCCAACACTGAAGTTTAGCCCCTTACCCCTGACCAGAATTCTTTCACAAAGTGTAACAAACTAACCCTTACACAATTAACACACTTGCCACAAATGGCAAAATCAGTTCTCCTTGATAAAAGCTATTGCACCCAAACGACAGGATTATTCTCATTTTTTTGCTACTGTATCTGCTTCTTGCTATTCGTTTTCACTTTGCTTACAATTTGGGGGGTATGTATTCTTACTATGCTACTGACTTTGATTGATTTGTTTATGTGCACAATTTATAACCAATATTGTTTTGTTTGACACATATTATTTTCACATAAAGTGATTCATTTTATAATACGACCTTTATCTGGTAATTTTATTAGTGTGCAAGCCCATTATAGAGAATGTCTTTTAAGATACTCTATATGGGGGTGCTTTTGGGGGTGTTTGCACCTTATGAAATAGTATACTGTATATATTTAAACTGTTTCAATTGATGTGCCATCCATTGATTTGTATTAACGTAACTCTAACACCCCTGGACAGCCCCCATGCCCATTCTAACTCCAAGGGTTGGGGTGAGGGGGATTTCTAGTGGTATTTCCAATGTTCCCACAGCAGGTTGTGTTAATAGGTACATCACACCTGAGCCTAGTAAATCAGATGCAACCTACATTTTGAATGCCCACTCCAAAAGTGATGGGCACTCTAAAATGATACCCAATTTACATCAAAACACAAGTGTAATTGTGTGCATTGTGCGGCATCAGGTGTAATTTAGTGATGGGCGAATTTATTCGCCAGGGGCGAATTCCCGCGATTCGCCGCTGGCGAATAAATTCGCGAAACACCAGCAAAAATTCGACAGCGAAAATTCGCCAAAAAAACGATGCGCCGCAACGGAAATGACGCGACCCAGGTCGGAAACGATGCAACGCGCGTCGGCAAAGCGAAACGGGTGAGATTCGCCCATCACTAGTGTAATTGTGTAGGATGTAATTTTGAGCATGGCCACAATTACGTTGGTATTACCAGGGACTTTTATGTCCAAAATTGCACTTTTGCTAGTAATTGACCAATTTAATATATGTAAAAAGCAAACTGTATTAATTATCAGCCAAGAACATAGAACAGTAACTTTATAATAATAAATCGGTCTGCACGGCTTTAACTAGAAATTGATTATTTTTTATTTGTAATGATGGTTTCCATAAGCTTATATGGTTCTCTCTCCAAGCTCCTATCTCTTTTTTACCATCCCTGTCAGAAACACTCATACCTAATTCATTAGCAGGACCTCACACTCTGGCCCCTTTCCCATCTTGGCTCCACTGCTTGATCAGGAGATTAAACTTCTGTAATCTGAATAGAGTCTTTCACAATGAACTGCGGCACGGCACAACAATAGGGAACCAAAGAAAAAAGTGAGGGTGTAATAGGAGAGAACATCAACAAGCCAAGCAGTGAGAAGACGGAGAAATAATAGAAATGCATTAATGCAGAATTGACAAAAGAGTCACTTATGATCCCTATGATCAGCTTTTACACACCGCTCCTATAACCTACTGTCTTATCTTCAGGGAATTGTCTGATGCTTCTGCCATCAAATGCTTTTTTTCCCTAAATCATGCATATAGGCATTTCCCATGAATATAGTTATAACTGGTAAGCATAGTATATTAGCTCAGTGCACAGTCAAATAAGTAGAACAAATAAGCTGAAAAGGCGAATAACTTTATACTTTTTGAATTACTTGTATAAGATAAGCTGAAAGGTCAGGGATTTAGATCCTATGAAAATAAGAGGTACAAACATGTTACACTTTGGGGCCAACACAATTGCAGTAAGAAGCAGCGCACTCGCTGAACTCCAGTGTATAGTTAAAATGAATAGACTTTAATTTAATCTGTGAGCAAAGACCCAGGAGTGCGCTGCTTCTTACTGCAATTGTGTTGGCTACGTTCCCCCTAGTGACGGACCCGAGTCACAACCAGTACCGGGCAAGGATAACCGTGTTTACATGTTTTATATTCTTGGAAAGCGAAATTGATCCCATACTTGTAGAAGTTAATATTCACTTTCAAGATGACAATCACTGCTGGATGAAAAAAACATGGTTTTAGGAATACATCTTGTGTAATAGGCTAAATCTTTTTAGACCCATGTAAACGTATTGGAGTCAGCAATGCGTAAGGAACCTGTAAGTAGTTTTTAAAGGGATACTATCATGGGAAAACATGTTTTTTCAAAACACATCAGTTAATAATAATAATAATGCTGCTCCAGTAGACTTCCGCATTGAAATCCATTACTCAAAAGAGCAAACAGATTTTTTTTTTATATTTAATTTTGAAATCTGACATGGGGCTAGACATTTTATCTATTTCCCAGCTCCCCCTGTTCATGTGACTTGTCCCAACACTTTAGGAAGGAACTGCTTTCTGGCAGGCTGTTGTTTTTCCTTCTGAATGTAACTGAATGGAACGCAGTGGGACATGGGTGTGCTGTTCTTAGATCTACCAGTCAGCTGTTATCTTGTGTTAGGGAGCTGTTATCTGGTTACCTTCCCATTGTTCTGTTGTTAGGCTGCTGGGGGGGGTGATATCACTCCAACTTGCAGTACAGCAGTAAAGAGTGATTGAAGTTTATCAGAGCACAAGCCACATGACTTGGGGCAGCTGGGAAATTGACAATATGTCCAGCCCCATGTCAGATTTTAAAATGAAATATATAAAACTCTGTTTATTCTTTTGAGAAATGGATTTCAGCAGAATTCTGCTGGAGCAACACTATTAACTGATGCATATTGAAAAAAACATTTTTTTTACCATGACAGTATCCCTTTAAGGATCTGGTCAACAATAATACATAACTGCACATCATGCTAATACATGGCTGCACATAAAACAATCCATTTTCTGTTTAACTTTGGATGATAGGTACCATTAGACATGTTGCGAAGCATTTTGTTTGATTTTGTGGACGATCTAATGTTGAAGAGATACATTTATCATTGAGCATTTGGACTGACCTGCCATTAGAATGAACTTTAGTGAGGGAAAGAGCAGTATACTGTACCTGGTCTAGAAAGCCTCTCAAGTAAGAGCCCAGAGGCAATTTGATCTGGGGTCTTGAAGAAAATTATTGTAACACTGATTTGGGCTAGGCAGACCACAAATAGTTAATGTCCAGCTAGGATAGGAGCATGGGTTACATTGGACTCACACTTCAGGATCAGGGCCTTCGCTAATTGGAAGACTCCCATAAAGGTATAGTGCAACTACAACTCCCAGACTACTGTGCATGCAAAAATAGGAATGATTGGACGCCTGGAGGTTCTTACAGTAAAATAAAAGATGGATGGTTTATAAGTCAAAGAGAATATCCTCAGGTTTTACTTACAGATGATGAGGTATTAGCGAATTTGCATACATTAGGCAGAACAGGTAGATGACGAAGCAGAAAGGATGTGACTCCCATAAGGCATTGTAGTGAAAGAGTACATCTATTCCCTTGGCAGATATACCTCAAAGTGGTCTGGATCCCACCCAGCGGAGTAGTCAGGGAGAAGGAGTCTAAGTCTGATGCCCTATCCCCTGTGGTCCCTTCACTAAAGGCAATCTAGGAGCCTTTGGCAAGCTACTCCCTGCTACAGATCCTTGATGGAGCACACAGCTGCTCTTTCTATATAAGCTCTCTATCTCAGTCTCCTAGAGAGTCCATTACAGATCTATCCTGCTCTAGCTAAACCTAGTTCACGGGGTTCCCTGGTCCCCGACTTAATCTCTAAAGGTGCTGTCCCTTTAGGGCAATGGTCTTTACTGGGCCTTGGTGTACCCAGGCTCAATGGGCACATCCAGATGGTTAGGACACCAGCAGCCAAAGAGCAAGACCCACCCCTTGCCACACACTATATTGTAGTGTGGTGGGATGTGGTAATTACACCTCTTGGCCAATAACACTGGATATGTAAATATTAATTAGATACACAGGCTTATGCATAGTAACTAGGGAGAAAGGAAAAGGTTAGGGCCTTAAAGCCATAGGGGCAGATTAACCCCTATGGTTCCCTACATTATATTTTTTTCCTCTTATCTAAAAGTCTTGAGAGTGTTGGGTATGCAAAAAAGACATGTCATCATATTAAATAATTGTAAATCCAGTTCTATCATTCTGGTTCCAACCAAAGTAGTTAACACACTTTTCTTTTTATAGAGAGATATAAATGTATGTTTGTAAATGCAGAATACCCAGAGTTATACTTTAGTACATTTAATATTACACACATTAACAGAAAATCTCACAATTCCTCATTATAGCAGAATAAAATCTGTATGTACTGTATATTTATAACATAATTTGTGTCTGCAGCACTGTAAATTAAAACAATACATTATCTAACATACAAGGGGTCGATGTAATAAAATATAAAGAGATACAACATACAATTACATTCTAGATCAAAGACTAGAGGTAAGAGATCCAAGACCCACAAGGCTTACAATCAAAGTAAAACTATTAGAAAGAAGTGTCGTGTTTGTGTGTGCTGCACCTCCCTCTCAACTCTTTTCTGTAAGAATAATAAAACTTAATATTTTGCTTCACTGTAAATTTCAGAAAACTGTGGAAACATTTTCAAAATCTAGCTGAATGCATTGGAGTCAGTTGCCATTTTTCACCACAGTGTTTTCTTGCACCAATTGAATTGGAACCTATGGGTATTTTTTTCTCTGTGCTCTTAGTTTGCCTTCAGTTAATAAGTCCCAGTAAAAAAAAAGCAGCTTTGCACATTATGTAAAAGTCACAAAATTTCTCAGCACAATTTAACAAGTGAGTTGGCCAAGATTATGTTGTATCACTTTATAATACACAAAAGCCATGAATATCTTGTAAATGATATCCTTATAAACGGTGACTAGTGATGTCATAAGTTAAAAAATGGTGAGCACTGATGTCATTTTTGTCACGACTCACTAAAACATGTGTATTATAATAAAGTACCCCATATTGGAAAATATGAGGATGTTAGAAGTTACCTTGGCCTTCGGCCTCGTACTTTTATATGGTTATGGAACTCCTCGGTTACTTATAATATCCTTATATTTTAAGATAGGGGTTCTTTATTCACTATATAATTAACACAATACTTCCATTAGATCACTGCTGTCCAACTTCTGTGGTACTGAGGGTTGGAATTCTGATTTACGTGGTGGAATTATGATTTACGTGGTGGAGGACCAATAATGGAAGTCAGTACTGACCACTCCCCCTTTTAAACCACACCAACTTTAAACCACACCCATGTTATCACAAGAAATGTTAAGATGATACCCATATTAATTTCGGTAGCACACCAAAAAACCAAATGGTTGGTGCTCACCGCAGGGATATCACTCATCACTTACTGCATGTGAAAATTTTTCATTAAAGGGGTCCACCAAGTCTAAGCAACTTATCAGTTGGTCTTCCTTATTTATTTTTTTATATTTTTTTTAATTATTTGACTTCTTCTGACTATTTCCAGCATCAAATGGGGGTTACTGACCCCATCTACAAAACAAATGCTCTGTAAGGCTATTGTTATTGCTACTCCTTTTTCTATTCCGGTCCACTCCTGTTCATATTCCAGTCTCTTACTCAAACCAATGCATGGTTGCTGACACTGCAAACTGGGGAGCTGCTGCATAAAAAGATAAATAACTCAAACACCACAAATAATAAAATATAAAACCCAATTGCAAATTGTCTCAAAACATCTCTCTCTACATCATACTAAGGGGTAGATTCATCAAAGAGTGAAGTTCCGCCACTAGAGGGAAATTCCACAGCTCTCAATTCATTTCTATGGGATTTTGCAAGGAGTATTCATCAATGGGTGAAGTGAAAGTTCACCCTTTAATGAATACGCCTTTAAAAATCCCATAGAAATGAATTGAGAGCTGTGGAATTTCCCTCTAGTGGTGGAACTTCACTCTTAACTTCACTCTTTGATGAATCTACCCCTAAAAGTTAACTCTACGGTAAACAACCCCTTTAAAGGAGAACTACTCCCAAAAAATTTATATAGTTAAAAATGCCATATTTTATATACTGAACTTATTGCACAAGCCTAAAGTTTCAATTTCTCAACAGCAGCAATGATACAGGACTTCAAACTTGTCACAGGGGGTCACCATCTTGGAAAGTGTCTGTGACACTCACATGCTCAGTGGGCTATGAGCAGCTGTTGAGAAGCTAAGCTTAGGAGTTGTCACTAATTATCAAGCAAAAATGTAGGTTTGTCTGTAATATAAGCTGATGCTACGAGGCTGATTATTAAATGCTGATGTTAGTTGCGCTGGTTTCTGTGCTGATGTAGTAAATATCGGCAGTACTAATCAGCTGTATGTTGTGACATTTATATTCTATAAGTACTGTATATATGGCTACCTTTACCTTGTGAACAATACAGGGTCGAAGAGGTGTGAACAATATATGCGATTAGAAGTGAGAACAATGTGGGGCTTTAACAGCCTGGATCTGAGGTGTGAACAATGCAGGGCCAGTTGATCTCAATTCTGATACAATTTAAATCTTACATAAAGCAATCAGTGTGGAGGGCCACACGAGGGGGGGGCACGGGCTGGGGGCCCCCAGTTGGACAGCACTGCATTAGATTATACTCCCCTTCTTAAAAGCTCTTCTCAAATGTATTTATACACCAAAAGTCACATTGACTTTTAAAGTGTCATTGCATAAAAATATATTGGAATAAAATGTATTCAAGCTTGAGCTATTAGACGTCTCAATGTAGCTGCAAAGATGATCAGAAACAGCCGTTCAGCATTTTGCATTATCATGCTTTATCTCCATACAGAACTTGCAAGTGCGTGTCAGCATGTCTCTGCAATGACCTTTTGGAGATGTTTTGCGCTAGTTTTGAATCTACAATGAGTTCTTGTATCTACAAATTTCTAAGAAGGTGTCGGTTAGATTGTACTTCATGGACAGCGCTGGCATTCTAATGAGAACATGGATGTGGGTTACCAAGGCAATGTCAGTGTTGGCTGATGCCAGGCTTGATGAATACTGTGCTACTATAAAAAAACAACAGTATATGCACCTGTAATAATAAACCAGTACCTTGTAAGTGATCCTAGCCTAGCCGCACACATCAATATCACTTGCAAAACAATCCAATTGGCTATGCTTAGCGAATTTACTAAAATTCCCTTAAAATCCTACGAATCCATTTGAAATGCGATAAACATGTGACTATCGAATGCTTATTGAATAGTTTTAGGCTATCTTTTTGCTCGATATTCGATTTCTTGGTGAAATCATACGATCGGATAGTGATCGTTTGATTTTACGAAAAAAATCGTACTTTTGCCTTCGAGCCTCTGAAAAATTTGTACGATTCGAATGATCGAGGCGTTCGATCATACGAATGGTATTCGAGCAGGACTTAGCAAAAGAAGCCTATGACGGGGTTCCCATAGGCTTCTATTGGTATTCGGTAGGTTCAATCTGGCGAAGTAGTGATCAAATTATCGAATATCCGATCATTCGATCTATTTGCTAATTCACTATTCGATGATCGAAGAGGCCAAATTTGCATATTCAAATATCCGAAAAAATCGTGCGATCGGTAATCGAACTAATTCGATTGAACTTCGAATCTTTCACACAAATTTTGTAAATTTGCCCCTAAGTGTGTAAATGTTTTTCAGAAGACTTATGGTATGGTTACCAAATTTAAGAAAACCCCAGGTCCCAAGCATTCAGTCCAATCCAATACCTGTATTCTATACTTAATTTATAAAGAATCAAATTATTATCCAGCACTTTGCTAAGATTATTCATCATTTAGGGGCAGATTTACTAAATTCATATGAAGGATTCGAAGTTCGATCGAATTTTCAAAAAGATTCGAATTTTCTAATGTTTTTAAAGACCACTTCGACCAGTGAATTTTGAAAATTTGATTGAATCCAATGATTCGAATGATTCAAATAAAATTTAATTCGAATATTCGACCATTCGACGTACTTCCCCTTTAAATTTGTATTCGACCACCTAGTTTGCCAGATCATAGCTACTGAATTGGGTTTCATTATTTTTGATCGAATAAAAAATATTCGAATCAATCGATTCGGATGATTTATCGATCGAATATCTCCTATTATCGAATTGCGGTAAAATCCTTTGAATTCGATATTCGAATTGAAAGGAGTTTGCTTCCCTACCTATTCACATGGTCTAATGTTTGAAATTTGACCCTTAGTAAATCTGCCCCTAAGTCTCTACTCCAGTACAGGCAACATTAGGTCCCACATTACCAAGTCAGTCAAGAACAGAATTGACAGTTTAGTCTCCATAATTCTATGGGGCATATTTATTATGCTGTGTAAAACTAAATCCGCAGAAAAAAAACGTGTAAAAAGCTGTGTAAATTAAATTGGCGTAGTTTTAGGTGTGTGTAATTTTATTCCATGTGAACACCAAACATTATGTTGCATCGCTTCAGGCTGAAGAAAAAACGCATAAAATATTTATACTGTTTTTTACACAGAGAAGCTTGGTGACACGTGGTGTATTATCCTGTTGTATTTTACACAGCAAATATAAATATGCCCGATGATTTTCTGGAGCTCTGAGCAACTATTCATTTTATCCAGTGATGGGCAAATAAATTCGCCAGGCACAAATTTGTGGAGAATTTTCACATTTCACCACCAGCGAATACATTCACAAACCATAACAAGAATTATCCGGCAAAAAAATCCACTGCAACAAAAAATTTGACGCGCCTAAGAATAATCTCATGCATAAAATTGTTGCGCGTCAAAATTATTCAGATGCCCAATGACTTTAATGCATTTGGACAAAATATTCCTTTGTATAAAAATTGTAGCTCATGTCAAAATTGTTGAGTGTCAAAATTATTTTGACGCCCATTGACTTCAATGTGCTTTGCAAATTTTCAATTTTTTTGGCGAAACTTCCCAAAGTCACTCAGCACTAATTTTATCTATTAGGGGGTTATTTATCAAAGTCTAAGGGGGGAATGTTATTAAAGTCACAAAGAGAAAAACATTGTGCCCCAGTAAGAGTAAAAATCCACATCTCGCAATGCGCATTGCAGATTGTAATTGCGCACTCTTAAGAAGTGCTTGAAGGTGTCGTAATCTTTTGGAGCAAACATTGCGACTTTTTCAGTAAGAAGTTTTTTTTGACAGTATAAAATTTGCAAACGGCCTTCCGCTGGCGGAAGTGGTCGCTAAACAGTTTCCGGACTCGCAAAATGTATATTACATTCGTGCAAAGCAAAATTTGTTCGCGCAAAGGCTTAACTTTTCACATTGCAAATAGTTTTTGTATTACCGACATATTTTACATTCCCCTATATGAAGCAGATTTATCAAATTCACATGAAGGATTAGAAATTTGATCGAATTTTCAAAAAGATTTGAATTCGAATTTTGAATATGCAAATGAGGCAACTTTGACCATCGAATTTTCAATATTCGACCGATTCGAATAATTCAAATATTCAAATTTAATTTTTACTTCCCTCACTATTCACATGGTGGAATTTCGAATTTTTCCAATTCGAAATTTGACCAATAGTAAATCAGGCCCTAAATTTTAAAAACTCAAAATGTTTTTGTTCACAATAAACTTTTTTTAAGATTTATTATACCCCAAGCATAGAAAAATCTAAATCCGAAAATCCGTCATCTCATACAGTACCTGCCGAGATTGTATATAAGTTTAATGGGAGAGGCCCCTCTACTTTTTGGAAATGTATGTGGTTTGCACTGGAATTAGCCCAAAAATCTGACTTTTCAGGCAAAAATCCAGAAAATGTGGACCTTTCGGGAAAAAGCAGGAAAAAATTGTACGATTCGGGAAAACATGTACAATTCAGATTTTCACTCGATATTATTGAATTTTTCCCAGATCCATAAAAATTATGCATTTTAATTAATATTATAAATCATAGTCTGGATTCTAGTTTGGTCGGACTTTTAGTTAAAGGGCAAGGAAAGTCTAAAATAGAATTAGGCTGGAAATGCTTTATTTCGTATACTAAACATAAACATGAACTTACTGCACCACAAGCCTAATCAAACAAATGATTTATGTTTTCAAAGTTGGCCACATGGGGCTGTAACTTTGGTATACATCTTTGCAAGACTAGACTACATACACATGCTCAGTGTGGTCTGGGCTTCTTAGGGATCATCATAAATGATAAGCTGCTTGAGTTCTGCATGGCTGGTAAGTAAGGCAGGGGGCCAGGGGCTCCCCCTGCTGTTCATAAGTATGTTTGTTTCCCTGCCAGAAGTTAGGGACTGTCTGACAACTCCCATCCACAGCACTAAATGAAGGGAGAATTTCACTTCTTACAGTCAGGTTTCTTATAAAAACGGTACACATTTTTTAATTAAAGTATATTGGAGATAGATTTCTTTTTCATTAAAGAAAGTAAAAATGGGAGTTTATTTCTTTGTCTTTCCTTGCCCTTTAAAAAAAATCAGATACATTTGGATTTTGATAATAAAACCCCCTTCATGTCAAAGAACTAGATGTGCATAGATATTTACTAGAAAAGGCTTAATGCACCCTGCTGCAAAGTTTGTGTCTTTCATGTTTCCCCTGATCAAAATATAACTACAAAACAAATTGTCTTCCATTACCCAGATGATGTTAATGGAGGGTCACAACTGGTCTACAGGTGCTTGCTCAGATTAGTTTCAACCACATTCAGCTGGGCAAGGTTTCTGTAAGTAATTCCTAATGAAGATTAAATTAAATTAATAGGAGACACATTAGTATGTGTGATTGTGAGCGTGTGTTTGGACAAATGACAAGTACAGTATGTGAGTGTGAGCATGCCTGTATGCAATATTTATTCTTTTCTTTTCTTTGTGAGAAAACACTTTACAGCATATTTAACAGTAGTTTAGCGGGAATCGGATTCTACTGGAATACTGTACTGTTCTTCCAGCAAAAGATAAACAATAGGTGAAATATTTGAGCAGAAACAGTACTTGAATAAAAAAAGAATGTACAACTGCTTTAAAGTCAGACATATCTGGAATATTAATAGTTGCTTTTATGCTCCAAATACCCAATATCTTAACATCGTTAAATCAGATTAGTTGTCTTTCTACTCTAAGATAAACATGGCAATGCATCTGTTTCAGTTTGGTCTTCTCTCTCAGAAGCAGCAAAATGAAAGCAAATAGAAAAGCTGTGAGGGCCACTACACCTTCAATTCTCCCTTTGCTTAGAATAGGGTTTTCCTATAATGTCACAAGGGGGCAAATTTACTATTATTCCCCAAAATTAGCTCGATCCTACTCGAAATTAGATAAGCATTCGACCATTGAATGCTTATCGAATTGTTTTAGGCTATCATTTTGCTCGATATTCGATTTCTCAATGAATTCGTACGATCGGATACCGATCGTTCAATTTCACGAAAAAAACGTAAAATTTCATTTGGGCATCCAAAAAATTTGTACAATTCGAACGATCGAACGCTTCGATTATACGACTGGTATTAGAGCAGGACTTAGGGGCAAATTTACTATTATTCCCGAAAAGTAGCTCGACTAAATTCGTAATTCGATAAGCATTCTACCATCGAATGCTTATCGAATTGTTTTAGGCTATCATTTTGCTCGATATCTGATTTCTTGATGAATTGGTATGATCGGATACCGATGTTGAATGATCCCCATTTTGGTAGGTTTAATCTGGCAAAGTAGGTGGTCAAATTAAAATGTAAAGGGGAAGTATTCAACCATTTTCAAATATTCGAATAAAATTCAATTAGAATATTCGAATTATTCGAATTCGACTATTCGATGGTTGAATTTGGTCGAATTTGCATATTCTAATCTTTTTAGAAAATTCGATCGAATATTCAAATCATTCATGTGAATTTAGTAAATCTGCCCCCAAGCTTCTCTTTCCTTTCCTTACATAACAAACCAACCACATGGGATATCTTGGGAGAAAAGTCAGCAGCTTATTTATAAAATCATGTAAATAAAATCATCATAAACCAGAACTGTTGAGCATAGGGCAATGTACAATCACAAATCTGAAATATTCAATAATTGACTCATTATTATTATTATTATTATTATTATTATTAATAACATCATCTGACATCTGATAGCTGAAGGTTGCAAAGAATTGTTCCCAAGAGTGAGGGGCCCATCTGTTCACTTTCCTAGGTGTGGCATCCTCCTTAACTCACATCCCTTCCATCATTTTGGCCCCATGCCTAACCCCTGTTACACCCCACACTTGTTACCACTATCACTGCTTACCCCCCGGGGAGTTCCACCTGCTCCTGTTCAAGGTAAAAGAGAATGCTCCCCTCACTTCCTTCCTATTTAATCCCTTGTGTCTCCACCCATCCCAAAAGTGACCCAGGAACTTCACCCCCCATAATCCCTAACCCCCTCTTCCAGTTCCCTCATTCATTGCCAGAGTCGGACTGGGGGGCCCAGGGCCCACCGGGACTGCTGTCCAGGGCCTCCTCCTCCCCTTGCAGCAGTGCCTGCGCCATGCGCTCCTTTGTTGCTCCCCACACTAGAGCGCATTGCAGATGTAGCACAAGCTGCCCCACACCAGCGCACATGTTTTTGGGATTTTTCTCTTTTTAAATATCACGATTGGGGGTCATGGGCCCATGAGGGTCGGGCCCACTGGATGTTTTCCCAGCGTCCTGCCGGGCCAGTCCAACCCTGTTCATAGCCTTATCATGACCCTGTCATTCCCAGTTCCTGGCTCACTCCCCTGGGCAGAGTGAAACCTGCACTGTACTACTGTACATACTGTATATCAGGGGTCCCCAACTTTTTTTTTTTGCTCGTGAGCCACATTAAAATTTTAAAAAGAGTTGGAGATCAACACAAGCATCCATGTGGATGTCAAATAAGAGCTCTGATTGGCTTTTTGGTAGCCCCTATATGGACTGGCAGCCTACAGGAGAGAATGTTTGGCAGGACACCTGTTTTTTATGCAACCAAAACTTGCCTCTAAGCCAGTAATTCAAAAATAAGCACCTGCTTTGAGGCCATTGGGAGCAACATCCAAGGGGTTGGAGAGCAACATGTTGCTCGCGAGCTACTGGTTGGGGATCACTGCTGTATGTTATCCATTATTGCCTACAAGATTGGACGAGTGTTTTATTAATGTTATATGTCTCCTTTAAATGTACTGACTGTGCCGTTTGATTGTTACCGTGGAGTGAGAGACCCTAAGCTAGGCAAGAGTTTCTTCTTCACTGGTAGATTTCACAAAGCTTTGTCTTTCTCCGGTTCCCTATGAGAAGGGTAGCAGAGCAACAACGTCTATAAACATGAGTTACAGCAACCTTGCCTTTATGCACCATTTTTTGCTTACTCCTATCGCAAGCACTAAACTACAATAAAGGTTATAAATATATATATATAGCCTGCAACAAGTTTGCAACATGTTCTTCTCTAGAGAACTTTCTTTTTATACAGTGCTAAAGAAAATAACTAGTTTCTCTCCCTGCTATTAAAAAAACATCAAGCATTTGCTGAGCTTTCAGAGCTGCCACCAGGCAGAAACACCCAGGGAGGTGACACTATCACTGACTGCCTCTTAACAGCCTACTCTAATGATAAGTAAGGTTTCCATTAACATTATATACATTTTCTCTAACACATACAATCATGGCATTCCTAGGAATTCTGAGAAAGTGCTAGTGTGTCAGAACAACTGCAGATTCCACTGAAACAATGATGGCCAAATGGAGAGATAAAAGGCATATTTATTTTCAAGCAATAATTTATAAAGACAGTAGAGCTCAATCACTATTGCAAGTTGAAAGTGTTAGACTACACACAAGACTTGTATGGATTGACATTATTTACAAGTGTAGGGATGGGATCTGCTATCCAGAAACCCGTTATCCAGAAGGCTCCTAATTACAGGAAGGTCATCTTCCACAGACTCCAAATTAATCAATTTTTCAAAACGGATTTCCTTTTTTTTTCTTTAATAATAAAACAGAACCCTGATATAATTATTCCTTATTCAAGGCAAAACAATACTATTGGGATTAATTAATGTTTAGATTAGGTTATCCAGTTTACATAAAGATCCCTTCTCCAGAATACCCCAATCATTCTGGATAACAGATCCCATTCTTCTTCTTAGTCCCATATGTGTTACTAGAAATTTGCAGACAAGACACCTGTTGAGCGGCTCTCATGAAGTGTCCCATTGAGTTCAAGAACATCAAAGGATCCTGGAACTGATCACCACCCTGGACATGGCAGTAAGTAGTGGTTGCACACACAAATGACTTGTGCCAATATATCCTCATATACATTACATGGACACTTTTATATACAAAGATACAGTCGACTGAATGTTCAACAAATAGCAAGGCCAAGTAGGGAAGCAAACATTTGGTTCAGTATTATTATCTGCATGTCCATCTTATCATCCCAGAATCAGATACTGGTTTTGGTGGCATACAAATGCCAGAATTACACTAACCCAACAAATCAACCAATATGCCTTTTTTGAGTTTCAACAAGCTATGTAGGAGGGAGGGACATGTTCTGCAGGGACTAGGACCTAAATTTCAGGGAGCATTCTCAGCACACATGAAAGCACATATATGACATCCCCATGTACAGTAAGGTTGCCCATGATTTCTTATGCTTGTTGTATCTATGTGCATCTCTTTCTTTACATAGAGATAAAAAAAAAGAGATCTGATTCTCAAATATTTATCTGTGAGTCGGGAAATCTTTGACAAATTTCATCATACTCCTGGGCCTGTTTTTCAGCATTGCATCAATTCCGCATAGCACAAGCATTTCAAGAGAAAATATGTGCGCTCACTGCAGTAGGGCTGCTTAACTATTTGTTGGGTCTGTAGCTGTTTCACTACTAGTATGTGCAATTTGCATCTGCAGAAGATTGTGTTATTTGCTGTTGGATAAGGGACCTGTTATCCAGAATACATGGGGTATTCCAGATAAGGCATCTTTCTGTCATTTGGCTCTCCACACCTTCTACTAAAACCTCTAGTGGGATTGTTTTGCCTCCAGTGAGGATTGATTATGTCTTAGTTGGGATCAATTACAAGGGACTGTTTTATTATTACAGAGAAAATGGAAATCATTTTGGATAAAATAAGGGAAAAGATGTAAAAGAGAAATATATTCCAGTTTGGGAAGATTCTCTGTTGTTTAAAGGGATACTGTCATGGGAATTTTTTTTTTTCAAAATGCACCAGTTACTAGTGCTGTTACAGAAGAATTCTGCATTGAAATCAATTTCTCAAAAGAGCAAACAGATTTTTTTACCTGACATAGGGCTAAACATATTGTCAATTTCCCAGCTGCCCCAAGTCTGCTCTGCTCTGCTCTGATAAACTTCAATCACTCTTTACTGCTGTACTGCAAGTTGGAGTGATATCACCCTCTCCCTTTTTCCCGCCCCAAGCAGCCTAACCATAGAGCAATGGAAAGGTAACCACACAAGATAACAGCTGCCTGGTAGATCTAACAACAGCACTCAATAGTAAAATCCCATGTACCACTGTGTTCCATTCAGTTACATTGAGAAGGAAAAACAACAGCCTGCCAGAAAGCAGTTCCCTCCTAAAGTGCTGTCACATGACCAGGGGCAGCTGGGAAATTGACAAAATGTCTAGCCCCATGTCAGATTTCAAAATTGAATATAAAAAAATATCTGTTTGCTCTTTTGAGAAATGGATTTCATTTCAGAACTCTGCTGGAGCAGCAATATTAACTGATGCATTTTGAAAAAAAGATGTTTTCCCATGACAGTATCCCTTTAAGTATTAATAGGCAGATAATTCATAGGCAGAGTAGAATCATTTCTTCTTTGAATATTAGGTAACCCTTTGAAGAGAAGGCAGTGTTAAGAGGCTGTAAAAGGGTTCAAACACAAAACCGTCCCTGGATGCCCTGATGTTTAATAGTAGAATTATAATGATGGGTGGATGTAGTCATTCCTGTGGGTGCATAGGAATGATGTTACTCATGTTGCTATAGTGTGAAAGACATGGAAGGCAAATGAGTATGGGATTAGTGGGTAACTATTCTGCATGGCATTGAAGTGTATATACTGTAACATATTAGTACAAAGAACACTTACTGGCTGATAGACCAAGAGCATTACATCAATCATGACAATGACATGACTTATAGGACTAACAAAATGCAAATATATTGCCATAAATGCCTTTATTAAAAACAAGTTAAAGACAAGTGAAAACAAGAAGGTGCTCAACCACATTAACGCTTCTTTAAGATGTTATTAACTGAACAGCTTTAGTAGGTATAGAGCCTCGCTAATTCTCCTTTTCACTCTAATCTCAAACCAATCATTCCACTTTGAGTGAGATGATTAAACCTGATGGCTACACTTTCACTGCATTGCAGTATATATACCTCTATCCTAAACAGCAGCTGGAGCAAGTTAGCCAAAAACAATGTGTGAAATGCAGCGCTTAGTGCTCGTAGAGCATAATGCCTCTCTTCTCAAATAAGAACCTACAGATCTGGCAAAATAGAGAAGTATAGCTGCTGTACTTGTAGGAATGCTGGGAACGAACATGAAGAGAAAGGTAGGATATATATCAAAATGAGAACAGCCAGCAGGAATAAACAGAATGTATTTGTATAGGTGTTCCAGCAAATATTCTTGGAAGAAGAAAAGATAAAATCACCATACGGTTTGCCATAGGAAGTGGGTGCATTTGTTATATTCAATAAAGATTTTTGCCAAAACTATTGCATAGTGTGGCAGGAACAATGGAGAATAAAACATGTTTTATTTTGGGGAATAAGACAGGCGATAACTAGCTGCACAGCAAGAGAATTATGTCAAATTATCCTGACGTTCAGTATGCGCCATAAAAAGGCAAACAGCATATTAAATAACATATTCAGAGTTTATCTAGTGAAATAGAAATGAGGGGAAAAAACAGCTTTTTTGCTAAGCAGATGTTCAGCTCTTTAAAGCAGTTTTAGTAAAAAGAATGCAAAATAGCTCTTGAGTCACATTACTAGGTAACAATCTGAAGGCTTTCATGAATTTGTTAGTCAGCACAAGTTCTTATAGGAGAAATAAAGCTTAACAAAGAAATAGGTTAGAAGACTTAGACATTTAGTTTTGAGCAGCCAGGTGACCACAGCCCTTTAGCTGTGAAGATCAGTGACCTAGAAAATGATACAGCAGCTCCACATCTTACATAGTTACATAGTTAAATTGGGTTTAAAAAGGACAAAGTCATTCAAGTTCAACACTTCCAAATGAAAAACCAGCACACACACACACACACACACACACACACACACACACACACCCTACACTCTTTCACACAAACTACATATGCCCATATCTATACTAACTATAGAGTTTAGTATCACAATAGCCTTTGATATTATGTCTGTCCAAAAAAATCATCCAATGCCCCTTTTAAAAGCATCAACAGAATCAGCCATCACAACATCACCCGGCAGTGCATTCCACAACCTCACTGTCCTGACTGTGAGGAACCACCTACGCTGCTTCAAATGAAAGTCCTTTTCTTCTAGTCTGAAGGTGTGGTCTCTGGTGCGGTGATCCTCTTTATGGGTAAAAAGGTCCCCTGATATGTGTCTATAATGTCCTCTAATGTATTTGTAAAGTGTAATCATGTCCTCTCTCAAGCGCCTTTTTTCCAGAGAAAAAAACCCCAACCTGAACAGTCTCCCCTCATAATTTAAGTCTTCCATCCCTTTAACCAGTTTAGTTGCACTTAGTCTCTGCACTCTCTCCAGCTCATTTACATCCCTCCTAAGGACTGGAGTCCAAAACTGCACTGCATACTCCAGATGAGGCCTTACTAGGGATCTATAAAGAGGTATTATTACATTTCATCCCTTGAGTTTATGCCCTTTTTATGCAAGACAGAACCCTATTTGCTTTAGTAGCTACAGAATGACACTGCCCAGAATTAGACAACTGGTTTTCTATAAAAACCTTAGATCCTTCTCACTTTAGGAAACTCCCAACACACTGCCATTTAGTGTATAACTTGCATTTATATTATTTTTGCCAAAGTGCATAACCTTGCATTTATCAACATTAAACCTCATTTTCCAGTTTGCTGCCCAGTTTCCCAACTTAGACAAATCACTCTGCAAAGTGTCAGCATCCTGCATGGAACCTATAGTTCTGCTTAATTTAGTATCGTCTGCAAAAATAGAAACCGTACTTTCAATGCCCACATCCAGGTCATTAATAAACAAGTTGAAAAGCAAGGGACCCAGTATAGAGCCCTGCGGTACCCCACTAACAACACTGGTCCAATCTTTTAAGCTGATTCAAAGAACATTCTTTGGGTTGCATTCAGTTGCCAGGTTACATATGAGAAAGGGTCTATAGGTTTGTTCTTAAGTTGAATGTGTCTGGAAGTTAAAGCATGTATATTTACTTATTAAATGCAACTTAGACAGATGTCTGACTTAACGTAGTATTCGTTTTTACATTTCTGTGCTCTGCAGTAGACAAAACATGCCAGAGGGGATTGGAGCAGGTGGTTTATTAAAGCTAAATGCTAATAAAGGCCAAACAAACCACAGTATGTAACTGTAATAGCCCCTGTATGTAAGTGTGAGTCGTATGTAAGTTGGGTGTTCGTAACTCAAGGATTCCCTGCACAGTATACATGTTTGGCATGTTTATAGCAGCTGGTCAACTCCGGAATGTTGGTTAGACCGATCGCCGGAACAAGGGTGCTTCTAGCAGCTGGTCAACAAGTGCTGGTGATTTCTTTATGTGTTTCACGTACATATTGTAGCCAAATATTACCTATAAATCAGGGAATGATTTACAGGTATAAGTTAACTGGCTGGGGCGTAAAAGCTCCCTGCTTTCTCACTAGAGCTCCCAAGTTAAGGGTAAGTGCATAGTGGCCTTACAGCTCTGTCACACTGTTTGCTGAGGGTGTTTAAAAGCACTACATACTTACTAATGGAAAGTATAGAACTCACATACAATGAGGGGCCTTGACGAGGCACATATTTTGGCCAAAGTGTGGTACCAACACCTCATTTTTTGTAATTATTTTTAAAGCATACTCAGGTCCGGAACTAGGGGTAGGCAGAAGAGGCACCTGCCTAGGGTGCAACTATGTGGGGGCATTGGGTCAACTGGGAACCCCTCTCACAAGGATACGTTTACAATTCAAGTAATTAGTAGTAATATGGAAGAGTTTCTGAAGCAAGCACACCCGTTTTACCAGTGCAGCACAACAGTACATTACATTGTTGTTCCTTTAAGGGTGGAACTACATGGGCATTTTAGGTCCAATCCGTCCCGACAAAATCCAGGAATCAAGTCAGATGTGGTGAAAATAAGGTAAGAAATAGAGATGTCGGATGTTGTCACAGCGTGAATCCAACACGATGCAGACACAGCATGCAGCCGACAGTTGTGTCCTCTCATGTGCACGCTGCGACAACACCCAACATTTATATTTCATACCTTATTTTCTGTGCATCCGACTTGACACCTGAGTTTTGTTGAGACAGATTGGACCAAAAACGCCCATGTAGTTCTAACCTACTGGTGTTACTGCTCCTTAAAAGGCTGAATGGCAGCTATAGGCAATATTTGGCTACAATTTGTACATGAAACAGAAAAAAAATCTCATGTTCTCTTTCATGATTCCAAACGATCCCAAGGATTAGCTTCTCAACAGTTGCCCGGACACACAATAGATTGCATAACATGAGCCAAGATTGTAAGCTTTAGTTGACAGCTTTAAAGGCCAAGCTCTTTACTATTACCGTTCCTTGGTTCAGTATATTCAGTACAGCATTTCTAACCATATTTAGTTCTCCTTAGAGGATGCACAACAAAAATGCTAGGAGCAAAGAAATACTTCCCCACCAAAGCATATTATAAGGCAAACACAGAATGCTATGCATACAGACATCCAACCGGCACAAAGCATAAGGATTTTCATAATGAATGAGAAGCACACTCCAGCATAAATAAATAACACTGGTTTGTTCAGTATCAATTTTGACTTTTTATTATAACTGCTGTCTCGTAGCATTGCCTCACTCCATCTGATCATGTCACTAGCTTCAAATTGTGGCTTATACTTTGACCCCAAAATCTTCTTCTGATTGGGAATCTTGTACATTTTAATACTCACTGACACGAGGAGCGCTGGAGTTTTCAGGTGCAGTCTCCTCCATTTTTGACAAGATTCATGCCAACAAGCTGATGTCTTTTAGGCTGCATGCATTTTTCTGAGGCTCAGTCATGTGCATTATCCATAGAGCAAGACTTCACCTGGATTTGGTATGATAGCAACTCCAAAAGGAGTTAAAAATTCCTAACTGTACCACCCCATTGTGTCCTGGAGGTACTGGTGTACATCATCCATAGTTATGTGGGTAATCTTTGTGTGCCCTAAAGGGCTACATTATTCCCATCTAATGCCACCCATGAGTATAATGATAGATAAATATGCAAGCTTTTATTCACTAATCCCCTGCACATAAGTGCTAGAATAAAATGGGGTGCAGGAGCATCTACAGGTGCAAACTGATACTACAGAAGCCAGTAAGGAACTCTCGTGAATGGAGCATTACCAAATAAAGCCAGCACTGAATTCATAGGGACCCACAAATCGCTGTGCACCAAATTCAGAATTCAGAGATTCGTGAAAATTCAGGGGCAGTTGAAGGCAGTTTGCAAAGTGCAAAAAAAAAAAGGCTAATTAAAGTGGTTTTTCGCCTTCCAAACACTTTTTCCAGTGCAGTTTCCACAGAAATAAAGACTTTTTCAATTACTTTGCATTATTTACTTTTTACTGTTTTTCCAAAATCTAAAGTAAGGTGTTTGAGTCTGGCAGCTCAGTAATTCAGGTGCAGTCTCTAAACCAGGGGTCCCCAACCTTTTTTGCTCGTGAGCCACATTTAAATTTAAAAAAGAGTTGGAGAGCAACACAAGCATGAAAAAGTCCATGTGGATGTCAAAGAAGAGCTCTGATTGGATTTTTGGTAACCCCTATATGGACTGGCAGCCTACAGGAGAGAATGTTTGGCAGGACATCTGTTTTTTATACAACCAAAACTTGCCTCTAAGCCAGTAATTCAAAAATAAGCACCTGCTTTGAGGCCACTGGGAGCAACATCCAAGGGGTTGGAGAGCAACATGTTGCTTGCGAGCTACTGGTTGGGGATCACTGCTCTAAACTGTTACAATTTTGCAACATTTAGTTGATACATTTCTCAGCAGCATCTCTGGAGTATTAGCAACTAAAGCATCCGTTCTAACAGCTGCCTTTAAAGGAGAAGGAAAGGCAGATAGACTTGGGGGGTGCCAAACGTAAGGCACCCCCAAATGATTAAACTGATGTACCGCAAACCCCGGGCCGGTGCTCCTATCAGGCGAAATCTGCACCGACCCCAGGTTATAGAAGCGAGCATCACGGAGATTACTACTTCCTTCTGCGCGCTGATGCTCATTTCCCCAGACTGACACATGCGCATTAGATGAAATATCCAATTTTAAAGTTAAAGTTTGCATGCGCATCAGCGCACAGAAGGAAGTACTGATCTCCGTGGTGCTCACTTCTATAAGACGGGACCGGTGCAGATTTGTCTGATAGGAGCACTGGCCCCGGTTTCAGGTACATCAGTTTAATCACTTGGAGGTGCGTTACGTTTGGCACCCCAAGTATATTCTGCCTTTTCTCTCCTTTAATGAAACCTAGAGATTCTGCTCAGCAGGGACAAAAATAAGAAATGTATCCATTAAATGTATCAGTTTAGAAAAGTTTGGGGGTCGGCGACCCCCCCCCCAGAGCTGCTTTAGAAGGTGAAAAATTACACACTACACTTTAATATTAGAAAAGAAAATAGAAAGCAATTGGAAGAAGTCATTATTTCTGTTAATCTATCTGAAACCAACTAGTTGTTTGAAGGGGAATAAACCCTTCAAGGGCATTTTTTGTCCTCTTAGCACTGCCTTCTTTGTTTGTATTTTGAAAATATGAAATTGGATTGTCAGCTCCATTCAGACAGAGATTGATGAAAACGATGTACAGTCTCTGTAAAATGCTGCTGATTAATATGGTGGTTCTATGTACATAAAGTATAATAAGGCTAATAAAGTGGCATAGGCGGTATGAATAATGATAGATATACAGGAGACTATGCTTCATTACAGTCCTCCAGCTGTTGTCAGCTACTCCACGGTTAAGCTGTTTTCTGATTCAGTGTCAGAAACATTTAAAGAGAAATTAGAATTAAAAATTCATGCCTGTTCTCACATGAGTAGCTTCGGTGCAGTTGGTGGAGCTGCAGAATTCAGCATCTGCCTTCATGAACTCCAGCATTACTTTGCAGAGTAAGGTCAGTATATGCAGAATGAGCAGAATCCAATACAAATCCATATGGCCATGTTACCAATACTGTACTTATGAAATGTGCAAATGAACCCCTATCCTTTTAGAGTAAAAATTGTTATCTACTTGGGACACCCCAAATTATTGAAGGGACCCCATGACTCACCCACCCTTCTTCCCATGTGACTTGATCCATTTCCGCTGCTCTTCATAGATTTTAACCTACACATGCATACTGGTGGTCAGTTCCCAGAAGGTTAACTCTTTTTCCCAATAATAGTAATACTGTAGATCCAACAAATATCCTGGTAACCGGTACCCCCTACCCCATGGGAAATATACCCTGCCCCTCTGCCCATAGTTGTAAGGTTATGCACAATCAAATTAAACTGAATTATGGATCAGCAATGCAGTTGTGCTGATGCATGCTTATTTCAGTAAAGCCCTAACTGAACCCTTAAGGCAGGACTACACAGAAGATTTCGGGGTGTTCCTGTTGGATCCGATGCTGAGCAACAAAAAGCCCATGCCAAGTCAAATCCAACAGGAACACTTACTTAACACTTAGTTTAATAGAAAGTCGGACGATGTTGCAGGGTTGATCCGACGTGACACGACCGTCGGATGAAAATGCAGCATTTCCATCCAACATGCAACATAAATCCCAATACATATCCGACTTTCTATTAACTTACCGTGTTCCTGTCGGATCCGACTTGGCGCAGACGTTTTGTCGCCCAGCGTCGGATCCAACAGAAACGCGCCAAAGTTTTCTATGTAGTCCTGCCCTTATATCACTTCTACTGATCAGTCATTATGCATTAATGCAACACATTTGTAGATAAATCCCACATAAATTGATTAGCTTCCAATGCCAGAGATGTACAACTGCTGGAAACCAATCATGTATGACTAACAATTATTTCTAAAATATTTCTAGAAAACATGTCATTTAAGTGGGCTGCATTTGTCCACTAGAGCTACATTGATATACAGTAGAACCTCCATTTTACATCCCCTGATTTTAAGTTTTCCCTCATTTTACATTGTTGTTTTGTGGTCCCACCTATATATTATGCATAATACATTTCCCTGATTTTAAAGGAATTGTAGATATAGAATAGGCTGTTCAAAATAAAAAATGTTTTCGATATAGTTAGTCTCAATCAGTTAGGCGTGACTGTAGGTCTAACCTAACAGAACACTACTTCTTGCTTTTCAGCTCTCTTGGTTTACACTGACTGGTTACCCTGGTTACCAGGCAGTAACCAATCAGTGAATTGAGGGAGGGCCACATGGGTCATAACTGTTGCTTTTCAATCTGAGCTGAATGCTGAGGATTAATTGCAAACTCACTGAACAGTTATGTCCCATGTGGCCCCCCTTAAAGTCGCTGACTTACTCAGATTTAGGGAGCTGAAAAGCAGGAAGTTGGATTCTGGCTATTATATTAGACATCCAGTCACTCCAGCCTTTATAGTTTGCATTTTTCCCTGACTACCTTTATTAGAAACATTTTTTATTTTGCACAGCCTATCTATTTACCCAGTTTTTTATTTTACCCTGAACTGTTCCTTTAAGTTTTCCCTCATTTTACACCATTTTTTTCTGGTCCCCTGAAAAACGTAAATTGGGGGTTCTACTGTATATTGACATAAGAATATATTGTAAAATCATACTGCCATTGAAAAGGGCTACATAGATGCAGTAAAGGAACAGTAACATCAAAAAAATTTTCCTCATGAAGCAACTTCGGGCGATTCCAGAAATCGCCGCGCCACGTGTGCATTGGCGCTGGCGCTTTTTGATTTAAACTAGCGACAGACAGGGAGAAGGCAGTTCGGGGAGATTGTCGCCAGCGATTAATCGCCAGGTGACAGAATCTCCCCGAATCTCCCTGTCTGCCCCAGCCCTTACCAGTGCAGGGCAGACTGCATTACATTTATTATTTTAAAACAATTTAATTTTTTGATGTTACTGGTCCTTAAACAATAGGTTCTATTTGGTGTATGTTGTAGAAAAGTTTCCCTGCTTTCTCAGAGCACTGTGTTCTGTTCTTCTGTGCTGCACGTTGCACTTTCTTGACCTTCATTGAAAGACTATTAAACAAAAAAAACTGCAGGACCTTGCCCCAAGTGCTCGTAAAGCTAACGATGCAAAGGAAAATTGCTCCCACTCGGCTGGTCATAAACAGCATATGAAATGTATTTTAAATTCTTTGCTCTGACCAAATCTTGTTATCTGTAATATCTAACAGAACAATTTGATTTTTTTTCATAGATTTTGTGCGATAGTTATTTCTTTGACTGCCGTGTTTTTCCTGTTCACTATGTGAAACAAGTGGTTACACACATTTCCTGTAGTATCACCCCATAGTGTAACCTAGAACCCTGGAAGTTATAGCTGTGGAGATCCCCTCTGTTTAACTGATAAACAGTGATGACTCAGGGCACTGGCGAGTCCCAGCAAATCTATGGCAATACTACCCTGACCCAATTTAATACATGTGTAATGGGTGAAAATGTATTTTCATAATTTAAATTTTTAAGCTATGCTGTAGTGCAGCCAGCAGGTTCTGTTACCTGAGAGACTATATAAAACAGTGCCTTGCTGGGACATTTCCTCCATTGGCCTGGAAAGGTCTAGAAGCAGCATCAGATGGAAGTGACCAGACCTACAGATAAGTTGGTACAGCTTGTAGATAGTAGCGTCAAGTGAGGTCACTCCAAGGGGCAAATTCACTAAGATGCGCAAATTCGCTAGCGTTGGGCGCACTTCACCAGGCGAATTTTCAGGCAGCACTATGCAAATTCACTAAAGTGTGAATTTATTCTCAGGTCGGCAAACGGTAGAGCTGTTACGCTATCAAGGCCTAATTTGCATACGGCGGGAACTTTAACTTATAATAGAAGTATATGTTACAGCCACTACATTCCACTACACAAGCCCAGGAAACCTTTAATAAATAAAATAAAGTTGTCCTATTGCCCTAAATGTGCCCCCTGTATAGTTGTGTGGCCATATGTTAGGAAATGTAGGGGTGAAGAATGGTAACCCCAAAAAAATTATCGATCTTTTTCAGACTATCACCCTCCTATGCTAAAATACGCCGGCATTTTTTGGGGACATTTTTTTTTCAACCTCCTATCTAATGTATTGAACTTCGCCTGGTCTGACCAGGCGAAGTAACATCTAGCGTAAGTGCTAACGTAGAGGAAAATGCTCATTTTGCGAATTTACGATCCTTTATTAGTGATGGGCGAATCTAGCCAGTTTTGCTTCACCGAAAAATTCGCGACTTTAAGAAAAATTTCGCGAAACGAGTCGCGGCATGTTTTCGGCGCACGGCGCGTTGTTTTCGTTGCGTCAAAAACGACGCGCAACTCGTTTTTTAAGCAAATTTTCGCCAGGCGAATATACGCTGGCGTTTCGCAAATTTATTTGCCTGCAGCGAATCGCGGGAATTGCCCCCAAGAGTGAAGGCGAGAGATGGCTAGTGAGTATTGCAGCCTGTTGTCCCAATGAGAAGTAATTGTCTGGGCTAGAACCCTGAGGTGATTGTGCACCAGAGTTAGGGAATTGAGCATTTAGATGTTGGTCAGTGGAGAGCCTACGTGAGAAGCTTGAGCAGTGTATGTGAGGTCACAGCAGAGAATTAAGGGTAAGAGTTTGTAAGCAAAATGTAGCCCCTGTACAGCAACAACACTCCCATCAGTGCATCCTACAGGACAAGGGTCCTAGAGGCTTCAGAAGGGAGAACCCTGTGGTATGTGACAAACAAACATTGTCAGCAACCAGAGCCCCGGTCGGAACTGTATGGGCTCATCCAGACGAGGAGATTCGTTGCCTGGCGACTAGCGGGTGTAAGATATGAGCAAGCCATTCAAGGAGATTAGTCACCTCAAAGACGTGGCGTTTTGTCGCCAGGCGACGAATCTCCTTGAATCTTCTCGTCTGGATGAGCCCTAAGATGTCCCCCTGCAAGAGGTTGTACAAAAATTAAACTATTTTGAGTCCATTACATTTATTGTGAAGATGCCTATTTTATGCAGCAAACACATTATTGACAGGTGCCCAGAACAAGAGTATCCCTGTTACACATACACATTTGTTTCTATTAGGGCTGCCTGATATAAAATCCATACCCTGACTAAATAGAAAATCCATAAGATGACTAAATAGAAAATCCATAAGCTGACTAAATAGAAAATCCAAAGATCATTTCAGGATCAATATTCTTTCTAGTCATGTTGGTGTTATCCTATTATCAATGGATCCCCAACCACCATGTAAAAAAAAAATGTCCTCCATAGACTTCAATGCATTTTAGCAACTTTACACTGTTTCAAGAATTTTCGGCGAAGGGAAATTGGTCAAATTCATCCATCTCAAGTGGAGAGTAGAGTAGAAAGTCCTATATAAAGGATTAAAGTTAACCCACTAACAGGATCCTTCTGGGGCATAAGTAATGGAAAAGATTAGGGAAGCTCCATTTGTGAATAGACATATAACTCCCTCTAAACCTCACAGTTTATATAAAAGGTGAGTGCACTAGAACTCCTTCTTGGGTCTATATCAGGAGAGTGAGGGTTTGAGTGGGACAGAAAAGTCCCATGAGTAGTCTAATCTTACATGAAAGTTTAGGTAGTACATGGCTAGATCCAAAGTTTTTCTACAAACATTCCACAATGAGGACATCATAGTCAAATATCACAAAGTTCCACCTAGCTTTTAAGGAGGGGTTAGTACCCTGATGGCATAATCCACAAACAGATATCACAAAAAGGAGTGTAATAATGTGCTTGTGTGTTTTCTGGCACAGATGTGCCCAGAACAGGCTAGAACTCTGGATTATACAGTGTATGGCTGATGTACTTTTCCATGAGTTATTGTGAGTTTACTTTGTAAATAATTCTAATAACATCTACTACATCCTTGATCTTGTTGAGATCAGATGCTAGCTGTTCTGTTTTAAGGGTCTCTCGGTTCTTGAGAATAAAGCATAATAACATTGTGCCTCAATTACAGTCCCTGTTCTTCTGGATATGGTCTTGGGCTCTTCTCGACAGAAGCTCCTCTTATTTGTGATAAGAAGGTACATGTTGTGATGGGGCAAGGCAGGGTTTTTTGTGCACCTTTAATGTCTAGCATATCCTTTTCCTAAAAGATATGTGAGTGAGGGCTTCCATTATGTCCAAGGAGTAAAACCTTTGGAAACCTCTAGAATATGGAAGCGACCTGGTAGCGTCGCATTACACAAACACAATAATAGCAGCTAGGTCTTTAAACAAAATTGTTGCCTACTTGAAATTACTATTGCATATTGCATAAAACCCCTCCAAAGCTATAATTACAGAGAGAAAGTAGTCATTTTCTGCTTGCAGAAGGATACTGGGCACCCTTACAGGAAAAGTCTTTGTAAGTCTGTGGGGGCTCTTTACAAAATCCTACTTTATTTCAAATGGAAAAATAAAATACACAGTAATACATTCCATGATTTTTAAGGTTTTTTTTGTGGTCCCACCTATTTATTATGCATTTCCCTGGCTTTACCCTCATTTTACACCATTTTATTTCTGGTCCCCTGAAAAACATAAAATGGGTGTTTTACGGGTGAACAAGATGCAAAAACTTCTGCACATTATGAAAAGGACACATTGTGTGAGTGCAAATAAGAACTAAGTGAGACACGTGTTATTATAGAACTGTCATCAACACAGATGATGGTCTCAGTTTTGATGGGACATTAGGGGTTGTCACATTGTTTTAGATATGTCAGGTTCACATTACCCATAGCAAAGCATTGATCCAGGAAAAAAATACTTAATTGCAATACATAATGGATATTTATATCTCTGCAGTGAGACAAATGATACCCAGAGAAGTTTACAATTAGATTGCAAGCTCCTCTGGGGCAGGGACTAAAGCTGATTATTACGGATTCAGAGTAAAGTGCTGGATTAAATGTTGGTGCTATATAAATAAAGGATAAAATAATCTCCTATTATACTATCAGTTTACAGCCTATTTCCAATAACCTTGTTACCCTCCACTAGCAGTCTTTATTTATGTTCCAGTATTACCCAATACACTATATATATATATATGTATA
>CM044438.1:100994495-101023706 GCA_024363595.1 Xenopus borealis
AAGTTCGCGAACATGTTCGCGAACTTTTTTTCGGCGGTTCGCGCCATCCCTAACCATCTGTATCACCGGCATGGATATGATTCTAGCTAGAGCCAAAAGACAACAAAGATTATAGATCAAGGCAAAGCAGAAGTCTGGGTGGCCTGTACTGTGTTGGACTTTGTAACTGTCAATGGAATACTGTGAGGTACCTATAAAAACAGTTGAAGGTATCCAGGTTAAATATTCTCCATAGCAATATAAAAAATATCCATCACTTTTAATATGTCATTTGACCCAGGGGCTTTTCTGGTCAAAGAACAAACTGGGATCCCACTTCTAATGCCCAAGCTGCTTTCTGTGCCTTACCGTAGACATGGCATAGTACTGTATGTTCTTTCTTCCTTCCTTCCTATATACTGTATGTGGCATTGATATTATCAAATCAGACGTGTTTTTACAGGACAGCGAATACTCCAAACTATTTTTTTTTAAAATAGATTTTTCTTATTCAGTAGGCTAAACTTTTACTTTTGTTTCCCTCTTGTTGGAACACAACCTGTCCTCTCCATCTACTGTAATTATTTTGCCATTTGCCTGAAGTTAAAAATACACCTCCCTTTATAATCAATCACAGAAAATTTCACTCTGTGGAGTGATCAATTAGAGCCCAAATACACCTATTGCTATAATTACTTACAAAACAAAGGGGACCCAGCAAACGTAATCAATCATAAGAAACTAAGCTATTGATTCCTCTTGGCCTCTGACAATTGCCTGCATGTTGACTAGATGTAATTAAATAGATTATCAGTTATTGTTGGGACTCGTTCGGTGCTGGATAGACTGGTTGCCATGGACTGAATATCATATATACAACTGCTTGATAGAGCTTGGAATGGGAATACAAACAAATCATCTGGAATTAAGAAAACATTTTTAGAGCTACCTCACTACCAGCA
This sequence comes from Xenopus borealis, assembly GCA_024363595.1. NCBI lineage: Eukaryota > Metazoa > Chordata > Amphibia > Anura > Pipidae > Xenopus > Xenopus borealis. Next base: position 100,995,437 of record CM044438.1, read on the forward strand.
AGAGGGGGTGAGTTGGTCTGCAAAACATTTTAACATGCAAAAAATTACCTAGCAATATCCTTTGGCCTTCAGTTATGCTTATATATGGTCAGGGGTGGATTAAGGCTCCCTTAGGCTATAGCCTAGGGGACCAATGTGATCAGGGGCCCATCTTGTTTTATTATCAATTATTATTAAAATTTCCATTTCTTTTAATATTTATTTTTATTTGTGCTGCTGGGCCCATTCAGGCACAGCTGCTGGGAGAAGAAGGCACACGTGTGTGCATATGCCCTGATGCGTGTAGATCCAGTGACGTGACTTGTATACACCAAACCCATCACAGTGTAGAGAGCTCAGATGCAGGCATGCCTGGATCTGCACATATTTGGACCCAGCAGTAGCCTGGAAGTGGGGCCTGTGTGGATATAGCCTACATGTCATTGATTCGCTACTGTATATGGTCATGGAACACCTCGGTAACATAATATCCTTGTATTTTACAATAAGGGGTTCAATATTTACTATATAATCTATATATTAGAACAAAGTAGAAGGAGTTATTATCTACCAGTCCGCCAACAGGGCTGCCATTAAGGATGTGTAAGGGAACAGGGCTGCCAATAAGGAACTGTAAGAGTTTTAAGTTTTCACATCAGAGACACCTGGACAGTATCAAAATCTGAGTCAGCACTAAATAAGATCAGGGGATAAGAATGCAACACAAAGCATCTAAGTGCAGTTGTTTTCCAATATTGTAGTTCCACAACCAGTGGCAGAACTACCGAGGGTACTATTGGGTCAGGGTCAGTACCCCTCCAGGGCCCCTGGCAGCTTGCGCACCACAAGAGGAGAGAGATGCAGACGGGGAAGCAGAAGGGGTGGGTGACAGAGAGGGGAAGCAGATGGGGGAGAAGGGGAGAGAGACACGGATGGGGAAGCAGAAGCTGATGGGGAAACAGAAGGGGAGGCAGAGGGGAAGGGGAGAAAGACGGGATGTAGAAGCTGAGGGGGAAGCAGAAGGGGAGGATGATGGGGAGGGGAAGGGGAGAGAGATGCAGAGGGGGAAGCAGAAGAGGAGGGAGAAATGGAGGGGAAGAGCAGAGAGACGTGGAGCGGGAAGCAGAAGCAGAGGGGGAAGAAGAAGGGGATGGAGACGCGGACGGGAAGGGAGAGAGATGCGGAGGAGGAAGCAGGAGGGGAGGGAGATGCGGAAGCAGACAGGGATGTGGACGGAGATGGGGAAATGATCAGAGATGGTCTAGGGACGTCCCACTTATAAATTCAGGCCTGTGTACGGAGGGTGCAGGGTTACAAATCACCACATATGTGTGCGTCAGATGGGTACTCACAAGCATTTAGCTTTAAACCCCAAACATCAAAGAGACTAAAGTGGGGCTGGCAGGTTTTGCTTCATGCAAGTAGAGATGTAGAGCTCAAAAATATAGTGTAAAATCTTTAATACATATATAAAATCACAAACAATTATACTGACGTGTGTATTTTAAAATAGGACCATCAAATCCCCTCCCTTCCTCGTGTGTCTGTGCTGTCTCCACTGAGAACCGGTGATGTGGCTTGGCTCTGACTCATGTTGCATTAGCAAACAATTAGCCAGTACTCACCAATTAATTTAATTTTCAGAAATATTACCAGTGGTGTCCACTTCCACCAACTTTAAATATCCAAAAATTAGCAGACAACACCCTTCAAAAGTTTATTTAAAAAACCTTTATTTGCTTCTCATGGCTTCAAGGTCTGGACAGTTACAAAGTTTCAAGCCACCATGTGGCCCTTTATCAAGCGTGAAACAATTCCGAGATTTTTGGGGATGACGTCAGCTACCTTCGCCTAACGCGTTTCAGTGCTTTACGACTTCATCAGAGGTCTCTGATGAAGTTGTAAAGCAACAAATAAGTCAAAGGTAGCTGGCATCATCCACAAGCGTCTCGGAAGTGTTGCGCAGTGTGCAGAGGCAACACAGGTAAGTACAGTAAGTATGTAAGATATGTAAGTTTCAAAATAGCTATACTCACCCCAGCAGAGGAGTGAGGATGCCTAACTATATTCAGAAAATAATAAAGGTAACCTAATGTTCTGTGAAATTGTTTCTCTTGCCATTTTGGAAGCCCTGGATTTTTACCTTGGCAGTTTGCAGTCCTACTTCACAGAACACAGACAAGCTCATCAATAAAAGGATTAGTTTCAAATAAGCATCTTTAATCTGCAATAAAATAACTGCAGTGCATTAATATCAGGACTATTACGAGTTGGAAATGGAGATTTAATATGACTGCACAGTCTGAAAAAGGATGGAAGTACTACTGTGGAGGAAACAGATTTTTCAGACCAAGATTTAGATTTCATTTGATGAAGGAAATACATTTTTGCTCAACTTATGCTGCATAACTATCGGGAGCCATTTGAAAAAAAAAAAAAAAGCTGCTATTTACAAATAAATGTAATTGTAGGTATAGACATGTTTCACAAAACAGCAGTGCATGCTTGGTTGTCTAGACGACTATGATTCATAATAATGAACTCATAATATACAGTAGGTTTTCACTCATTCTTATTAATGCAAGGCAGTCTCAGTGTATGGGTATATGTATAATAGCAGCTCCTCAGCATTATGTTTCTAATGCCAAGATTATTGAACAAAATGCACAAGAGATCAATTAATACATTTAATAAGCTATTCATAACCCCAAGTAGCTCCCCATCTTCTTTTCTGCTGATTCACTACACATGCTCTGTGCTGTTGTTACCTGAGTTTAGGGACCCACTCACAATATACACAAGGGGGCAGGGAATAAATCAGCTTCGATTTGAGTCTTTAAAAAAATTCGAATTCAATTTTGGAGATTTTATCATACTCTGGCCCTATAAGAAATTGAATTTGAATATTCGCCACCTAAAATCTGCCAAATTGCTGTTTAAATAAATGGGAGAATCCAGGGATCAATTTAGAGATGTTTGCAGCCTTCCTAACATTCAAGGTTTTTTTCCCCCGAAAATTTAGTTTTTTAAATTCAATTCAAATTCGATTAGAATTTTTCAAGTCGATTCTATACATTCGAGTTTAAAAAATTTGATCTTATTAATACATTTTGATTGGTCGAATTTTGAGTTCATGGGAGTCTATGGGAGTTTTATAAAACTCCCATGAATTCGACACTTGATAAATGTCCCTCTAAATATATAGAACATAAAGGTCACAAGGCTGATAATTAATTATCATTACCAGAAACTGGCAAAATTACCATTAGAATTTAATAATCAACCCTATAGCATTAGGTTCTAGGACAAATTTAATTTTGTAACTAATCATTTGTGACAACCCTTAAGCTTAGCTTCTCAATAGTGGCCCAGAGCCCACTGAGCATGTGCAGAGTCACTGACACCTCTAACAAAATCCAAAATGGAGAACTCCTGTCCATAATTTCGAAAGCCTGGATCATCACTGTTTTAGAGATGTTAAACCTTTATGCTGGTGATACAGTGTGTATTTATATATATATATATATATATATATATCTCAACATAAGGGACGCACTCCTTGAGTCCAAAGAAAAAAAGCTTGGGTGCCAGTCAAAATAAATAGTAGAGTACACAGCAGGTGACAGCACTCTAAGGAATTACGTATACAGCAACGTAATTCCTTGGATTGCTGTCACCTGCTGTGTAATATATATATATTAATTATATTATATATACACAGTACATCTAATTTAGAGGTGTTATGAGTAGGCATGTAGAGGAATGAATGTCACTTTAACCAAAATGAGGCACAAATGCTGATAATATTACTCACTAAGTTATTCCTACACAGTCTGTCTGCTACATGGCAGGCATCCTTCAAGGCTTGAATTTTCTAGTGTTACTTTAGAACAGAATCTCCCACATTTCCTTTTTCCCTTCAGGGGCTTTGTATGTTTAACAATACAATTAGAGTGGCAATTACAGAAAATTCCCTTAATGCCTTCTTTTTTACACAACATGATTGAAAATGCGATTTCATTTTGTTTATATTAATTGTTGGTGCTCTTTATATAAATCCGTATGTCAACATCCATGGAAAGGGTGAGACGATAGTTAATGAGTGAAGCTCGGAGAACACACCGTGGGGGGATATATTCTAAATAAACAGCAAGTCACAGTGAGTGAAAAATATTCTCTCAGGGTGTTACAGTTATAACCTCAATAATAATGTGCTCTGCTACTGCATACCTGTGCACTTATTTATATATTTTTTGCCTATCTGTACCAGGCCAGTAATTAGGATACAGGTATACTAGAGCTTTACAGAGATAAAGTCCCCATGAGTGATGAGGTCAAATTGCCAAATCAGTCAGAAACAATATATGTGCCCTTTTAATGTATTGCATTGTGGTGACATGACAAGTAAAACTACGGGATATCTCACAAAGCAATTGGCCATATACTGAGAAGAAACTCAGTCCTGATCTTCAACCTTACCACAGGAATGGGAACGAACTGTCCTTAGTAGATGTCTATGTTTTCCGTGGAGATCACCGCTTACTGGTTCCAGAGACTTTGCGAGTAAAGCTTGTACAACTTGCACATGAGAGTCATCAAGGAATTGTACGTACAAAACAAAGCCTGTGAGAACTATACTGGTGGCCAGCAATAGATGTCGATGTGTTAACTGCCATTCATTCTTGTGTTACATCATACATACACCACCACTTCAGCCAGTACCATTCCCTGATTCAGCATGGGAAAAACTTGCTATTGATATTGTGGGTCCTTTTGCTGATGCTCCTATAGACTGCAGATTTGCTATAACTCTGATAGACTTTTACATCATAACATCAGATACAGTAAAACCATTTCTGTCTACAGTCTTTAGCAGAGAAGGAAATCCAAAAACGAACCACAGTTTGTCTCATCTGAGTTTGAATTCTTTCTGAGAGAGAGGAATATTGTGCATAGAAAATCTTCACTGTATTACCCACAAGCAAATGGAGAAATAGAGCGATTCAAGAAAGAAGCTCTACAAACAGCAAATCTTACTGGGAAATCTTGGAAAGTATTTACAACAGAGTTCCTGCATAACTACAGAGCAACATGTCATGCAACAACCCAAGCATCTCCAGCTGAATTATTATATGGCAGACCGATGTGCACTGTTACATGTTGCAGACATCAAACTTCCACAAAATACTGTTACTACAAAATCATCTACTGCTGACATTGTCAAACATCAACAAGCCAAATGTAAGGCTTATACTGACAGAAAACGTGGTGCAAGAGAAGTGCACTTTCAGCCTGGATCTTTGGTCAGAATTAAGAAACCAGGAATACTGAAACAAGGACAATCTAAATTTACAACACCACTTGAAGTGAGACGCCAGCGAGGACCATACACATATGAACTATCTGATGGACGCATATGGAATGTAAGTCGTCTTGCTCCAGTTAAATATGACTTTGGAGAAGCTCTATTTGATGAAGGACATCTGCCTACTCCTGATGCCAACTGTAGTAGGCCTGATGAAAGTTAACATATAAGGTGTACTGAAAGAATCAGAAAACTACCTGCATGGACCAAGGACTATGATGTGAAGAATGCATAATATTGCTTTAAGATGCATATTGTTTCTTTATTGTTGATTATTACATTTACCGAAATGCTTTCCTACTGTAGGGGGAATATGTGGTGTTTGTGCAAGGTGCCTGTAGGTGTCACTGTGCACATGAGTTATACTATGCATACATGGTACCTTCTGGACTGCTTAAAAAGTGATAGAGTTTATGTTGTGTAATGGCTGCATATAAATACTAATAAATAAATACTAATAAAGCACTGTTATCCGCTGATCATCCTCGGCTATCAAAACACAATGCGCATGCAGTGTTGGACTGGCCCACAGGGATAGCAGGAAAACTCCCGGTGGGCCCAGGTGTCAGTGGGCCCTCTTGCTTCTAACAATTTGGTCTATTTCATGTCCATTCCCTATTTCTTTATGTGGAAAAAGAGGCTTAATAATGGAAGAGTATAGTAAGTAGATCTAAAGGAATAGGAGAATAAAGAGTTTAAGTGTGGAGAGAAGGAATAATAGTTTGGAAAGTTGGGCCCTTGGTCTAAGGTTTTCTGGCGGGCCCCTGGTCTAAGGTTTTCTGGTGGGCCCCTGGTCTAAGGTTTTCTGGTGGGCCCCTGGCCTAAGGTTTTCTGGTGGGCCCCTGGTCTAAGGTTTTCTGGTGGGCCCCTGGTCTAAGGTTTTCTGGTGGGCCCCTGGTCTAAGGTTTACTGGTGGACCCCTGGTCTAAGGTTTTCTGGTGGGTCCCTGGCATCCCAGTCCGACACCGTGCGCATGAATTATAGGGGTTTGCTGTGTACTTTATAATGCACCGATGTTCACAGGAATTCTGTAGGGCTATGATATGCCTATAACTTTGCCTATTACTTTAGATAGGAATAATCTACAGGTGACCTTTATTTTAACTTTTTTGCAGTTTTTGATGTTTTACGTTTTTTCTGGCTCTTTCTTTCCTGGATATTACCTGTGTGCTACTTTCTGTAGACCTGTGGTTCCCAAGTTGTTTGTGGTTGACTCTTCTCTGTGGCTCAGTGTAGTAGGTGGTGTGGCAGACTGAAGATCAAATAGGGTTAGAATGATGTGTGAATGCTTATACAAACCCATTTATATTCTTGAAAGCATAGGAGAGTGGCTGTTATAATCATGTTTTCATTTACATTTTACCATATCAATGAGCTATGGGGGGCAAGTCAAATGTTGGACCATAAAGAGAGCTATACAGTATATTTAAAAAAAAAAAAATCTCAGCTACAGTAGTATTCAGAAGGATTAGGCATGTCAGACAAAATGTTCTAAATTCAAATTCATCACCATTTTTTCATTTAGTCTTCCCCTTTTTATCTTTTTACCTTTTAATAAGAAAAAGTGGCCCAATGAACCAGACAGAAGTTTATTCAACAAACGGAAATAAAGAAATCAATGCCACAAATGACCATTTCAGATCATGTTAATAAACAAGAGAAAGGCTTATTCACTGAAAATGAAAAAAATTAGGAGCATGTAGGGTCAGACTGGAGCATTGAGGCCACTGGGTTCAAAACTTCTGGGGCCCCATGTGCACGCGCAAATGTTGGTGCGCGGCACGCATGTGCAAACGCTGGTGCGTGGTGCTGCATGTTGTTTTTAATTGGGCCAGCCAATCAGGGGAGAGTGTCTGGGCTGGTGGGGCCCACAGGGTTTTTGCCCACCAGCTCAGTCCGACCCTGGGAACATGGGGCCACACAAGTAAGGATGGTGCAAGGTTTATAGCCACTTTTATTTGAGAAAAATATAAATGCACAACAACTCTTCTTCAGGTAAATAAAACCCATAAACATTGTGTACATTCCTTTTTCTCAAATAAGGCCACACCTTCCTCACTCATGGCACCATGTTCCTATTTTTTTAAATTCTTGACTACTAAAGTAACTCTACTGAAAATCTGTAAGCTGTATGTACTGGGAGCACAGGTGGAATATAAAAGGAAGGTTGGTACTTTTAAAGGTGTACTAATTTTTGTAGTGTTGTTATTGTAGTGTTTGTATTTGTAGTGTTTGATTTTGGCTATGATTGGTGCCCTTTAAGGTGTGGGACATATAAGAGATTTTGCAAGATATTCTGGTGCATTGTTTTATATTAGAAAAAAAACATCAGTTCACTAATTCAGGGATTGCATCATCGTTTGTAAGTATTGGTGACAGTGTGTGGTTATTTTGGTAATATTTTACACCTGAGCCACTCATCTGTCTTTGTCACCTCCAGTTCAACATGTACACGTAGGCACTCTTTCTGTTGAGACATGAAGATACAGTAAATAATTTCTCTTTTATAACTCTTTTATATTTTTACATTTTGGTTTCCCCTCAGCACTAGTGATGGGCGAATTTATTCGCCAGGGGAGAATTCGCGGCGAATCAATTACACTACAAGAGGTGGGTTAAATCTTGAGCAAAGGTTTCTTTTTTCTTGCATTCAGTCTACTATTCCCGCTGGCGAATAAATTCGCGAAACGGCAGCAAAAATTCGCCGCCGAAAAATTCGCCAACAAAAACGAGTCAGCGAAGCGAAACGCGGGAGTTTCGCCCATCACTACTCAGCACCGTATTCCTGGATTGCAAATTCATCTCAGTGACAGTCCTCTGAAGATTTTCAATATTTCATGTCCGGTATTGACATAACAACACAAACCAATGGAAAGTTCAACTCTCAGTAGACTGAATGCAAGAAAAAAGAAACCTTTGCTCAAGATTTAACCCACCTCTTGTAGCGTAATTGATTGGGCCAGCCTATAGCAAACTGTTGGTTGAGACGTTGGGGGAGATTTCATAGCCAACAATGTTAGGAAGGGTCATATTCATTATGTGATTGAAATAAAAAATGAGTCGGCGATCGACTTGCTCAACTGTCTTCAAACATTTCTGAATTTGGATAAAAGGTGGAAGGATAATGGCATCACAAAGATTATGACAAGAGCTGGAATGAATTGGAAGTATTGGAATGAACAGCTAGTTACCCCCTATCCTTATTACTTAGGTAAGAATTGCGTTGATTTGCACTAGTGACTGGCAGGATTATAGGGGGATCATATCATTAAATCCAAGGATTTTGTTTTCCACAAGTTAATGATTTGAAATAATTGAAATTTTTAAATCTCTGACTTTTGTGCATTCAATTTGTTGTATCCATTTGTACCTTGTCATGACTCCCATGACCTTGTAGTAAAAGGCTTACAGGATTTGTCCATTTCTGTACATTAAATTCAATATTCAATACTATTCTCAAGTCACAATCCATTAAGAGTTCATAACCCCTTTCTTCGTGTTTCTGATGCCAATAGACACTGCTCTGCTCTAAACATATCCATTTTCTAAATGCACAACCCAAGCATATGACATTTCTAAAGTCTATTTTATGGGTTATGTTCCTATAAAAAAGAGAAGACAAAGCCTTTGACAATTCAAGCCTTTAGTAGTCAATGTAGCCTTGCATCAGGCTTATTTTTTACTTCATTTTATGTACAGAATTTATGTACATGGTAAAAAGTAATCAAGTATATTGGAGGTATTACAGTGCATCCATTTATAAGGTTAATGTTTAGTGTTTACCCAGGTGTAGCATATGATAACAAACTACCCCTGTACTTCTAAATAAATAAATATGTAATTAATAGTGATGGGCGAATCTCCTGAGATTCGCTTCGCCGAAAAACTTGCGAAACGAGTCACGGACCGCTTTTGACGCGCATCGCGTCAACTGTGGCGCTTCGCGTCGTTTTCGGCACGTCGCATCAAAAACAACGCGCGCCTCGTTTTTCCAGCAAATTTTCGCTAAGCAAAATTTCGCTGGCGATTCGCGAATTTATTCGCCAGCAGCGAATCGTGGTAATTCGCCGCGAATTCGCCCCTGGCGAATAAATTTGCCCATCACTAGTAATTAATGTGATAAGGGAGAGAATATTGCAGTAATGATGTGTAAAGAAAAAAGATAGAAAGAAGAAACCCCCCCCCCCAAAAAAAAAACCTGATACTAGGGATATGCAGGCCAACATAATGGCAATGAAAATTATATTTGTATCTACTGTACTTATTGTTAGTGAAGGAATCACAAGAGATATTAGAAAATATACTATGCAGTTGTGGTAGGTGAGGTAGAAATTAGCAATTGTCAAAGACACCTGAGAAATATAATGATTTGAAGAGGGGTAGATCAGGGATATAGCAATGGAACAGGGCTTTAGGGTCAGACCAGGGATGAATCAGCAGATAAGCCAAAGAGACATCACAGCTGATATCCTCAATGGCCTCATAGTATTAAGCTGCATTATGAGAACTGTCATTGCAGTCAAGCTAAGTTTGGCCAGTCTTCAAACTTGATTCTTTCAATGATAAGCCAATAACTCTAATCTAATGGAATGCTGTCTCCAGCATTTATCAGCAAGTGTCATCAACAGCTACTAAAGGACCCTGCATTGACTTTCTAGTGGTTCTTACAACAATAAACATTGCAGTCTACAACAGTGGTTTCCAAACGTGGGACTGCCCCTCCAACCACATTGTGAGGGAGCAGTGGGGTCTCACTTAGGGTAGGATTTGGGGAAAATATGTATTTAGTAGCGATGGGCAAATTTATTAACCAGGTGCGAATTCACTGCGAATTTCTGCATTTTTATGCCCACAATTTAACATGCACCCATTGAATCTAATGCAATTGGAAAAATTTGTCAAATTGACGCTGGTGTCAAAACTCATGTTTCGTGAATTTTTCACCATTTCACAAATTTTGCAGGAAATTCACAAATTTTTCGGCAAAACTGGACAAACTCAAGCATCGCTAGTATTCTTGTCTTCTAGATACACAAGATAGCTCATCATGATGTTCATATATGGTATGCCTTGTGATGGAAACTCATTGTTTTTTTGGAACAATGGCTAAATGACATATTTTTCCATATTTGTAGCTATGTTAGAAGCTGAGAGGGGGTCTGACCAATTGTTGAACTAGAGGAACTTGATTAAAATCTATGCACTATAAAATGAGTGCGCTAGCAGTCAAGCGAGGGGCCTACAAATAGTTTCTATTGTCCAAAAGCTACGCTATACATACAGTGTAAAGAAGATACTAGTAAAGTTCTAGTAGGCATGTGAGTAAGACACTCACAACAACCATCCTCTCCCATTAAATGCCATTTTTCTTTTGTTTGTTAAATATACACATTTGAAACAGAAATGTAATTACAGCTAATGGAAGTGCAAACCGGTTCTTATTTACCATCCTGTAATGTAATTTTTCTCAACTTCTAATTAGAGCAAAATCAATCAGATCAGGTGGAAAACATGGATTATCTAATTATAATACTAGCTGCTGCATAAATGCATTATATAGATCGGACAAGCTGCATTTCTCATGAAGGAAAAGATAAGGTCCAGGTCAGAAACCTGAAAGAAGTGATATTGATTTGAACCAAGTCAACCCATTAAGGGGATTACGCATGCTAATTAACCACTTTGCATAAATTTAACCTCTTTTCTTTTTACCTCATTCTGATGCAATATTTGCCACCTTTACAAAAGGTATAACCACTGGAGAAAAGGGGGGAAGAAGGGAAGGAGATTCATTTTAACTTGGGGATATGGAGATATAGAGAGAAAACAGGCTCAAGGCAATGGCATACGGTCTTCCCTGAGTGCTTAAAGGAACCGTAACATCAAAAAATGAAATGGTTTTAAAGTAATAAAAATAAAATGCAATGCTGCCATGCACTGGTAAAACTGGTGTGTTTGCTTCAGAAACACTACTATTGTTTATATAAATAAGCTGCTGTGTAGTAGTGATGGGCGAATCTCCCGCGATTCGCTTTGCCGAAATTCGCGAATCGGCGAAAAATTGGCGAAACGAGTCGCGGGACGATTTTGTCGCGCGTCGCGTCAACTTTGTCGCGTGTTGCGTCAACTTTGACGCTTCGCGTCGTTTTCGGCGTGCGTCGCTTTCGTCGCGCGTTGCGTCGTTTTCGTCGCGTCGCGTCAAAAACGACGCGCGTCTGACGCGCGACTCGTTTTTTGGCGAATTTTCGCTGGTGATTCGCAAATTTATTCGCCAGCGGCGAATTGCGGGAATTCGCCGCGAATTCGACCTAGGAGAATAAATTCGCTCATCACTACTGTGTAGCAATGGGGGCAGCCATTCAAATGAGAGAAGGCTCAGGATACACAGCTCTGTAGAACATAATGGTGGTATCTGTTGTCCACTATTTAACCTGTGCCATATAGTCTTTTTTTAAATTTCCTCCATTGCTACACCCAGCTTGTTTACATGAACTTTGGTAGTGCTCGCTTTAACCAGTGCAGAGTAATGGTACATGATATCTTCATTACTTCACTTTCATTTCCTTTAAATATTTGTGTTTTAGTAACCTAAACATGGCTTCAAAGCAGACTTAAATGAAAATCACCTGACAATCACTCATGTCGGGACTTGTCAGGAATTAGCTGCCATGAAAACTTCATAGTGATGTGGTGACACAAGCACCTGTATGGTGATTTACATTCAAGTCACCTGGGGGGGGGTGCTTTGGGCATTTTGACACCAGCTTTTTGGATACAAAAAAATGTAACACTTTAAAGCATCCAGAGTAGCCCCCTGCATAGTGGACCTTTGCTTATCTGTAACCCAAAAAACAGACAACAGTGAGGGCATGATTACGAAGATTGGAGATAAATATCTGGAGAAATTTCTGGAGATGTTGCCCATAGCAACCAATCAGATCTTTGCTAACTTATAGGTGGCTGTTTAAATCGAATTGCTGATTGGTTGCTATGGGCAACATCTCCAGAAATCTCTCCAAATATTTATCTCCAGTCTTAGTAAACATGCACCATGGGAGGTTGTTTATACAGAACTCATAATATCTAATGACACTAAACATGATCACAGAGGGGATGTAGCAAGTGTAAAAACAAACATTTGTCAGTGTTTTATTAATGTTAAAGAAGCATTTTTTATTGAAAAGTAAAGGCTAAAACCAACCAATACCAACCAATCAGCAGGCAGCATATACTAATTCATGTTTAAATCTCATATATTGCTTTGGGTTACTGCGCCGAAGCAAATTTTGTCTTTTATTAAATACGTGGGTGTCAAACAATGATTGGTTGAAACAAGCACCGCCAATTACACAGATAGCGTCATTTTAATACACTAATACTGGCAGCCTCCAGGTTCAAACTGAGATTTGATATTTTAACAAGGTGTATAGGATTAAAGTACTACTGACAGGTATTTATATTACATTTATGTTTAAAGTGCTCACAGAACCCCATGCACAGTCGTGGGCATTATTGTAATGAAATGATTTCTACCGGGTTGTATTATGGCCAGACTCCCTCGCAGTGGGAAGGTATTTAACTATTACATTTTATTAGCAAGCCCCCTCACCATCATATCTCTTTTCTTCCTGCAAACAACTCTTCCATGCTGTAGCAGTAGCAGATGGAGAGCAGGATCAATATGTTGTACCAAGTAAAAGTAGATCGAGAGAGAATGAGAGCAGTTAATTAGTTAATGATTCACTCTTGTTAAACAAACGGATCCCGGTGCTCTAGGAAAGCCCACATACCAAACGGCACAAAACTCTCAGGGTAGAACTACATGGGCGATTCGGGTCCGTTTTCAGCGGATCCGATGCTGGGCGACAAGACAGATGCGACAAGTCTGATGCAACAGGGACAAGATAAGTAATAGGAAGTCAGATGGTGTCGTAGGGTTGATCCGACGGGACACGACTGTAAGGTGCGAATGCTGCATCCGACCATCATGTCGCGTCGGATCAACAATGTGACACCATCCGACTTCCTATTCCTTACCTTGTTCCTGTCGCATCTAACTTGTCGCATCCATCTTGTCGCCCATCATCGGTTCCCCCGAAAACAGACCTGAATCATCAATGTAGTTCTATCCTTAGCGCTCTTACAGATGAGAGTTTTTTACCTGCGCTTCCCTGCATTACGGTTTCATGCGTTCAGCCGCAGGGGAGTGCAGGAGTAGACTCACTGAATACTTTTCAATGCGGCTGTACTAACACAGATGCATGTAGGTGCCGAACGCAGGTTGAGACGCAGCATGTTGCATTTTACCTGCGTTCGGCACTTACATGCATCTGTGTTAGTACAGCCGCATTGAATTCAGTGCGTCTACTCCTGCGCTCCCCTGCAGCTGAACACATGAAACTGGAAGGCAGGGGAGCGCAGGTAAAAAAACGCTCGTCTGTAGGAGCCCTTAACATATCTAAAATAGTAAGGCAATATAGAGTATGTCTGTAGATTCCCAAAAAGCCCCTGAAATTTATGATCCTGGTATTAAAAGTGATCTTTTTTATTGTAGCCATTGTCAATGCACTCCAGACTGAGATTATTCTGCACTCAGAACATTTGTTTAAAACATTGAGTGTGTTTGAGCCTTACAGCGGGTAGAAGCCATTGTGAGATGTTTAAAAACACGACTGTGGGGGTCTGAGCACTGCTGCAAACAAACAGCACAGTGCAGCTGCCTGGACTACCACCATAGATGGAGAGACACGTTACTAAATGATACCATCCATACATCCCCTTTAATTTTAGCAAATGAAAAATGCTGGCAGCTGCCTGGAGGGTTATGCAAGCTGCAGCTGTAGAATATTATCCCTAAACCTTATGTCATACATTCTATTGGTTGCTATGGGTGACTAAGCTGGGCAGACTTAGTTTGTACCTTTAGTAACCAAAAAACGGAGCATACTTGAGGTGGCCATACACAGAAGGATCCACTTGTTGGGCGACATCGGGCTGATCCGATCGTGGGCCCTAGGGCAGTGCAAAAAAAATGTGCAATTTTGTTTGCACATTAAATAAACCATTCTTATCCAGCTATATAAATACAGGTATGGGTTCTGTTATCTGGAAACCTGTTATCCAGAAAGCTCCAAAATACAGAAATGCCATCTCCCATAGACTCCATTCAAATCAAATAATCCAATTTCTCTGTAATAATAAAACAGTACATTGAACTTGATCCAAACTAAGACATAACTAATCCTTATTGGGAGCAAAACCAGCCTATTGGGTTTATTTATTGTTTACATTATTTTCTAGTAGACCTCAGCTACGAGATCCAGATATCCATTATCCAAGCATTCTGGATAACAGGTCCCGCACCATAAACATCTGCAGAGCAAATATATTCACTGTTTTAATCATTCTGCGCTGTACAAAGTTTCTAAATGAGCCCCACTAAGTTTGCTCAGGAGCAGTAACCCATAGCATGTTTAATGGTCACCTGTTTAAACACAAACATCTTAATGGGTGTTATGGGTTACTGCCACTGAGCAAACCTAGTGCCTTTTATTACACATGGGGGTAAAAACGGAGACATTATTTAATACATATTATCTGAATCCTGTGCACTGGTGCCTTGTCTATATCAAACTCATCTTTAGGAACTGGAAATGTTAATGGTTAATGGAAGCAGTTAGAATCTCTCCTAACAGAATGACTACTCATTATTATCACTAACACAAAGGAATAGCTCAGCACAGGTCATAGCAAGGATCTCATATGTGTATATAAATGCCAGCTCTGCATACTTAGAAGATGAGAGAAGAAGTGGAGGTTAGTCATAAGAAGACACATGGCTATCTGCATTCAGGCAGCAGGTTAACAAGGTGCTGTAAGCCACATTCATTGTGTTCTTATAACCCATTCCTAGTACACAATTGTAATGTACACAGTGGCTCACTCATTATTTTCCCGTCTAATAATCCCGTTTTCTCCCCTATAAGCATTCCTTTGAAATGCCAACTTGCTTATGTAATTCTGACCATGGTTAATTTGTCTTTATAATTATCTATCTTTCCAGGAAACTTCATATTCTCATTCAGAACTTTGACCTAGTTTAACAGCCATCTTACTGTCTTATAGCCTGTGGAATCCAAGCGTTTCCATGACAACCATAGGAACCAGACCCTCCACATAGGCTACAAATACAAGAAAACTTTCAGCAAGTGAAAAATATATAATAAAAGGAATTTGCAGCAGAAAGAGGGCATTTATGTTGCCACATTATAGGCCATTTGCATTTATTTACCATGAATAACATCTTGAATAAAAGCATGAAAGGGATGCTAACAATAAAATACAATGTTTGATTTACCTCTAAAAACTGTATATTTTATGTTGCGCTCTACAGAAGTGTTATTTTTAAACATTTACTTAAGAAACGTATAAGGGTCATTTGCAATGCAGCAAAGAGAGCATACGGATGCAATTTATTAGGGCTGCACTTCCACATGTTTTCCCAGGCATCCAATTCTACCTCTGATGAATGAATGGTGCTCAACTTTACCGACAGACATAGGGAACCCTGGAGCAACTGCCATCCTGGAAATGAAGGTTCAGGGTTTCCACAACAGGTTGCACTGGATTTGCATTTATTTAATCGGAAGCAACTACAGAAAATCATCAAAAGCATTTGTTTTGAACATTCTCTACAAGTGTCTCAACCACCACCATGAAAATGCTAGATGCAATTTGCACCCAAAATTGCACGTTGCACACTGCACTTTGGACTTGAATGGGAGTGAGTAGAGCAAGGTAGTGTATCCTGTAATTACTTCCTAACAGTCGTGATGTGTAAAGCCTGTGATTTTCCAAAAAGACACTTGTAGTGCAATGAAAATATATGTTTTCTGCATGGGTGGATTAATGTTGAGGCTACACTAAGCTATAGCCCAGAGACCCAGCGTGATTAGGGGCTTAGTATTCATTTTTATTTGTGCTGGGTCCGGGCGGGCACACTGGTTGGACCAGATCCAGTGCGCCAAACCCGACGTGGCATAGAGGGCTTGGGTGTTTCTTTTTCCCTAGGCAACTGAGCCTCATCCTGATTGGGGTTGAATTTTAGACCAATTCATTTTTATTTGTTGGCATTTAGCACTGTACATTGGGTGTGTATGCCCTTATTACTACAATTCTAAACCTAAAAGTGCCATTGGCACTTGCGGAAACATCAAAATGATTAATTGAGGCCAGGGTCAGATGGTCAATACAGCCACCCTATGTGGCCCTATTATATTTAGCTTGACTGGTGAGGAGACAGCTTTAATTATGTTGTGGTTGCTGTGCTGGTACTATTCTTTATTCAGTCCTGCTTTAACCCCACAGGTGTCCTCCACAAAAAGAGTGAAAGCAGTATAGTTTACACTAGTGGCATACCAATTTGATATCGACCCCCCCCCCACAGAAAATCTTCGGAATGGCTTAGTGTCCACTGCAACCAACCAACTGCAAGTGTAGACAGAAGGCACACACATTTTTTAGAATTAAAATGGCTATAGAGGTATTGTGCCCTGTGATCCCGGCCCCCCTGTGATCCCGGCCCCCCTGTGACCAAAGGGTCTGCTTCCTCTATAGTTACGCCACTGGTTTAAGTAGTCCTCCTGTTCTCCTCCAGGCCTGTTAATCAGTTGGCTTACAAAATATTTGCAGTCAGGGCCAGGAGTGCAGAGACTAATTTTCAATTGAAGTACATTGGAAAGTTGTTTAGACCTTCTTACAGTACAAGCGATGGTCCCTTTATTGTCAAATGCAATGAGACACAGGAGGAAGGGTTTCCCTGCTCCATAGAATTCATAAAATATGATCTCCTGTCAACAGTATCAGCATACAGGAGATACACTTCATTAGGATGGACAGAATTCACACATTGCAATCCCTTCCAACCAGACCTTAGTGAATGAAGGTGCTGTTGCCGGCTCAGTGCTAAAAAAGGTGCTCTAGTATCTGTCTGTTTAAGATGGCTGTGGTTTAATTAAATCAAGGGGAAACTATTTTAATTAGAATTAGAGATTAAAAAATTCTACATTCAAACATTCAGATCTCTGCTCAGCCACTACTCAACCCAATGTTTTTAAGATTTTTTCCAGCATTCATTTCATCTCTCTCTGTTGAAATCCTCCCACATTAGCCTTTCATTTACACTGCAATATTCTCCCATAGCTTCAGCACATTTCTAGCAAATCCATAAGAATCTCTTTGTTATACAGAGGGGCCTGCTTATTGCTTCTTCGAAACCCAAGGCAGAACGATTTGATGGAGCAGGTTCGCATCTTTTTCCCCATGGTTACATTAAGAACTGTGCAGCAGAAGGAGATTAGTTGGAATTGAGCTGGGGAGGTCTGCAAGGCTGTCCAGCAAGTAATGTCAACGTATGCTAAAAAAGGACTTATTTCTGAATATCCCTTCCCTGCCTTATCTGCCTTGGCAAATCCTGTTACACAGTGAAAAACAGAAACATCAGGATTAGAGCACAAGAAGCTGCTCCCAATTTACAGCAAGATTCCAGTTTTACTAAATTAAAGCATTTCAGAATATACAGTATATATATATTGAACAGTTAAGCACTTAAATAGTTAACCTAGATTTTTTTTTATATATTACAGTCCTTCTAACCCAAACACATATCAGTCCACATATTTCATGTTTTACTTGCAAAAGTCTTGCATAAGGTATAGGTGCATCTGCCTGGTCTAATATACTGTAAGCAAAGGGGACTTAAGCATTGTATCAGAATAGGTGTCTGCTTTATTAGAGAAGAATTATAATTATAGTACATTATACATGTAAATGGATTGACCAACACAATGGCAGGCAATTTAGCAGTCAACCCCAGTTTCATATCCTCTTCAGTCTTATTTACCCCTTCCCCATGTATGACACACTTTGCAAGGATTCTACTCAACATATTTTTATGCCACCTGCAAACACATTGACATCTGCTTCAATACCCTATTCATAGTTATTAATAAATAAAGGTGATCCCAATACAGAACCCTGGGGTACAACAGTCTGTAAAATATTGCTTAAGGACTCAAGAGTAGTGATGTGCAAGCCTACCTTAATACCCGTGGGACCTCACTGCGCCATTTGCAGTTTACACTTCCTGCCTATGACTTCCGGTTTTATGGGCACGTGTCTGCCCCGCCCCTTTTTGGACATCTTCCACCAGGTGGGCGGGCACGGTCTATAAATGAAGGGCAGTAGTCAGGTGCAGGTGTGGGTGGGTTTGGCAGGTGTGCATTTGGGCCGGGTGTGGGTCGAGTTTTTCTCGACCTGCACAACACTACTCAAGAGTAGTGATCGGCGAATTTATTCGCCAGGGGCAAATTCGCTGTGAATTCCCACGATTCGCTGCTGGCGAATAAATTCACGAAACGCCAGCGAAATTTCGCCTGGCGAAAATTCGGCAAAAAACCAAGTTGCGCGACTCGCAACGAAAGCGACACGCACCGAAAACGACGCGACGCGTCGAAGTGGACGCGGCGCGCGTCAAAAGCGTTTTTCACCTAATTTCTCTGGAAATTCGCGAATTTATCAGCAAAGCGAAACTGGGGAGATTTGCCCATCACTACTCAAGAGGCCTTTTTTGACAAAAATTTACCTAGAAATAAAGTTCAATGCAGTCTAGGAATATTCATATGGTCATTAAATGACAATAGAGGGTAATAGCTGATTGTTGTGTTGCAAGGTATAATCCCACCTAAGAAAGTCTCTAACTGTCTCACAATAACATTTTCTGCTATTTAGAATATTATAGAGCAGAATAACATTCCCCATGATGTACAGAAGCAATAAAAACCTCCTTATTCTGGTGTTTGTGCAAGGTGCCTGTAGGCGTCACTGTGCACATAAGTTATACTGTGTATACCTGGTACATTCTGGACTGCATAAAAGTGAAAGAGTTTTTTTTACTGTTGTGTAATGGCTGCATGAACCTGCTACTAAAGCACTGTTATACTCTACTCATCCTTGGCTACCAGAACACAAACAACAACAAATTGGCAACGAGATGTTGTCTACCTCTGCAGCAGCCTGCACCTTTTCTCCCAAACCCTGGTAAGTCTACCATACCTTTTACTGCTTGGATCCGTATGTTTTAAAATTACATTATTGCTGCTGACCAAGGGGAGATTTCTGCTGCCAAAAGCGTGCTTTACTTATTTACTGCCTGGGAGCAGAGGGATAGAATATTTTCTGTACATTACCATTACCTGATGAGACTTATGAAATTGCACTTACTGCTATAAAGAATTTTTTCGTACCAAGAGTAAATGTGGTTTCTGAAAGATATAAATTCAGTCAATGTGGACAACATAATGGTGAATCCACAGTACAGCTTTAAGAGAGCTGGTTGTTACCTGTGAATTTGGTAATCTAACAGATGAAATGCTAAGAGACCAAATAGTGGGAAAAACAAACTCACCTTGCAATAGAGAGAGAGACTGCTCCTGGAGCAGGATTTAACCCTTGGAAAGTTACAGTTGCTTGCCAAATTGAAACAGCAGTGGCAGAGGCTAAAACTCTCAGTCAGGGAACTGCTCGGAATGTACAGACTGTGAATCTAGTACTGTGGCTTAATAATGCACAATCACAGGCAAAATACAGCGCTAAGGAAAGGGATGCACTGCAAAACAGTGCAGCAAATACAAATAAAAATTATGCTTCCGCTGTGTTTCAACACAACACATTGCAAATTATGCTACATGTCCTGCAAAAGCTGTACAGTGCCACAAATACAGAAAGGTAGAACATTTTGCTAAAATCTGTCATAGTTCTGCTAAACATGTTCATGAATACACTACTACAAATGTTACAGTATTAAGTGTGGATAAAGCTGGTACATTTATTCCAGACAAGTTTATATGCACTGTCAATGTCAAAAGTGCTTATGCTGACAAGGGACACTCCATTAAACTGATGCTTGATACAGGTTCAGCTGTTTCTATACTACCAAAGGATATTCTCTTGAAATACTTTGCAAAAGATCCGCTTGGTGCATCTGCCCTGAGACTGGTCAGTTACTTAAAGGATCCAATCCCTGTGCTTGGTTGCTTGCCATTGACTATACCATTTGAATCAAATACTGCAAAGTGTGACGTTTACATTGTGAATAAGGGTACTGCTATACTTGGAATGGATCTCTTTGCTGCATTAAACATATAATTGGTTGATGGTCTCATTACTACAGCACCAGCACCTGCCACACAGCCTGTGTCTAAAATTTCACCACAAAGCAACACTTGGCTGTGCAAAGAACTTTGTGCACAATTTAAGTTGAGACCAGATGTAAAACCAGTACCCCAGAAATTGAGGCGATTGTCCTACTCTATAAGGGAGACTGTTTCACAGGAACTAAAGACACTGGAAGAGCAAGATGTGATTGAAAAATGAGAATCCTCCGAATGGGTTTCACCAATTGTTGTAACAATGAAGAGAACTGGAGGTATTCGATTGTGTGTTGATCTCCATGAACCTAATAAAGCAGTTGTTATGGATAATCATCCCTTGCCACACATAGAGGAGATATTTTCAGAACTCCAAAGAGCAAAATTCTTTTTCACCCAGGATCTTCAGAGTGCTTATCATCAAGTATTATTGCATGAGGAAAGACCTCACTGCATTTATCATCCATGAAGGTTTGTTTCGGTTCAAGCATGTATCATATGGACTGGCTTCAGCACCGAGTTGTTTTAAAAAAAACTGATGTCTTTTGTACTCCATGACATACCTGGTGTACAATGCTGCTTGGATGATATAATTGTCAACGCTCCAACTATGGATCTCCATGACAAGTACCTGGAAAGGGTTCTGAAATGCATTGATTTTGCAGGATTGAAACTGAATCTTTCCAAATGCGACATCAGACAAACTCAGCTGTCATTTCTGGGTCATATAATTTCACAAGAGGGATTACTGCCTGACCCTGACCATGCCAACGCTGTAACACAAGCACCTACTCCATCTGATTTTCAGACCTCACAAGCTTTCTTAGGTCTTATTTCATGGTATTCTAAGTTTATTCCCAACTATGCTTCAGTTGTGGAGCCACTTAGAACACTACTACGTGCAACTTCAAGTCTGGTTTGGTCAGAGACTGCTCAACATAGCTTTGAAATAGTGAAACATTTAATTGTGAAAAGTCCAGTGCTAGCTTTATTTGATCCTGCACTACCAACTATGGTTACTACAGACACTTCTCACTATGGCGTTGGTGAAGTTCTTACACAGATCCATGCTGATTATTCAGAGAAAACTGTTACATTTGCATCCAGAACACTTACAGAGAGAGAGAGTGTAAGTATTCAGCTGTTGAAATAGAAGCTCTAGCATGTGTTTGAGCAACAGAAAAATGGAGAACCTACAAATGAAGCCACTTTGGATTGTACATTTGACACAGAAAAACTTAACTCATCTATCCCATTTATCCCACTTAGCACAGAATATTGTGTCACAGCATCCCATCCAATTAAAGAGTTCACCATTGAAAATAATGGTGCGTTGGTATGCTAATGAAAAGATTAAATGAGTTAAGATAACTTTAGATAACACAGTTTCTTCAATTAGCCCTGAGTCACGACGCATTTAACTCACCAATCCCAGTGGCTGCATCTGTATATATGGGGTAGAGAATTCACCTTATGCATGGATCATAGCCCTTTAACTACTCTGCTTACAACAAAGGGACTAGAAAGAGCTGGAATGCATATAGCTAGATGGTCAGCAAGGCTACTGAATTCCAACTACAAAATGCAATACAAACCAGGTTTGAAAAACGTTACTGCTGATTGTCATGTTTACCTTTACCTGTAGCTTCTGATACACTGGATGAAGACATAGAAGGAATCAAGGAATTGTACGTACAAAACAAAGACTACGAGAACTATACTGGTGGTCAGCAATGAATGCCGATGTGGTAGCTGCCATTCATTCTTGTGTTTCTTGTCAGAATCAAGACAAAGCAGCTATCACATATACACCACCACTTCAGACAGTATCATTCCCTGATTCAGCATGGGAATTGCTATTGATATTGTGGGTCCTTTTGCAGATACTACTATAGACTGCAGATTTGATATAACCTTGATAGACTATTACAGTAAATGGGCAGAAATTGCATTTGTTCATCATATAACATCAGCTACAGTAATACCATTTCTGTCTACAGTCTTCAGCAGAGAAGGTAATCCAAAGGAGTTAATATCAGATAACGGACCATGGTTTGTCTCATCTGAGTTTGAATTCTTTCTGAGAGAGAGGAATATTGTGCATAGAAAATCTTCAGTGTATTACCCACAAGCAAATGGAGAAATCGAGTGATTCAACAGAAGTCTGAAAGAAGCACTACAGACAGCAAATCTTACTGGGAAATCTTGGAAAGTATTTACAACAGAGTTCCTCCATAACTACAGAGCAACGTGCCATGCAACAACCCAAGCATCTCCAGCTAAATTATTACATGGCAGAAAGATGCGCACTAAAGGGAAATTGTCATGGGAAAGCATGTTTTTTTTAAACGCATTAGTTAATAGTGTAAAACAGATCTTTTTCAGTTTTGAAATCTGACTAGCCATTTTATCAATTTCCCAGCTGCCCCTAGTCATGTGACTTGTGCCAGCACTTTAGGAGGGAACTGCTTTCTGGCAGGCTGATGCTTTTCCTTCTCAATATAACTGAATAGTACGCAGTGGGACATGGGCTTTACTACTGAGAGCTGTTTTTAGATCTACCAGGCAGCTGTTATCTTGTATTCGGGAGCTGTTAACTGGTTACCTTCTCATTGTTCTTTTGTTAGGCTGCTTGGGGGTGATAATACTCCAACTTGCAGTACAGCAGTAAAGAGTGATTTAAGTTTATTAGAGCACAAGTCACATGACTTGGGGCAGCTGGGAAATTCACAATATGTCTAGCCCCATGTCAGATTTCGAAATGAAATATAAAAAAATCTGTTTGCTCTTTTGAGAAATGGATTTCAATGCAGAATTCTTCTGGAACACCATTATGAACTGATCCATGACAGGATTCCATGTCGCACACATCAAACTTCCACCAGATACTGTTCTTACAAAATCATCTACTGCTGACATTGTCAAAAGTCAACTAGCCAAATGCAAGGCTTATACTGACAGAAAACGTGGTGCACTTTCAGCCTGGATCTTTAGTCAGAATTAAGAAACCAGGACTACTGAAACAAGGACAATCTAAATTTACTACACCACTTGAAGTGAGACTCCAGCGAGGACCATACACATATGAACTGTCTGATGGACGCATATGGAATGCAAGCCGTCTTGCTCCTGTTTAATATGACTTTGGAGAAGCCCCATTTGATGAAGGACATTTTCCTATTCCTGATGCCAACTGCAGTAGACCTGAAGAAAGTGAACCTATAAGGCGCACTTAGAGAATCAGAAAACTACCTGCATGGAACAAGGACTATGTGATGTGAAGAATGCATAATATTGTTTTAAGATACATATTGTTTCTTAATTGTTGTGTATTACATTTACCCAAATGCGTTCCTACTATAGGGGGAATATGTAGTGTTTGTGCTAATAAAGCACTGTTATACTCTACTTATCCTCGGCTACCAAAACACAACACTTTTGTTGTTTTCACAAAGACTGGATGTCAACTAAATGTAGAATAAGGAATTCAGGGATGTTGAGTAAGTGAATATTCAAACTAGAATTTTCTCAAGTCAGGCATGAGACATGGTACAGAATATATAATTTCAAGGGGTTTTTGTAACAATCAATGTAATGATGGAGGCAGTCCTCTGTTGATGGGTTTTTGTCTGTACAAAGGGACATATAATATAAAATGATAACAGAGCCCCTAGACCCAATAACGGCTAACTAAAGGCAGGTGGGCAGGAGGGGGTTAATAGTGGTCTAGTAAAATTATATAAGACTGTACTCACATAAAATGTCAAGACCCTACTACCAGAGGTCAAAGGGTTATCATAAATTTCAGTACAAGATTACAACACAAACATCACGTACCCCTGGTCTACTTTTGGCAGATATAGACAACAATGCTTGCTCCATTGCACTCAGGAAACCAGTAGCTTGGTAAATAAGTGTCTCTGCCCTGGTGCAGAAAAGTCTTTTCCATTTATGGAAATTATTGCAAACTATTGTACCTCTTTTATCTTACCGTAAGTGCCCAGCAATGGGTATGTAAGCTTGGACATATATTTGTGATATTTGAAGCTCTCCATGTTGTACTTGCTAAGTGTCACTTTGTGATAAGCTTCCCAAGATTCCACTTTTTTCTGTCTAATAAATAACTCAGTTATTCTGAAGAACCTTGTCTTGGAATCTTTTCTAATATTAAGGTACCAACAAGTGCAAAAATCTAATTATGCATTTATGGGTATGGAATAACTGAGTTGATGCAAAAGTAGCATGCCCAGGAGCATCCATGGATTAATTAAAAATTGACAGAATTAACAGTTCACAACAAATGGATTTTTGTGCTTCCAACTATGAATGCAGCGAATCCAGGATTCAGTTGAGGATTTGGCCTTTTCAAGCAGGATTTGGATTCAGTGGATTCCTGGTGTATAGCTAAACAGTATCAGAATCCTTAAAACCATGTGACTTTTTATTACACGAACAAGGAAATTCTGATTTTTTTCAGCACAGTTCCTTTTAACCTTTTCCTGCCTTATATGCATATGACATAAGGGATCAGATTCAGTATGGAATTTGGCCAAATTCATCAAGACTATTTTGGGATTCAGCCAAAATGTAAATAGTGGATTCAGTGCATCCCTACTTCCAAAGGAGTGTTGGCCATTCCAGAGCTTCCTCTCATACTAGAACCAAAGACTCCTCTTGGGATACAGAGATTTTGAGTATCCCATGTAGAAATGATGGATCACAAAAGAATCTATGGAGACAGAAAGTGACTGAATGACTCAAAATGGCTGAAAACTTTTTTCCAAGTTGCATATTATTTGGCCTATTGCATTAAAAGGGCTGGTTTGTAAGAGCTGTTCTTTGCAGGGTGGGATAAATTGAATAGTTAAGAACACTATAATGGGCAAAGAGGTAACAATGGCAGCCAAATTTAATGAGATACTGTAGGTGGAACAATGGAACCTGAGAAATAAAAGGAAACGAAAAGGCGTTTAAGAATATGTGCACTTTTTTCTGCAGTGTCAGGATATTTCCACTGGGTGAGGAGATGTCTACAATAGAATGGAATGAAATAGACAAAAAGAGAAATGAATAAGAGTAGGTTTTAGCAAAGTCCAAATCAAGAAATTCAAAATGCAAAGGGCAATGCTAGGGATGTGAAGACACCTGAGGGGCTGAGGATGGATGGAAGGATTGTTAATATGGAATTTATAATCAATCAGTAAAATGCTGTAAAATGTGAAGGGGGACACACCAGATTCATACAAAAATTTTGAAAAAAACATTCACCGGGAATGGGAGTAGAGAACATTGCTGCTACAGTATCTTATGGCTTCTAGATAAAAGGGACGCCACTGGATAGGATAAACCTTGCAAAATGTTTTACATGGTGGGGTAAAAAATGTGAGGGGGGACACTACAGATTCATACAAAAATGTTGAAAAAAACCTTTCAAAGGTAATTGGAGTAAAGTGCAGAGCTGCTACCTTATGGCTTCTAGATAAAAAAGACGCCACTGGATACTGCTCTTGTGTTTATTAAACACGAGTTAAAGGAGAATGAAACCCCCACTGCTTTTTAGTCTGAACTCACCCTCAGCAGATGGTGTCCCCACCCAAAATGCATTGTTACCTCTAGGCCCCTGGGTGCATACCATCTTTGGCGGTATCAGATCCTTCTTTTAACTTCTGGACAGAGATCGCCAACCTTTAGCTTGTGCAGTGGAACCCAGGAGGAGTTCAGCGTCCACTGCACATGGTTCAAGGTTGCAGTTCAGGAGCCAGAAACCAGATCCGAGGTGACCAAAGATGATGAGCCTTTCATTGCAATATTCATTAAGCCCTGGAGGATTTCTGCAGTGGGAGCAGGTTCCAGCACCCTGGCTCATTCATACAGATTTCAATGGTAACAACTTATGGACTCTAATTCTATAAGGAACAAACATTATCACACAATATCATATAATTGTACTAAGGTAATGCAGTATCTACTGTAACTGCTGCACAATGACTATGGCTGCTTTATTCTAATTATATACTGTGTAACTTAAAGGGATCCTGTCATGGGAAAAAAAATTTTTTCAAAATGTATCAGTTAATAGTGCTGTTCCAGAAGATTTCTGCATTGAAATCCATTTCTCAAAAGAGCAAACAGATTTTTTTATATTTCATTTTGAAATCTGACATGGGGCTAGACATTTTGTCAATTTCCCAGCTGCCCCAAGTCATGTGACTTGTGCTCTGATAAACTTCAATCAGTCTTTACTGCTGTACTGCAAGTTGGAGTGAAATCACCCCCTCCCTTTCCCCCAAACAGCAGCCTAACAAAAGAACAATGGGAAGGTAACCAGATAACAGCTCCCTAACACAAAATAACAGCTGCCTGGTACATCTAAGAACAGCACTCAATAGTAAAACCCATGTCCCACTGCGTACTATTCAGTTACATTGAGAAAGAAAAACAACAGCCTGCCAGAAAGCAGTTCCCTCCTGAAGTGCTGGCACAAGTCACATGACTGGGGCAGCTGGGAAATTGACAAAATGGCTAGCCCCGTGTCAGATTTCAAAACTGAATATAAAAAAATCTGTTTGTTCTTTTGAGAAATGGATTTCAGTGCAGAAGTCTATTGAAGCAGCACTATTAACTGATGCATTTAAAAAAAAACATGTTTTCCCATGACAGTTTCCCTTTAAACCTTTATTGCCTTTAGGTACCTGTCATCTTACTTGTATTTTACATGGTGGGGTAAAACATAGACTATGCATTTCTAGGATGATGGTTATAGTTTTTATAACAAACACTTGGCACCTCTCTCCATTCAACAAATTTCTATAGAAACTACAAAATACATTTTACATTATACACTGTATATAAGGAATATGTAAACTATAAGGATATTAGAAGTCACTGAGGAGTATACAGGTCATGGGACTCCAATGGGACTTTATAATATTTGCAGCCAATCCAGGATCTGGTTTATGATTTGACCAAAGCAGAACACTTTACAATTTCAGATTCTGTTAAATACAGTGCTCAGATACACCGAATCCAAACCCTTCTTAAATTGAAACATGCAAATTAAGGTTTCAATCAAATCTTGTAGAGAATCCGATATTCAGCCAAATCCAAAAATTATGGATTGGCTGCACCCATTTATATAGTGATCTATACATTGTATACAAGCATTTGTCAAGGCACTACCAGATGTATTTTTTGAGGTTAAACTAAACCATGAATGTATTTTAGTATATGCTAAGAAGGAGCAACCACATTACAGCTATATTTATGCATATGCTGAGGCGCAACCAGATGACATACAGTATGTTCCTCCGAATATGCTATATATTACTATACACAAACAGCAGTAAAGAATTTTCACTTCTGCAACAAATACCATAAAATGTATATTATAAATAAATATATTAAGAGAATCTTACAGCTAAGAGGCCATTAACTATAGGATAATATGCCGCATTTAATCTTCTCTTTGAGTCACTGACTATATAGCTTTAAAATTAACAGAAAAAAAGCCTTACAAATGTGCAGCAAGTAACATCCATAAACTCAATACATTTAAGCAGACTGACCTATTTTACAGCTGACAACTCTTGCTCCCGTGGGTTTTTGCTATGTCAGTTTCATGGTTTACTAGTGCTTGAATGTAGATAATGTAGGGGGAGACTGCAAGAAAATATACATTATATATATATATATATATATATATATATATATATATATATAT
>CM044438.1:101025801-101085599 GCA_024363595.1 Xenopus borealis
AAATAAATGCACTTATTCACCTGAACAAGTGAGTGCTGATCCTTTGCTATATTATCTACATATGTCTTGATCGTGCACCGCCTATAATACAATTGATTGGAGTGCTGGTACTGTGGGACTTTGCATATATATATATATCCCTTTTATCACTAATCCCTTTTATTATTAAAGGGAAAAATGAAATAATTTTTAAAAAAGTAGATTACTTGCATAAAATGGAGTCTATGGAACACGGCTTTCTGTAATTCTGAGCTTTCTGGATAAAGGATTTCCAGATAAACCTGTACAATAAATACTGGACTGCTAAACCATCCCAAGCAAATATGCCTTCATATTATTTAATTTACTGAGACAATCGTCATTTGTGATGTGGCCCATAGCAATCAGAGCTTTGCTTTTCCTTTCTAATTGCTGATTGGTTGTAATGGGCAACATCATCGGGTGTTCTTCATCTCCAGTGTTAATAAAGTGTCCATTGTCTACTCACTCCCTAAATGTGCAAATGGTCAGAAATCAATAAATCTCCTTCAGGGATTGACATATCCCCAAAACTGTGGAATAGATGGCTAAACACACATGAGTAGTCTTCTGCTGGTGAAGTCTTCTGTCTCCCAACATCACAACAGATTACTTAGCTTCCCAGACACGGCATACAGTATGTCTGATTTAAAGTAATGAATTTAATTGACTGATTTTCTGCATGGGTCTGAAGATTCTGCTTCCAGCCTTGTATAACTCTGCCATGCAGGTGCTGAACAATGTGTTACCTTTAAACTTCTATTTAAAGTCCACTGCTTTTCATATAGAAGAAAATTTTTACATATTTAGTGAAGCTATTGACCTTTTAATACCCACTGTCTCTATTATATGGAAATCTGTATTTTCTGCTGCAAGACAGCTCTCCATGGAATTAGCCACTGAAATAAACCTGCTAGGTAAATGAACATTATGCACTAATCTCTGGAAAACAATAACATTCTAAAAAAAAAAAAAACAGGCAATGGAATGCTGGGAGAACAGATGGCTAAAATTCAGAGGCATTATGCTAAAATAGGTCCCAGTGTCAGAGAGCATAGAGAGTGACAGGCTGAGGCAAGTGACAGGTATGAAAGGGACAGGCAACAAAGCTCATGGGGAGCAGACAAGGCAGCATATAAAAGAGCTGGTGAAAGACAAGAGCAGATATGAGAAAGCTCCGGGGAGAGAAAAGTATCTGAATGGAGAAAGTAGAAGAGAATTTTGGGTTGCTGGTTGGAGTGCCTTCCCTTTAGAAATATAGGGGCAAATTCACTAAGCGGCAAAAATGCACTAGCGATGGTTTCACCGCAATTCGCTGCACTTCTCCAGGCGAATTTACGCCAGCCCGCCGCTAATTCACAAAAATTCGAAGTTGCACTCAGGGAGGCGAACGATAGCGAAGTTGCACTACCTTTACTTCGACAGGCAAAGCGCAGTTACGCTAGCGATGCCTAATTTGCATACGGCGCAAAGTTAAACGTATAATAGAAGTATATGTTACAGCCACTACATTACACTACACAAGCCCAGGAAACCTTTAATAAATAAAATAAAGTTGTCCTATTGCCCTACATGTGCCACCTGTATAGTTGTGTTGCCATATGTTAGGAAATGTAGGGGGGAAGGAGGGTAACCCCTCAAAAAACTACGCTATTTTTCACAGTAAAGAATGTAAAAGATGCCAGCGTTTTTTTGGGACTTAGAAAAAATTTAAAGATTTTTTTTTTTCAAACTCCTATCTATTGTATTGAACTTCGCCAGGTGAAGTAAAGTCTAGTGTAAGAGGTATCGTTCAGTAAAATGGTCATCTTAGTGAATTAGCGTAGTTACATCCCTTAGCCAGTGCGCAACTTCACCTGGCGTGAGTCTATCTACTTCGCTAGTGAATTTTCGCCAGGGAGTGGGGACACTGTTAGTAAATTGTGAAATACAGTAACGTCACGCTGGCGAATAAGCTCTGGCGTTGGACGCTTCACGCTTTAGTGAATTTGCCCCATAGTGTTTTCTGCAGTGAGAATCTTTTATAAATCTTTTTTAAATAACCAGCCATTAATGAGGAACATGTTGTTCCCCAATCCTTTGGATGTTGTTCCCAGTGGCCTCAAAGCAGGTGCTTATTCTTTAATTCAAGGCTTGGATGCAAGTTTTAGTCGCATATAAACCAGGTGCACTGCCAAACAGAACCTCCTGTAGGCTTCCAGTCCATATAGTGGCTTCCATGTAGCCAGGCCCGAATTTGTAGAAAAGCCACAAGACCCCTGACCTAGGGTGGCATTTTTGTTGGGAAGGAAGGTGCCCAACCACACTCGCATTGTTTCAGAAGCACTGGGGATTCACAGGAGATACAATAGTTTTTTTTTAAATTTCCTGTGCATCAATATCCAGGACCTGATGCTGAAAAATTGCACATTTGCCCAAACAAAGAGGAGGGGACAGGGGCCCTACAAATAGTCAATCACAGCCCCCCAGGGCTTTTTAATGCTTGTATTGCTCCCCAACTTTGATGTGGGTTGCAGGTAAAAAAAAGTTGGAAACCCCTGGTTTAAAATGAGATCTAGACCTTCAAGTGTATGATAGGTATCCACAGTTTGCATGGTGGACAAACTTTATAAAAGACTCCTAAATTCTAATTATACTAATGCATCTACAGTCGTGAACCTGGTCTAGTAACCAATAGCAACCAATCATCAGGTGGTATTTAATAGTCAACTGTATAAAAACAAACATCTGAGGTTTCCATGGGTTACTAGACCTTTTGCAAGCTTTATTATAGTAACCTCTAGATGTCATACTGTACATACAGACACAGCAATGCAATCCCCAGCTGTCCATCTGTCCTACAGTGGGTTGAGGAAGCTCAATAATGAAAAACCAATTGCTATTACCAAAACTATTAGTTGCACACATATTTTGGTATTGACTGCTTGGTTTGCTTCAGTTTTTATACTTATCCCTGTATTGTGTTATTATTGTTCCATTAGGTTTGGAAAAAGTTAAATCCTGGGGCTGCTGTCTAGAGTATAATGCTGCTCATTTACTGACATTCCCTTCTGCTACTGCTTGGCCTCCCGGCTCTGCAGAATTTCACATAAGAGAAGACAGATCCTTTTATATGTATCCTGCATTTCCCATAATCCTTTCTGCATTTTATCTAATCCACTGAGCATCAAAGTCTTGAAAATGACCAAATTTAGATCCCCTTTCCACCATGCCAGTCACCTTAGCTGTTTAGCAGCTTTTTCTTATAAAAGTATAATGGAATGATTGGAAGATCAAGTATGTGTGGCCAGAGCCTGGGTGAGTGTATAGAGTCTAATCCTATCAGCAATAAAACTACGCCTTTAAAAGATGATATTAAAATAATCAGTTTGGTTGAATAACAGAAGAAATGGGATTTGAGAAAGAAACACATGAAGTAAGGGGGGTGGAAGAAAAAGCTGATAATCTTTGGCAGCACAAGGACAAGGGAAAACCAAACTTCACAGAACCATATTTTTTATAAATGGGAAATGCCTGAATTCACTATTCAATAATACTAGATCTTGCCCTTTATTTATTTTTCCAGCAAACCCCCAACATCAGCACCCCACTACAGTATATAAACAGGGTTGGACTGGGCCTGCGGAACACCAGGTAAAAACCCAGTGGACTGCTCCCTGATCTTCCCTCTCCCGACCCGACTAAGGGGCAAATTCACTAAGATGCGCAAATTTGCTAGCGTTGGCTTCGCTAGCGTTCGCCAGGCAAATTTTCGGCAGCACTACACAAATTCACTAAAGTGTGAATTTACGCTCAGGTCGGCGAACGGTAGCGTAGTTGCTCTAGTGTTACTTCGCTAGGCAGAGTGCTGTTACGCTAGCGAAGCCTAATTTGCATACGGCGGGAACTTAGCGTATAATGAAAGTATATGTTACAGCCACTACATTCCACTACACAAGCCCAGGAAACCTTTAATAAATAAAATAAAGTTGTCCTATTGCCCTACATGTGCCCCCTTTATAGTTGTGTTGCCATGTGTTAGGAAATGTAGGGGGGAAGAAGGGTTACCCCCCCCAAAAAAAATGATCGATCTTTTTCAGACTATCACCCTCCTATGCTAAAATACGCCGGCGTTTTTTTGGGACTTTTTTCAACCTCCTATCTATTGTATTGAACTTCGCCTGGTCTGACCAGGCGAAGTAACGTCTAGCGTAAGTGCTAACGTTGAGGAAAATGTTCATCTTAGTGAATTTGCAAATTTACGATCCTTCGTCACTGCGCAACTTCGCCTGGCGTAAGGGTGCGAAGATGCGCAAGTCTATCTACTTTGCTAGCGAAAATTTGTCAGAGTCTGTGTTTTGCGAAATGATGTCACACTGGCGAATTAGCGCTAGCGTTAGATGCCTTGTGCTTTAGTGAATTTGCCCCTGAAAGAACAAGGGCTCGGAGGGGGGTTGTAGATGGGGAAGGGGACCTGGAGGGGGGTTGCAGCGGGGTGGGGAACTGAAGGGGGGTTGTGGCTGGGGTGGGGGACCAGGAG
Source organism: Xenopus borealis (assembly GCA_024363595.1). Classification (NCBI taxonomy): domain Eukaryota; kingdom Metazoa; phylum Chordata; class Amphibia; order Anura; family Pipidae; genus Xenopus; species Xenopus borealis. Next base: position 101,030,339 of record CM044438.1, read on the forward strand.
AGGGGCTGTGGCTGGGGAAGGGGGGCCCATAGGGGGTGGTTAGGGCCCCAGTGTTGGAAGCTCAGTGGGCCTAGGACCCTCCAGTCCGACACTATTTAAAAAGCCCGGAAAAGTAATGCCTCATTTAAGAAGGCAAATAATCCATAACCCTTTGGCAAATGTTTTGACTGAATGCTAAAGCAAATCCAAAACCCAATTTACAGTACATACTGAAGCAGAGAAATCATTTGCACCATCTGTGACCAAAAATGGTTTTGGAATCCCTTTCAGCTGAACATTAGGGTACAGTTTATTCTGCATCTGACCAAATTCAAAACTGATTCCTGGGTTTGGTGCATCTGCATCCTATTTCCACCCACAGTTCTAATAAAGATGGAAAGTATGTAATGTTATAGTGAAGTTATAATTTACTTGACTTTATTATGTACTTGATTGTTACTGTCTGTACTCCAGGGTAAAACAGCTCAACCTACCTAACACTGCTTCCCAAAGTGATGTAGGCATGCTATCACCATCAAGTTCAACATAGAACATTTCCCGTACATCTAAAGGGGAAGCAGTGACAGGAAAATAGAGGCTTTTTGACTGGTTATGTTTTCTACCTGAATACAAAGGCCAACACCCCATGTTCCATTAACCTTATGTTACTCATTGATGAATAGCAGGGCAGAGGTGTCTTCAGGCTACGTCTCCATAGAGGCATATTCTAAAGGATAAAAGCCTAAAATAATAGAGGACAACAAAGATAGCCCATTGTTCAATTTGCAGGGCCATAGCCTTGAAAACAGTAGATCAGTGATAGGCAACCTTTGCTGGTATAGCTTTAGTCAAAATACAAGTGACAGAGGGATACTTGGTGTAGTTCTTCATCAAATAAAGCTCCAACCATTGTCTGTTCCTGCAGTTCTGCATGCAATGTCTCATTTAAACAGATGCTTTTCATTTAATAATCATTAATATATATTCAAACGGTAATGCCTCTAACCATCTGGCCTAAGGCCATTTAATTGGGCATCAATCCAGTTTATGTATTTTTTTTAGGTTCAGAACAGATTTCTCTGTTCAGCATTAAGTAAATCTCCTGTGTACATACATTGTTCCTGGTTATAGTTGATGTTTGGTGACATAAGGTTTATCTACAGATTTCTCGCTGTGCTTAAGAACAACAACTCTGCTCTATATGTAGACTAATAAAGATAAGGTATCTGCCTATCACTGGGAATGATTCATTCAAATCATAAGCACCAATGCACCCATGATTGCTGCGCTGCATTTTATAATAAGTATGCAATAATAAAAATAAGGATATTATAATGAAATGCCCTACTCAGAATGATGCCAAGTAACAAGCATGTAGGCAGTATAATGAGGATAAGTTAGTATGAATATATTAGAAACCTGATTTGCAGGGTATTGTTGCTAAGCCTTTATGCACACACAAAGAAACCATATCATTAATCTTAGAACAGGGTGTATTATTTTATATATTATCTATTATCAATAATCCTGGGTAAAGGGATCTTTCTAATGTGGAGCCTTAAGGCCACTGTCAGGCTGGGGTTCTGGGGCCAACTGGGGCTGCTACCCCAAGGTTCCCCAAACCCCCTTGGGGACCCCTACTCCAGTCATTAGCAGATGTCACCACACCCCACACATACCTTATACTTATCTGCTATGGCCACAATGAGGGGAGGTCCTGGGGAGGGAGTGACATCAGTTTTCAATGGGAAATTGGTCTATCTTGTGTGGGGCCCAATGTGTTTTTTGCTGCTTAAAGCTATTAAAGATGTTCAAAGATAGCCAAATAGGATTGTTTTGCCACCAACATGAATTTATGCAGCTTAGTAACCATCAAGTGCAAGTCTCACTGTTACAGAGAAATAATGAAATAGGATTCCATGGGAAACGACTTTCCTCTATTTCAGAAACTTCTGGTTCATGAACCCCATTCCTGCACACACAAGACTGTCCAGTCTTGCCCCTATATGATGAATATAAATTAAATATTATAATCTCAGTAGCAAGCCAGAACAAGCAATATCTTTAGAATTACGTTTTTAGTTTTTGTGTAACCCCATTTATACAAAACAATGACAGCACCAGAAATGTTTGATTTTCTTTCACTTATTTCTATGGGGTTGCAATACGGCCTGTCTGGGTAATGGGGACAGCAGGTATAGCAGAACAAGATAGCAGAAGTAGTATAAGATGGTGACAGTAACAATGCTGACCAACCAATGGCCCATTGGTTGGCCAGGCTTTGAACTTGGGTCCTGGGTTTTTCCTAAGATGCCCCTGTTCTTCATGTCTCATTATAAGTGGTCTTAATTGTCAACTCCCAACTCAATGGACAGATTTTTCTGCCAGCTGGTGAAATAAAGTTGTGTTGGCATTATCAGGAATGACGATGCTCTAAAGGGTTAAGTTTGCACTGGTCAATAAAATGTCTCTTTTTTTTTTCTGTAAACAACTTTTCCCAGAAAAAAGGCAAGAAAATCAGGTCTATGAAAGACTTGAGCCCCCACTCCGAGCTTACCCCTGTGGGTTTTTTGATAATGCCTCTGAAAGATATCTATTGTATCAGCGTTTATGGACAAAACTGGATGCATGAACCTCAGCTCAGTGCTGAGGAAAGATCAGCTGTTCTCTTTATAGCTTTTCTTTTCTCTTTCCCGCTGGATCTATTATATTCCATCCACCCTCTAAGGCAGAGAGTGAGACTGAAATGTCAGCTGAGATAGGGAGAGACAGTGGGGTAGCAAGAGCCAGAGGGAGGGAGAGGAGCAGGCGGGTTAGATGGGATGAGGATAAGTAAATAGACAGAACAAGATAACAGAGATGTGATAGGTGGGGTAGAAAAGTAAGAGCACAGTAAATCTAATGAATGTGCTGTAAAATTCTGCATCTGAGGAAAATGTAGGAGAAAGAAGCTAGAATGTTACCATCTCTAATAATATACTTATCATATACTTATATACAGTAATCTTGGTTGAAAAGGGACAACTGTACATCAGCCCTTCCAAACGATCCCCCAGCATATTTATATAAAATATCCAAAAGCCACGAAAACAAAAGAATGGAAACAAATTATTTTATAAACAGCACTTTGTGATGCACTCCAGTTATAATTATTGCACAGTAATAATTATTGGTTATAGGTTTAGGCTATAGGTTTAGCCGAAACGTCAGTTTTTTGTTTTCCAATAAATTTCACCTTTTGATTGAACTTCAAGACCTGAGAGAGCTCGCCTATTTCAACTTATATCTACTCTCTCTGCTGGAAGCACCCAGGCATTGTTTTGCCATTAATATAGATGTTTGTAGCTTAGTTGTATCTAAGCTATGAAGTTACTATGTAACTATGAAAGACACACAGTGCAAATCAGTTACAAATTGTTTCAATTGGAGTGGGCAATGGCATCTTTGTATTTTGGAGCTTTCTGCAAAACGTTTTTGGATAAACTATTAGCTTAGTAAACTAACATGGACTAACACAGAGGATCAGTGCTGATGGGCACACAGAGTGTGCAAGGCAATAGCAACATATGAAGCTTGGATCCCTGTAAGGCTTAGTCCAGACGGGGAGATTCGGGGGCGATTTTAAAATCGCGAGGCAATTTGGAGCGATTTTAAAAATCGCGCTGCTCCGTGTGAACAGGTGCCGGCGTTTTTAAGCCTCGCCGGTGCGCTGGGGTGTCAAGCTATTTGGGGAGATTCGGGGGCGATCCGTCGTGGCGAGAAGTCACCAGGCGACGGATCGCACCCGAATCTCCCCGTCTGGACTAAGCCTAAGTCATCCAAATAACAGGAGAGTACCCAAGTGCTGCTTGTCGCACTCTCTTACTCACTGCTCTGCTCCAGGTAGGACTGGACTACATAAGGTATGTATTATTTTGAACTTCAAATGTATTATTTTCTATTTTCAGCATCGGAGGAGTCCAAAAGGAAATTTAAAATAAGTAGTGAGTAGAAAAAAAATTGAATCGATTTCCCTGTATTTTGCTTCTCGTATTATATTGTATTTCGTGTCAAAGGATGAAAAGGGAGGGCGTAAGAAAGTGGGGGGGGGGGGGGGAGAGTTGAAGAAGAGGTAAGGCTGTAGATGAGAATGAAAAGTTGTGTTGAAGATACACGATCTTCAGCTATTGATGGAGACATGTGGTTTCTGACCCCATAGCCTTGCCTTCAATCCCACAACAGTGCCTTATTCTCTGACCCAGCACTGGGCAATCAATAGCTCCAACTGAATCTCTGACTGCTCCAGTAGTGAAAGAACGGTCAAGTCCTAGAGGTAAAGAGCCCAATTAAACATTTCCTGACTATGGGCAGAGAGCTGAATGCTGGGAATAATTTCTAGATACCAGGCAGATTTTAAATGCACGGCTGTATAATTAGAGGAGCGCAGTGTTGAGTGTGTGGCATTATGTGAAACAGTCCTCTGTGTGTACAGATAGAAATGAGACGTGATGGGCGAATTTATTCGCCTATCTCCAATTCGCGGAGAATTCCTGCTATTCACCGCTGGTGAATAGATTCACAAAACGCTCGCAAAAATATGACAGCATCAATTTTCAAGAAAACGCTCGAAATTCACGATTTTTTTGTGAAATCGTTCAAATTTCACGATTTTTTCATGAACTTTCCAATTTCACAAATTTTTGCCCATTTTCCGAATTTCTCGGGAAAAATTCGGCAAAGCCCCAGATTCCCCCATCACTACAACTGAGCACACCTGTGCAACAAAGTTACACACGCAAGCCAGTCGCTGCACGCTAGTTTTGTGCCACTGGCTGTGCTCACTAGAGTATTAACAAGTGTTGGTGCCTTAATGTGTGCATTACAATATATATCAGCACCTAGTTGATTATGCATATATGTGTGCGTAGTGCTGAAGTGAGAGAAGCATGTCAGAATGCAAGACCATACGATAATGTGTATAATATCATGTCAATTACTTTCATTCAGAGGCATAGATGCACTAAGGGTGCTATAATGATTACCCCTCGAGGGGTTAAACACAATGCTTACAAAATATTTGCCCTGTCTGAAACCGTGGGAATTGGTTTCCATGGAAACTGTTGCTTGCAGAAGTCCATTTTTACGGTGAGTCAGCCTGCACTGCCTCTCTCCAACACCCATCCCATCCAACTCTCACCAGGGAACCTCGGAAAAGACTGGATCTTCTTCTCCGCTGTCTACCGAGGTCTAATAAATCTAGCAGACCCATATTACAGCATGAGAACAAATAGTTTTGTTATGCAGCCAAAGCCTGCTGGAAGGGTTCAAATCACTAACATTTTAACAGTTGGTATATGTTACTGGGTAAAATACTGCATAATAAAACTTGCAGTCGTGAGCGCCAGCCTCAGTATTTGGAACTGAACGATTTAACACAGAGAAACATTTAAGGGCAGATTTGTGCTTTTTGTTTTTTGCAATGGTGTCCCCTCACCCCCCATTGCATTTAAAAAAAAAATCTACATGGTTTATTTTTCAAACGCACAGAAGAAAAAACATAATCATGGTGAAAAATTGTGTTCACAATCATATAAATGTGACACATACTTTGGACTAGTATGTGGGTCTGATGTTTCCCTGGGCACCGGGCCTTTGACCTCCCTCAGTCAAGGAAGAGGGCAGTGGGACTTTTTTTTTTTTTTTTAAAGCATTTTCTTTTATTCTGCCCAAAATTGCCATCCTAGACACAGGTACTATTATAGAAAATATGACCCTGGTATACAGCACTAATTTCTAGGGATGCACCGAATCCACTATTTTGTATTGTCCGAACCCCAGGAATCTGAGAAAGATTCAGCCGAATACCAAACCGAATCCGAAGGGGGGAACTTTTTTTACTTCCTTGTTTTGTGATAAAAAGTCACGCAATTTCCCTCCCCGCCCCTAATTTGCATATGCAAATTAGGGTCCGGCTTCAGTTCGGCTAGGCAGAAGGATTTGTCCGAATCCGAATTCCGGGGAAAAAGGCCGAATCCCGAACCGAATCCTGGATTCGTTGCATCCCTACTAATTTCTATCCAAATTGGAAGGTTATCTTGATGTCTCTAAGCTACATACAACACATGGCTGATTAGTTCAGTTGCAGAGAATTAATGATAAAGTAATACCTAATAGGCAATATAACATGAGGTGTCCCTTTTTATAGACATAATTAGAACTCTTGATTATCAAAATAGACCTGATAAACAGAAGACTGCATAAAAAGCAGCAAAGTCAGCAAAATTCATGAGAGATAATCAAATATCAGGTATGCAGTGTATGGATCCGTGAGTTTAAGATGGGGGGTGATCTTGATCTTATTATTCTATTTTCTACTGTGTTGGTTGGTACAATAAGCCCAAGGCACATGGAACTGTCATTAAAATATCAGTATTGATATCATAAATAATAAATAATATAGCTGGAGGTTATTATAGTCTTTAGTAGATTCATGAATTACGTTAGCAAATACAAACTAGAAGCCAATGTAGAACAGAGGTTTTCAGACTTTCGAGCACATGCTTACGACTCCCTAAACTTCATAAAAAGTTTGCGAAAATGAAAATATGGTTATTACAGGTGCCATGCTACAGTGTTTCTGCTACATCTGGAATATCAAAGTTACTCCGACTCCACTCCTATGAGCCTCCAAGGAGAGGACGACACCCTGCTTGAGAAACATTGGTCCAGAGCAGTGATCACCAACCAGTGACTCACAAGCAACATGTTGCTCACCAACCCCTTATTTGAATTCCAGGCTTGGAGGCAAGTTCTGGTTGCATAAAAAACAGGTGTACTGCCAAACAGAGCCTCCTTGAGGATGCCAGTCCACATAAGGACTACCAAATAGCTACATGTAATTATGGTCCTTATTTGGTATAAACAAACTGCTGCCATTGTGCCCCCTACCCCCACTCCAACCAAAGCACATCCTATTTGCAAAAAAATAGCATTACTTCTTAGCATTAATGAAGACGCAGGGTATTAATATATACCCAAATCCTTTAGGTGCTTCCCTTCATCTGAATACTAAAGAATCCTTCTGGGCACACTGAAATGCTTCTGAGGTTCATTTCAGCACTACTGTGTGCCTTTCTCTCTGATAATATAGATCAAACAATGGACACAGTGACAGCAGTTTGTTCAAAAGACTGCTTTATGCAAAGGTGTGAGGTTGAATTCATCACATGTCTCTACCCACTATGCAACACCGTAATAGTACAAGTGGCCTGTACCTTAATATTCTGATTTACTCTAAAAATAAATGCAGCAGTTTGCTAGGGATGGCGAACATCGGCTGTTCGCGCTCGCCGGAAGTTCGCGAACGTCGCGCGACGTTTGCCAATTTGGGTTCGCCTTAGTTGGCGCTTTTTTTTTGCCATTTCTCCCCCAGACCAGCAGATACATGGCAGCCAATCAGTAAGCTCTCCCTCCTGGACCACCCCCACACCCCCTGGACCACTCCCCTTCCCTATAAAAACCGAAGCCCTGCAGCGTTTTTTCATTCTGCCTGTGTGTGCTTGGAAGAGCTAGTGTTGGGAGAGAGCTGTTAGTGATTTCAGGGACAGTGGATAGTAAGTTTGCTGGCTAGTAATCTACTGTACTTCAAACAACTGCCATCTAGCTGTGTGAGCTTGTTCACATTCTGTCTAAATATCCATAATATTACCCTCTCCAGAAAAAGCACCTGAGTGACTTTTTTCAAGCTGCCATAATATATTTTACATAATCCGTATCCACCGCTGTAGTAGTGTATACGTTGACCTTGTAGCCATTATTTGCCCTGTAGGCATTTTTTGCCCAGTGTGTTCTTCAAACAACTGCCATCTAGCTGTGTGAGCTTGTTCACATTCTGTCTAAATATCAATAATATTACAGTGTCCACAACCACCACCTGAGTGACTTTTTTCCCTTTACAGCACAAAACGCAGCGCTGTGTCAACAATGGATTTTTCTGATACATTTTTGCCCTTGATCCCCCTCTGGCATGCCACTGTCCAGGTCGTTGCACCCTTTAAACAACTTTAAAATCATTTTTCTGGCCAGAAATGTCTTTTTTAGCTTTTAAAGTTCGCCTTCCCATTGAAGTCTATGGGGTTCGCGACGTTCGCGAACCGTTCGCATATTTTGTCGCAAGTTCGCAAACATGTTCGCGAACTTTTTTTCCGCGGTTCGCGCCATCCCTACAGTTTGCAGCATAAGGAACTTTTAACTTACAAATTGAAAAGCATATAGCAAGTCTTATAGCCCCTAACTTCCAGATCATGTAACTACACTTGGATAAATAATTAAAATTAAAAAGACAAAATATAAAATATTTCAATAAAATAAATCATATTTCAAGCTGCTACCACAAAGTCTTTTATAACCTCAGTGAAGAGCACAGGCCAGAACCCTCTACAAAGGTAACACCTCATTTATTCCTTCTGCAAATGCTTGAAGAATTAAAAGATGGTTATAATGGACTCTATGGGAGACAACCTTTCCGTAATTCGGATCTTTCTGGATAACGGGTTTCCAGATAACGGATCCCATACCTGTACTTGGAGATCAGATTTAAAACTTGGGTATCTGCAGCATATGATGCAAAATATGCATGCAAGTCTGGCAAGGCCCTGGGCTGTGTTTGCATAAAAGCTAGCTATATATATGATTAATACTGGTTATTCAAGAAAACCCATGTCAGAGCTGGTGATCCATGGGACTGAGCTTTTCTCAAATCTTAGGGGACAATTTGCTATGCGCATATAGCAGCCTAAATGAAACTGAAGTATCCTGGGTAAAAAAAGGATTCTAGTTGAGATTGAATCATCTTGTGTGCATACAGGGACCCAACTGACACTGAAGCAAGTTGTGGGCCTAAGGGAATCTAGCTGAGATTAAGCCACGTTAAGACTAGTGATGGGCGAATTTATTCGCCTGCGGCGAATTCGTGGTGAGGTCCTGCGGTTCGCCACAGGCAAATAAATTTGTGAAACAGCAGCAAAATATTGCCAGGGTGAAGATTCGCCGGTGTCTCGTTCTGGACGCGGGCATCCGTCTTTGGATGCCCACGTCCAAAACGAGATGCAGCGGCATTTTGCAAATTTTACGACGTTTTGCAAATTTCCACTACAAATTCACGAAATTTCGGCGAAGCAAAACACCCAAGATTCACCCATGACTAGCTAAAACTTAGCCATCCTGATTGTATAGAAGAGTCCAGTGAACACTGAAGCAGACTGATGTATTCTGCATGTATATAGGAGTCTAGATACACTAAAGACAAATGAAGAATATATTAATGGTTCTAGTGATATCTAATTCCCATTGAAGTGTACAGGGGAGGATCCCAGAGCAGTATAGTTCCATATCATATTTATATGTCAGCTGTCATCAGCTTGACATCTGGGTCATAAAGAGGTTGTTTTTAGGAAGCCTTGTGCATTCTCTCTGGCATTAAATGTGCTTGATGAAGTGGAAGGAGTTTGGAGAAGTCATTTCTGGGAATGATGATTCCTGCAACAGCCTCCCCTCAGTTTACATTATGCATTATTGGCCCAATTAGTGAACAAGGCAAGGATGTAAAAGCTGTGGTCCCTCAACTGTTGAATAGGCTATTGGGAGTTGTAATTCAATAATGTGGCTGGAAATAAATGAATTACATATTTTCTATATATATATACATATATTTATGTTAGGCCCTGGATTTCTAGTATTGCTTTGAGACCCTTCGCTGTGTTGATTCTCATAAAAGTTTACAAAAAAGGTAGTTATCATTTGATGCAATGTAAATCAGACATGGGCATGGACAGGAGAGATAAGGTTGGGAAGGGTAAACTGAAAAAAATAACAAATAACGTGGGCTGCAATCAGCATTGTGCCTCTATATCTCAGGCTGTGTGGCTTGTCAGACCATTTCCTGGATATTAGCATAACCCCATACAAGAACAGAAGAAGAACAGAGCTAAATGTCACCATCCCCGCCCGCAGAGAGCAACTAGATAGAGAGCTGATGTCTGACAGGAGGTATAAATGCTGCTTAGCTTTGATGACATCCTTTTGATCACAGAAATCAGAGAGAAGGCGAAAACCTCCTTTTGAATCGCAAAGAACAAAGGTCTTTTCATAAAAGCAAACCACAGCTCCCTCTGTTCTAATGAAACTGATTTAAAACTAAACATGCATCACTTATGTGCTTTGCCTTTGACATCACATCTGTATCTCCACAGGAAAGTGATGTCACAGCTCCAATACTGAAATCAGTATTCTAATATTATTGGTCAGTGTTCTGTGATGCATACAAAATCTCTTACTGCGATCATCACTTGCAAGCATGTTGGTAATGTCAGGAGCTTCTATTTCTCTTCAAGTAATATGAGGTCAAATACACACAAAATAAATGAAGTACATTTTAGTACACTTCTAGGTTAACCCTAATGCTAACTTTTTGTAAGTAAAAAAAAACATGCAAGCAAGCTTTCTCCTATCCTTGGGTTTGCTGTCACCATCCAATTAACCCATTATTTTGAAGTGCCAGGTATGTTTTAGCCATGAGTACCATACCAAATTCATAGCTGGAAGATATACACCATACAAGAGTAAGATGAGAAACTATCCTCAAACAGCAATAAGCTACCAACAGGAGATATTAATTGTAAAAACAAATATAACAAATGTAGGATTAGTTAGTCCTTTAGAGTGTCTCTCCCCTGCTGTTCCTTTTTAGTCTCTCAGCTGTACATAAAAAACGTGTGTTGTTGAAGAAAAAATCACTCATAAAAAATAGCAATATTCTCTTATGGAACAGCGCTTAAAGCAGACGGGGAAAAGCAAAATCAGAGACAGAATAGGGTGTAGTATTTTCTGTTAATCTCACAACACCCTATGTTGAAAGAGTAAAAAAATCACTAATGTGACTTCCCCTTTAAAGAGACTTTTCCTTTTGTCCCAGATTTGTGTTGTAGGTAAAGGGCAAGGAAAGTGTAAAATAGAATAAGGCTGTAAATGCTGTATTTTGTATACTAAACATAAACATGAACTTACTGCACCACAAGCCTAATCAAACAAATTATTTATGCTTTCAAAGTTGGCCACAGTGGGCTGTCATCTTGTAACTTTGTTATACATCTTTGCAAGACTAGACTACATACACATGCTCAGTGTGGTCTGGGCTTCTTAGGGATAGTCATAAATGATCAAAAAACAAAGCTGTTTGAGTTCTGCATGGCTGGTTAGTAAGGTGGGGGCTCCCCCTGCTGTTCATAAGTATGATTGTTTCCCTGCCAGAAGTTAGGGACCGTCTGACAATGCCTATCCACAGCAGTAAACGAAGGGAGAATCTCACTGTATACAGTCAGGTTTCTTATAAAAACGGTACACATTTTTAAATTAAAGTATATTGGAGATAGATTTCTTTTTCATTAAAGAAAGTAATAATGGGATTTTATTTATTTGCCTTTCCTTGCCCTTTAAGTTCTGTTATTTCCAGGGCTTTCACCAAATTTAATAGAAATGCCTGCTTACAAGATAGTGGTATTTCTATCGCATGTAGTATTAGTTAGTTTTCAGTGTCCTCTTCTCCTCTGCCAGCTACTGTTAGGCTCCCACTAGGGAGAGAGAGAAGCTGGCAAAACCTCCTCCATTGAATTCCATCTGGTGACGCCTAAGGACTTACTTATCTGTGACTAAAAAATTCATGCAAACAAATGTGAGTTGAATGTTTTAATGTTTTAAACTTTTTAAAAAAAATCAGTATTATACCATGCACCTTTTGTATCCTTACCTTGGAGCCTAACAGTAGCTGGCGGAGGAGAAGGAGGACACTGAAAACTAACAAATGCTACATGCGATAGAAATACCACTATCTTGTAAGTAGGCATTTCTATTAAATTTGGTGAAAGCACTTTAAATAACACAAACTACAACACAAATCTGGGACAAAAAGAAAAGTCTCTTTAAAGGGGAACTAATATTAGTGATTTTTTATTTTTACTCTTTCAACACAGGGTGTTGGGAGATTAACAGAAAATACTACACCCTATTCTGTCTCTGTTTTTGTTTTTGGTTTTCCCGTCTGCTTTAGGTGCTGTTCCATAAGAGAATATTGCTATTTTTTATGAACGATTTTTTTCTTCTACAACACACAGGAGATATTACTCTCGCTTTTAGGAAGCATATGGATTTTTTATTGTTTTTGAGTATTAGGGTAAGGAAGTGATATACACCACATATTCCCAGGCTTCCACAGTATTAAGGGCAGCTTGCTATTTGTCTGCATCTGTATTAGGGAATGAGTGGGAGAATCAAACAGCTGTCACAATCTACTGCACCCCCAGTCCTGCTGGTAGAATGAAAAAATAAATAAGCACAGGTTTAGGTTTTAGGTGTGCACTAATAATGTGCATTTCAGGAAAAACTGAAACTTCAACCCACCCTAATCTACAAAACCTTAACCTGAACCTCACTTTAATCTGCAAATGTGCCATTGTAGGACCAGCGCCAACCTATACATGTGTCCTCCCATTATGGGCACTATGTTTGCACCGACCTCTGATTCCAAGACAAGACCTTGGTGCCAGTCCTGAGTATGGGAGAAATCTTCTCCTCATAACCTCTTGATGGATATTAACTCATTGTAGGTAAGGGGGCAGGCTATAGTGCAGAATTAAGCTCTGCCATATGGTTCAGGAATGCGTGTTCTATAAGAGATAGAGACAGCAATGTGTAGAGCACTGGGTGCCATACAAGTACTTTATTCACCAATACATCCCTCCAAGGGCATCCCTTGAGATAAGCAAAATGGAGACTCCACCTTCAGGTGAGAAAATTGCAAGGTTACAATGTCACTGTAATTCTTTGTACAAAGTTGATCCAGGGACTCATTTAATTGACCACTGGATTCAAGAAGTATTTATTTCCCAGCAGAGGAAAGTTTGAGATGGCTTCACATCCATTTTTTAGCCTTCCTCTGGATCAGTTAGCCATTAGACAAGTTTCATTGAAACAAAATATTGAACCTGATGTAAGTGTTTCTACCTCAGCAACTATGTAACTTTGTAAAGTCTCTTTAATAAAGTCGGTCCTGCTGCATGAGATGTAGGAGTTCCTTAAAAAATATATAATAATCTTTGCTTAGTGCATATATTGTTTCCATTTGAATACAAGGGGATGATGGACCACTGACGGTATGTGCACCAATATTTATCAACATTGGGTGATTGGAGATGACTCAGTTGCCTTTTCATGCATGGTTTCCAGCATACATATTAAGACAACCTACATTACTGGATAAAGCAACTTGGATCCTTTGAGATATTTTCAGTAACTATAAAACATTGGCTAGGACCATCCAAGTTATGGACATTACTTAAACTTTTAATACTTTTTGCAATCTGTGTAAATTATAATCAAACAATAATAGCAATTGAGTATGATCTACTCGTACTATGTTTAACTCTGGTTCAAAAAACCCATTAACTATGTAACGGGTACGAATATTAGATTGTAAGCTCTCATGAGTAGGAGCCTCTTTATCGCTTGTATCATTCATTGTTGGTATGTAATCTGTTTGGTTGTATAGATGAGTACACCCTTCTTTTTTATAGTCTTGTAGACTATATTGTTGCAGCGTAAATACTTAATAACATTAACAATAAGAATGAGCTGGGTGAGTGCTTCCCTTTGAATCCCATTAGAATAAACTGATAGTGGCTGAACAATTAGAATTGCATGCACAAAATGTAGTTTGCCTTTTAATATTTTAGCACCTTAACTTGATCCTTTACTTTCTTAAGAACAATAAGGTATCCATTGTAATCAGAAGAAAGAAGGTCCCTTGCTAAATGTTTTAATGTATATTCAGGGTCAGTGTTGTGTGAGTAGAGGACTTAACACAAAGTCTGTCTTTTTTTCATTTAAAATTTATATATATTACTATGTAATGAGATGAATGTCTCTCACTACTGCTGTTACCAAAATCACAATAAATTAGCAGCAGTATAAAGACCAATCGGAATGAAGAGAATTTTCTCTGTTAACAAGCAGCACAAAGTATAAAGGATTAGACACAATGGGTAGAAAAGACTAACTATTTGTTGGGCAACAGCCTTCCTTCTCATGTGTATAGAGAGAAAGATCCATTCTATGTGCATGCTCACTGTTCTGTCATTAATTAGACTATTCAGTGTAATTTATCATAACCCCTAGCAAATAGTTCTTAAAGCCCCTTCTATGGGGAGGAAGAAGGGGACCATGTCTTTGGTGGGGGGCAGGCCAGAAAACAAATTCTCCCAATTGCTAGTAATGAAGGGGTACTAAAGATAAACTATGGCCTACCAGGGTCTTCAGCAACAATATTCCCATGCTAGTAGTCTCCAGCAACAGGTTTCCCAACATTTCAATAACTTGCATTTTAAACTAGCGCCAGTAGTTTTTCAATGAAATTGGTTTTTACTAGAATGTGAACCCTGCTGGTGCTAGTTAAAATGCAAGTAATCTAAAAGTTGACTTACAGCAAAAAATAAATTGCAAAATTCCAAAATGAGTTAAAAAAAAATAGTCATCTCGCCAGGTACATAAATAAAGTCCAAATAAAGTAAAAAGAAATAGGGATAGGGAGTCTCACAGTTCACCCCATTCCAAGGGTGTATGATACAAGCTCGAAAATATAAGAAAAATTTAAGGTTCACAAAAAATTATTGAAAAAGAAGTTTAAAGTAAAATAATTTTATTAGGACATAGACAAATATAGTCTTACTCATTTTGTGCCAATTGGGGTACTTGCTCATGAGTTGTAAGTGTGCTAGTAGGCACAAAACTACTTTTTCAATGACTTTTAGGAATATCTTGCTATTGTTCTTTTTTTGAGCTTGTAATTTAAAAGTTGGGAAACCTGTTACCTCAGTAAGTTTACTTTCATTATCTTGTACCACTGTGCTTAAAGGGGTAGGGGCATCAAGGTGAAAAGGATAGTGGAGAAACAGGTGATATTTTGGGCCTCTGTCCCTCAGTAACAAGGTAGAACAAGAGAGCCCAAAATAATCTCATCTCTGATCTGATTAATGCCAGTCAACCTAGTTTTCTATTTTATTCTAGGCAAGCTTTCTATTTATTTTTAAGTCCTTCCATTGTTATTTGCTTTCTATCTATATATGCATGGTTCATTTTACTTTCCTATGGGGTTTGAATTAAAGGACACAGTTTGACTCATTGGTTGGGTTATACTTTCACCCATAGTCTGCATATCCCTCACAGCTCACAACAATAGAACATCTCATAAATATGTATGCCATGAATTGGAAATGAATACAGTTACTTTGTAAAGATGCCCCCTGTCCAGCAGGATAGATTCCAATACAATATATGATTATTAATGGTATATTCATGCTAACATTGTGTGTTTATAAATTTGATTCCATGTCCTCTGCATTATCCTGCTTTAGAGGTCAGGTTATTTGTGAACAACTTCCATTTAACATATTCCAAATTTGCAGCCAATATTAACATAATGTTCCTCTGATCCATGCCAAATGACTGTGCACCAACAACACAACCACATCACTGCACTGAGAAGAATAAATGATCCAGCCATTGCCTGACACTTTCCATGCTAGCGATTTGCTTGCTCCCTGGATCATTACACAAATTCATCAAGCATTTGTTTCCTATCTCCAAATGAACACATGGTCTAAAGGTTAAACCTGAAACTTAAAGGGTAAAATATTCATTTCTGGATGTGTAGACATAGATAATGGACAAAGAAAAGCTTTTTTTTAACATGCTTCTAGCTTTATGGGTGCAGCCATATCGATTTAGCATGTAAACATTGCAACTTTAAATTATATAATATACAGCATATGAAACAACATATATATATTAAATGAATGGTGATGAGAGAAATCTAAGAAAAACTATATTACTTGATATGATCAACACAAATCTAGATATGATAAAGGAATGATCTGTGTTGCATTACAGGTCACTGGAAAGGAATGACATGACTCTATTCAATTGTATGTTGGATTATGGTGAATTATCTGTTCATCCATTGATAACTGTGCAACTGTATTTCTCTCTTACTAGAAAAAGCCCCCATTGTTGGTTTTGTGGTTGCACCAAGTGTGAATGCAAAGAAACAGTGTAGATATTTGAAACCCTTGAAACCTTTTGGCAAGCAGATTTTGGCTAAATGATAAACCTTGACCTCTCCCTACCCCATAATAAAGCCTATGCAGAATGACTGCTTTTTATTGACCCTTGGCTTATGACTTTAAAGAGGATATGGGTTACAAACCACTTTGATGCACCAGTATCGTAGGGTGGTGGTCTGTTTGAGGCAGAAGAAAACCACAGGGGCCAAGTCCGGGTATGGCACATCCAAATCCACTTGAGAGCCCCCCTCTTCAGCAGCAGGTGCATCCTGGGAAAATGGAGAATGTTGGTCTGTAACTCCAAGATCAGCAGCATCCATTTGTTGTATCCTGGAGCCCGGGGATTTGGCTTCTGGTTGCCAGACAACAGCAGGCGAGGGAGGGTCTGACGCTGACTCTTCCATGCTGTAAGAGGACACCTTTAATTCAAACATATAAAGAGAAGAAACTTGTTTTATAAACATTTATAAATATGTAATAATGAGTCATGCAACACAATGAACAGATGTCTGGGCTTCCAACACGCAGACCTACATATACAGTTAGAGTGGGATACCCAGGCAGCCATTGAAATAATTCCTACTGGGAAACCAAAAGAAAAAATGATGCTGTCCTCCACTTTAGGGTCAATACTCACTCCACTCTTCCATTCTCACTCACCTCCTTGTTCCCCTTTTATTTTTATCCAAATCTTCTTTTTATATCATATTCTTTCTCTAACCCAGTACACTTTTGCTTTCGTTTGCCCCCCTTTCTTTCTATTTTTCTCCCTCTCTCTCTATTCTCTTTCCATACAACTTTCCTGCTCTCCTCCATCTTTGCTTTGTTTTGTCCCCTTTTCCATTTTTTTCTATCCTTTCTGAAAACACCCCATTGATGGTTTAGGTGGAACAGACATATCAACATAAAATCACTTGCCCCATGTGGCACAACCTCACTGCAACGTGCCCTAAACAGGACCTTATATCACAGACATGTAAAACCAGAAATACCGATCTAAAAATGTAGAAGAGAAATCCCAGCAGAAACATAAAGGCATAAATAATTAGTAAATTTAATGTATGATGGCTATCAAGGACATGGTGAAACATATCAATCTACAGTATTATGAATAATGCCATTACCGTATAAAGTGCCACAATATTGGGCACTACAGCACTTACTAAATTTATGAGGTAAAGATGCCTTGACTAAACATTTTACAATCCAATTGGATATGAGGAATAAGCAGTACACGGTCAAAGTAATGTTTGTGCGAATAGTCACAAAGCAACAGTTAAAAATGATTTCACTCTGACACAGTTAGACCCAATATGAAAAATAAATGAATGTATCAATTTAAGTTGATACAATACCTTTAAAGGTTGTTATTTAACCTAAATTGATACATTTCCAACCACCTACAGCAATTGAGTTAACTGTATACTGCAAATTCACAAATTGCTTTCTGGCCCCAAAATAAGATTGCTACCTGGATCAACAATTGCTGATTAAAAAGTGGCACAGTATATAATATGTTAAATAATACAGCGCACGGTGCTCCACCTCATTCTGATATACAGGAAGGTAGTGACATTTATAGTCAATGTATTAGAACTGCCACAACATACGTGCCCCTTGTATGTGACACACGCAGTGCACCAGGGCAACACTCTGGCACATCCAATAAACATACAATTCTGCACTGTTGTATATAAAAGGTTGGTGGTTTCTAAGGTTATGTGGTTAAATGGAGCCCAGACTCTATAACTAATGGGATTTTCCTTCCCTGGCACGTAATCAGAAAAAATAAATTTAAAGAGAATGGTTTCATAAATATTTATACGTGAAGAGAGGGCAGATTAGAACAAAATAAATTGCTTCAGGTAACGTCTATTGTATAAAAGCAAATACATTATGTCATTTATGTGTCACATTTTCCAAACAATGTGGGTGATGGGCTTATCACACCTACTGTTTGCTGACTGTGTGTGTCACGGAGCCGCATTTAGAGAACAGATGACTAAGTCACTGCAGATCTCAATAGTCAGTGCAGAACATTTGATTCTATACAGTCCAGATACATGGATATAACTGTTCTGTACCGCAGAATAGAATCTGAGGTCCTTGTCTAAAAAAAAAGGGTCTCCTTCAAGGATGATTATGTATAAAAGAGGTTGTTCACCTTTCAGTCATGTTTTAGTATGATGTAGAAAGTGATATTCTGAGACAATTGCAATTGGTTTTCATTTTTTATATGTGGGTTTTTTTACGTGATTTAGCTACATATTTGACAGCTCTCCAGTGTTCCAAATTACCCTAGCAACCTACTGTCATGGGAATTTTTTTTTTTTCTTCAAAATACATTAGTTAATTCTGCGCTGAAATCCGTTTTCAAAAGAGCAAACAGTTTTGTTTATATTTAATTTAAAATCTGGCTAAACATATTGTAATGTTCCCAGCTTCCCCAAGTCATATGGCTCTGATTAACTTCAGCCACTCTTTACTGCTGTACTGCAAGTTGAATTAAATCTTCCCCTCCCCCAGCAGCCTAACAACAGAACAATGGGAAGGTAACCAGATAACAGCTCCCTAGCACAAGATAACAGCTGCCTGGTAGATCTAAGAACAACACTCAATAGCAAAAGCCAAGTCCCACTGAGTAGGAGAAACAACAGTCTGCCAGTAAGCAGTTCCACCCTAAAGTGCTGGCTCTTTCTGAAAGCGCATGACCAGACAAAATGACCTTAGATGGCTGCCTACACACCAATATTACAACTTAACAAACTACACTTGCTGTTTGAGGAATTACATTTTATATTGAGAGCGAATTGTTTGCAGTTAGGGTTGCCACCTTTTCTTTAAAAAAAATACCGGCCTTCCTATATATTCAGCTTTTTTCCCCTATTAATAACATTGAGATCAACCATCAAAAATACAGGGCAGGCCGGCAAAAAAACGGCCAGGTGGCAATCCTATTTGCAGTGTCAACAGTGTAATTTAAAAATAAAAAACACATCATAAAAATCACGACAGAATCCCTTTAAGAGATTGGAATATGACTAGGAGAGGGCCTTAATAGAAATATGAGTACAGACATGGGAGCTTTTATCCAAATGCTTGGTTTTCTGGATAACAGATATTTCTGTAATTTGGGTCTTCATACCTTAAAGAAGAGCCAAACCTGTAAGGAAAACCCCCTCCCCTGTGTAGAACCCCTCCCTCCTCCGCCCCAGCCTACCTCCTCCCCCCAGCCTACCCCCCCCCCCACCAAGGAAAATGCCCCTAACTTTTTACTTACCCCTCCGGCAGATTCTTGTCACAGAATTCACAGCAGCCATCTTCTTTCTTCAGTAGGAAATCTCCTCCAACTGCGCATGCACCAAAACTTACAAAGAAGACTGGAGAAAGAAGATGGCTACCGCTAACTCCGGTGGAAAGAATATGCAGGAGGGGTAAGTAAAAAATTAGAGGCATTTGCCTTGGGGTGGAGGTAGGCTGGAGGGGGGTCTACACAGGGGAGAGGGGAAGGTTTTTTTCCTTAGAGGTTTGGCTCTCCTTTAAGTCTACTAGAAAATCTTTTAAACATGAAATAAACGCAATAGGCTGGTTTTTCTTCCAATAAGGGTTATGTATATATTAGTTTGGACCAAGTACAAGGAACTGTTTTATTATTACAGAGAGAAAGGAAATAATTTTAAGACATTTGGGGTATTATGATAAAATGGAGTCTATGGGAGAGAGCTTCGCTTTAATTTGGAGCTTTCTGGATAATGGGTTTCCGAATAGCGACGTCCATACCAGTAGTAAAAAGTACGTAGCAATAATAATACATTTGTAGCATTACTAAGCATTATTTATTTAGATAGGGTCAGTGCACCCCTTTTGAAAGCTGGAAAGTGACAGAAGAAGGTAAATAATAAAAAAAAACTATTAAAAAAGTCCAATTGAAAAGTTGCTTAGAATTAGCCATTCTTAAGCATACAAAAAGTTAACTCAAAAGTGAATCACCCCTTTAAAGTACAAATATCAGATTATATTGTCTAGCTATTACTTGATACTTTCATTATATAAATTAGGCCTGGGGTGTCCAACCTTTTGGCTTCCCTGGGCCACATTGGAAAAAGAAAAATAGTCTGGGGCCAAACATGAAATACACAAACACTTTTGATTTATAAAAGTAAAGAAAGTGCACAGAAAAGAACTACAATACCAGTTGGATAACCAGATAGAGCTATACACTGGAATATGGGACACTTGGATATTATATAGACTTATTATTATATTATTATGATGTTTCCTCAGGAACCGATCGTTTCAAGGTTGATACCCCAGCATTAGGGAATAGGGCATAGCCACTGTACACTAGTCCATGAGAGAGTCACCCAAGTGTCATACAAAGGTGGTGGGATTGAATTATCCCCTCTGAGTTCAACCGAAGGCATGGAGTCCATTGCCCAAGTGTCCCAGGCACCGCCCGCGAACAGCTTGTGCGGGTGAGTCCCCCTTCACCGAAGCTAGGGAGGGCCCATCATCCCCCCAAGGGGTTTAGGGTCGTTTGGACTCCCCTACGCCGAAGCTAGGGGGAGTCCCGTCTACACTGGGTTCTGCCGAAGCTTCCCCCAGGGTGTGTCATGGCCTGCGAGTCCAGCCAAAGGGACTGAGACCCCATTCAGGGTGCTCAAACCAAACACGAAATGGGTGCTGGAGTGAGCGATGCAATGCCATTGATTGCCTTGTTAAGGCTCCAGCTGGCAGAAGGAAAAAGAAAGAAGAAGAAAGGAGCAGTGGAGAGAAGATGTCCCCCCTAGCCAAGCAGCTGGGGACATGGGAAGTGAAGCAAGAGGGCATGTGACATATGCAAGTCCCAAAAAAGTGAGTCAAGCACCCTTCTCATTTGGGGCTCACAGCTCAATGCTATTGTCAAGCTTCCACTTCTGGTGGTACCTTAGCTGAAGTCTGCTTAGACAATTCTCCCTTCAGCTCAGAGGTTTATTATTACATCCAGCAGAACTATGCCTGGGTGTTTCTTAGGGTGAGCACTCCAAAGCCCAAAATCTGCACAAGTGAAACAAAGTCAAGTATTGATAAGAATATTTAATTTTTTATTAACCCTAAATGTGAGGTGCTCATGCTTTTGCGCCTTACCCCAACATATAATACTGTCATTTAATACACACGCCTATAAATGCCAGATAGTAAGTCACTGAATGCAGCAGACAAAAGCAAAGGAAAATGACATATTTGGCATTTGTAAGCACAGACATCATTTGTCTGTGGAGAACTGCATAGTTATTGGAATTTTATGATTTTACAAGAAAAAAAGCATTGGCAAGTGTTGGTTTGAAGACTACCAAGCAATCAGAAAATGGTGCTTTATTCTATTAGCAGCGCCATGGATGTGGTGTCATGCTTAAGTAAGTTACAGCTAAACTACCCAATGGAGAGGCATTTCCCCTCTCATCTTCAGCTGTGATATGCTTTATCATATAATTACTCTCAGAATCAATAAACTTGTTGTAATTCTGATTCTGCAAAGCACAGATGGGGTGATGGAAATCATCAAATATATATTGTATATAAAATAAGGCAACCCCTAATAACAGCTACTGACGTATGGCCAACTAGGGGATTTAACCCTTATTCAAAGCTACAACAGAAGTTCTTGATCAATACCCAGTGGGATTAAAGTCAATCAAAAAGAGAAGTGGTCCAATTACCTTGTGTAATCACTCATCAACAGGCTGCAATCCCCGTGTAATGGATGCCACAATTTCAAGTCAAATCCAACAAATGCCCGGAGAGTTTGTAGTATGCTTTCAAATCATTCTTTGTGGTTTATTGCAAGAAACATGCACAACATGTTTCGGCGTAACCGCCTTCATCTTCATATGCACCTGATGAAGGCGGTTATGCCGAAACATGTTGTTCATGTTTCTTGCAATAAACCACAAAGAATGATTTGAAAGCATACTACAAACTCTCCGGGCATTTGTTGGATTTGACCCAGTGGGATTAGTTTGCAATGTGAGAAAGAGCCTGAGAGATGTGGTCCAAGGCATAAGGGTGCTACATACCATTTATACACACAGTTGCCCCTTGTGTCAATCACTGTCCCACAGGATTCCTAGTCCTGGGGTAAGCAGCTTGGTTATACAATTCTTTTTTAAGGATTATGGATGGAGTCAGTCCTTAGGGGCAGCACTCGGGCTAGAGAAGTAGCACTAATAAGAACAACAACTTAATGTTTGCTTAGGGAAAGCACCCCACAACCCCCAGAAATTCGATTGGAGCAGTAACAAAAACACATCAATATGTAGCTTTAACCCCTAATTATACAGTGTTTCAAATATTTTATTGAATTATACAGGGTAACGTCAAATCTGTACTTCTGCGGTCCTTACCGTATCACTAAAAAATTTTATGTGCTTACTTGCCCTTTCAGAGGTGTTACTGTAGGACAGGGGTCCCCAAACTTTTTTGCTTGTGAGCCACATTTAAAATTAAAAAGGAATTGGAGAGCAACACAAGCACGAAAAAGTCCACGGGGATGACAAATAAGAGCTCTGATTGGCTTTTTGGTAGCCCCTATATGGACTGGCAGCCTACAGGAGAGAATGTTTGGCAGGACATCTGTTTTTTATGCAACCAAAACTTGCCTCTAAACCATTAATTCAAAAATAAGCACCTGCTTTGAGGCCACTGGGAGCAACATCCAAGGGGTTGGAGAGCAACATGTTGCTCGCGAGCTACTGGTTGGGGATCACTGCTGTAGGAGCTGGAACCTCATATTAAGGACAATACAATTTCATTGCTTAAATTGGCTATATACCATGTGGCCTTGGAGGTTTCTGGACAATGGGTGTCTTCCATAACTGTGCAAGGAAAGATGTTTCAAAACCAAGGGAACTTTCAAGAAGTGAATGAAAAAAGTAAACACTTTTGGTAGCGTTGTATACTTTATATAAATATATATATATATATTATATATATAATATAAGTGCTGACCTAGGTAGAACAGTATAATTACAGAAGTAGGCACATTTTCCATTCTTCTTTAACTCAAAAGGAATATTCCAGGGAGTATTTCCATTTAAAGCTGTGTATCCTAAAGGTTGGGTTCCCAATGCTATAACCAAGTTGATTCTTAAGCATTTGGGCTAGTTGGACCCTCAGGTCTGCTGAATGTATAAGACCCAGGAATACCACACTAAACTCCAGGAGGGTGTTGTTCCTCTGTTCTGCTGCTGTGCACTATAGCAACTAGAGCTCTCCTATTTTTGTGGATATGCCAAGCTGTGCCATCCAGATACTGACAGAATTCAGAGGAGCCCTGAGGCTGGCTCCCCTTGGGAGGGAAATCTCAGCACATTAGGCTGGGATCAGAAAATCATGCAAACAGAATTTACCAGATGCCTGCACCAACCTGTATAATGCTGCATTCTCACCACAGCTATTCCTAACAGTTAATAAAGGTCACACTGGATCATAGAGACCCAGAAGCAAAATCAAGTGCAGCATAAGTATCACTAAACCGAGAGCCGTGCATCATACTGAAGGAGCAGAACCTAACACAGGGCTTTGCAATGAACTAAAGAAAAATACTTAAGTGATTAACCCTTTCTAGTAGACTGTAGAAGAAGAAGCTAATCTTGTAATGTACCCATTTATAATTCAGTGTTATGTAAAATAAAAACAAACATTAACTTATAATAGGCTATAAGTACAGGATGTAAATTTGGAGGCCACACACTTTCCCACTATACTATAGACACAATGTGCCATTTTAACATTATAGCTTACATATGCTCAAAGCAGGTCTAAAATGCAGGGATTCCTTGAGCTGGGACAGGCTGATGCATCAATGAAGGCACAGCACCAGAGTGCACTTTAAAGGGATACTGTCATGGGAAAAGTGTTTTTTTCCAAAACACATCAGTTAAAAGTGTTGCTGCAGCAGACTTCTGCACTGAAATCCAATTCTCAAAAGAGCAAACAGATTTTGAAATCTGACATGGGGCTACACATATTGTCAGTTTACCAGCTGCTCCCATTCATGTGACTTGTACCTGCACTTTAGAATGGAACTACTTTCTGCCAGGCTGTTATTTCTTCTACTTAATGTAACTGAATCAGTAGGACTTAGCTTTTACTATTGAGCGTTGTTTTTAGATCTACCAAGAAGCTCTTATTTTGTGTTAGGGAGCTGTTATTTGGAGGGAAAGGGAGGGAGGAGATATCACTCCAACTTGCAGTACAGCAGTAAAGAGTGACTGAAGTTTATTAGAGCACAAGTCACATGACTGAGGGCAGCTGGGAAGCTGACAATATGTCTAGCCCCATGTCAGATTTCAAAACTGAATATAAAAAATCTGTTTGCTCTTTTGAGAAATGGATTTCAGTGCAGAAGTCTGCTGGTGCAGCACTATTAACTGATGCATTTTGAAAAAAAACTTGTTTTCCCATGAAAGTACCACTTTAAGGGCAGAAGGCACGTAGGCACAAGTACTATGTGCATTTTAATGGGTGCAATACTGACGTTATATCGCCTACTGCTGAATGATATATGAGCTATTCAGGGACTAATGTGTCAGCAAACTAAAGAGGAAGCAGTTGCAGGAGAGCTCTGGGAAAAAAGGGGGCCCTGCTTCCTATATAGCTAAACCCCTCCAAACCAGCCACAGAGAAGCAGAGCAAAAGTCGGCATGGGGCGGAAAGTGGGTGGAGTTTGGGTGGGGGGTGTTCAGAGTCTGGGTGGTGTGCAGGCGGAGTCAGGGCAGGGAGTGGGCGGAGGCGGGAAGTGGGCAGGAGCATGAGGATTGGAGTATGCCTCTATTATAGCTTTGGCTGTTGGACAGAATGTACAATACACATGCATCAGATATTTTCCCATGTTGCTGAGAAATCTTTGCCACTGAAAGGAAGCAAAATACTTTCTACAGATTCAAATCACAGTGAGCTCAGAGTGCACCCGCCATACCATGGTGTAATTACATTGTTTACCTGTCATCCTTTGTTTCTATTTCTCATCTTCCTTGCCCTCATTTCTTGTCCCCCAGTGATGTCATAGGTTGATTGAAAATGAGCAGTGACAGCTTAGTGGATAGAGTTTACAGCACATATAATGAAGGCAAACCTGTCAAGTCCTTTTATTCAGGTTTTTGTTAAACTACTGACAGCAAAACAAATAATTAAATCAACTGTACCTAATTTGAGGGAAGAAGTTGAGTGGTTGGCCAACACATTTCTATGGCTTTAGATAGCGCAGACTTCCATGTAATGCTTGTTTGTTCCTGGACCAGTATTATTAACATGGACTCAGACTATACTATGCTGCTGTAAAAAAGGTATAGGTATGGGATCCATTAATAAAGAAAGCTCTGAATTACAGAAAGGTCATCTCCCATAGACTTCATTTTAATTAACTAATTAAAATTTTAAAGAATTATTTCCATTTTTCTATAATATTAAGACAATACCATGTACTTTATTCTACCTAAGATACAATTATTCCTTCTTGGAGGCAAAACAATCCTGTTGGGTATATTTAAATTACAATATGGAGATCCATATTACTGAAATATCCCTTAGCCACAAAACCCCAGGTTCCAAGCATTCTGGATAACAGGTCCTATATCTTTAATAGTTGATTACATTGACTGGGTAGAAATTTATGTTTCACAATAGTTTCTATTTTATGGCAAAAAATCAGTTCAGATTTGTTTTTTAATTAACCACTAACTAACCATTAACCACTAATTTATTAAATGAGCCAATACCTATACCAATATTAAATCAGTCTAAAATGTACCTGAATAATGGTGCTTTCAGGATTTTCCTAGATGCCTGAAATTCACACTGTGGACCGTCGTTGAATTAGCTTTTTTAAGTTTCTCATTTGTCATGCCAAGTTATGCAGTTACAGCTGTGCATATAAAGCGGTCAGCATTGGACTACCCTGGTGAGATAGAGGGAGAAAACCAGGTGAGTCCCAGCCCTTGGGGTCCCGCCACCCCAGACCTGCTGCTTGGCCTGCAGGTAGGTGTGAGGGGGATTTGGACTGGTGTGGAGGGCTACCATGGATGGCGTGGGGGGAGGACCCTCAAGGCAGCAGCCCCAGTGGGCCCATGACCCGACTCCAAGTGGCTCTCAACACCAGTGCAGAGCACGCTAAAGAGCACATACTGTATGCATAAGACCCAAGTCTATCAGACTTATTTATTTAATCTTAGCAAAGCGGTGCCTTGGGGTTATCCTAGATTGTGCCCTGACATTCATTCCTCATATCCAGTCACTTGTTAAGTCATGTCACTTCCACCTAAGGAACATATCAAAAATACGATCATTTATCACCCAAGATGCTGCCAAAATTCTTATTCACTCTCTTGTCATATCACGTCTAGACTGTTGTAACTCTCTTTTAATTGGCTTTCCCCACCAGAGACTGTCACCTCTCCAGTCCATAATGAACACTGCCACTAAGCTTATATACCTCAGCAACCGCTCCTCCTCTGCCATGCCATTGTGCCAATCCCTGCACTGGCTTCCACTGCACTTCAGAATTAAATTCAAATTAATGACCCTGACATTCAAAGCACTTCATAACTCTGCCCCTCCCTACATCTCTGAACTAATCTCCTTCCTCACCTCCTGCACCGGTATTTATTATGATGTATGTAATTCCATATGTTCTATGTATATAATTCATGTGATTCATTGTATAATCACATTCACTTTACAGCGATACGAAATAAGTTGGCGCTATAGAAATACATGTTAATAAAAAAGCATGCCCAAATGTACTGCTTCTGTCCTTGCGCAGAAAGGGCCCCAACTGCATGTGCTGCAATAAGGCTGTCCCTTGTGAGTAGCCAAGTGGTTCACAAAATATAAAAAAAGTAACATTAATTGTCTTTCCTCAGTTAATCAGTGATGGCTGCAGCACACTGACATGTACAGGAGCAGTGCTGGTCTTAAGCACATTGGACCAATTTGGCCCAATTGGGCCCCGCACTTATGGGGGCCCCGCTCTGATTCCTATTCCCTTAATTCCCCAGTTGCCCAGCCTACCCCTAATCCAGATTGGCCCAGCCCTCTCAAACCCACAGCTGAACCTGATTGGATCAGCCCACCCCCAAACCCAATTCAACCAGCCTGCCCCAAACCCAAATGTCCCAAATAACAAGTGAAATACATTAATGTTGTATATATAATCCATGGTGCTGCACACACACAGTTTACAGTGGTAATCAAAATGTGCACTTTTTTTTGTGCACATAGATTAAACAAAGTAAGAGAACATTTTCTCCCAGTTGCCCAGCCTGCCCCATCCCCAACTGGCAGCCATCACTTGGACAGAGGGGAAAGCACCACTATTTGCCCATTCAGCTCTGTGACCCTGCGACAGACAGCAAAGTTCCTTCTAGGAGGCCCCGCCAAAATTGTTCCAATTGGGCCCCGCACTTGGTATGACCGGCCCTGTACAGGAGGGCCACCATTGTTCACTGTAGGTATGGGAAAAACATATGAAGAGTTCAGCCTAACACCAGCCTGTATGGGAAGGGAGACAAAAGTCATTCTACAAAAAGTTGCAATGCATGGGAAGGTTCAAAACAGGCCCAGTCTGGCAAACTGTGGGTTCTGGCAAATGCCAGAGGGGCTGCTATAAGGTGCCATAGAAAGTCAGTATTTAGTGGGCTGGTGAGGTCTGTTTGGGCCTCTGTGTACCTGAAATGCCAGGGCCTATTTTAATTCTCAGTCCGGACCTGGTTCAAAACTATATGTAGAGCCCAATGCTAGCATTACCCCCACTTTACCCACTCCAGTAGTGTGCTGGCCTCATCCTATGGGGCTGCATTTGATCAGCAGGGACTGGGCAACTTTTCAAAATAGAAGGATGAACTGATGTTGCAAAAGGAATAAGTTCAGCAATGAAGATCTGTTGGTAAAGGACAACATCCAAGACTCAATAGGGGTCTTTTATGAAAAATGACACAAATATTGTACTTGGTGACACTATTCATTAAAGGTGCTTGCATCCAAACATGCTCCTTACACTCCTGTATAGCGGTGCCAAGTGTCATTGTGTTTGTACTGCCTCTTACGAACTGTATTCAAATATGCCTACTTAGAAGGCATCAAAAGATTCACAAGCAAACATCCTTTAAACACAGTGTGCTGGAAGCATTTCAATCTCAGCTTAAAAAAGGTTATTCACATATGACATAATGAGCAGCTGAATGTGTTTGGATGCATCAGGTACTATTATGCAATGGCTTAACTGCTGGGGCCCATTGGAGGCATGAGAAGTGATGGCAGGACAGCAGGGCAAAAGGAATTATTTGGGTGCATGTACCAGGAGCTCGTATAGGGAGCCCGGGTATACACCCTGGACCCAGGCCTGCCTGTTGCTTGATATGCCATTGCAATTGTGTCAGATGTAGCGCCCAGCGTGGCTACAATTTCACTGAACTATGGCAAAAACAGGTAAAAATTGACAATTTCCACCCAAAATTGCAGGTAGCATACTTACAGTCATAAATGAGCCCAATATAGGTCTATGTATGGACAAAATAAGTCATGGAGACAACTGTCTTCCAGAATAGTTAATGGGAAAAGAGGTGAATAATGAACTAATAATGAACTAACAAGCATTCCCCAGAATTCATCCATGAATCTTTTGGTCTATTTAGCTCCAGTACAGGTATGTGACCTATTATCCAGAATGCTCAGGACCTGGGGTTTACTGGATAATGGATCTTTCCATAAATTCCATAATGTTTCCATAATTTGGATCTTCGTGCCTTAACTAGAAAATCATGTAAAAATTAAATAAACCCCAAAAGGCTGGTTTTGCTTCCAATAAGGATTAATTCTATCTTATAAATAAAGTAAAATTAGAAGTAGATCTTAGTTTGGATCAAGTACAAGCTTCTGTTTTATTATTACAGAGATAAAGGAAATCATTTTTAAAAATTTGAATTATTTCATTACAATGGAGTCTATGGGAAACAACCATTCCGTAATTAGGAGCTTCCTGGATAAGGGATCTCATACCTGTATATTAAACCTATGTGTGCATCCGGTCTACTTTGCCATTGATTTTACTTGGAGACAATTGCAGGCATTTGGTTGCAACGACTTGTCTCTGAATAAATCGCTGATACAAAACCTTTCATGTGGCATGAATTATACAGTCTGAACTAAGTTATTCAGTTGTTTGAAAATGTATCCATTGATTTGTCTCTGTGCTGAATTGGTCACCATTATGTATGCTGCACTGATCTAATATACAGTAGCAAGAGGTGCCTTTGGCAAGTGGTTCTAAGAATTCGTATCTTTGTCATCTCGGAACACAAGGTGCTAGAATTGTTTTCATAGCATTTCACATTAAACTGTAATCCATATTCAGCTTGCACTCTAATAGGAATCAATAGAGTGGCAGAGTTGCCTGCCCTTGAACCTACAAACACTGTTTTAGTCAATTATTTGAAGACTTTGCTTCTAGAGTTGAAGTGTAACATTGAGCACTTTCTCTGTGTCTCGTCTACATCACCTCTGCATTAGGAGGCAGAAAAGTAATAATATTTTATTTTTAACTCCCGTTTCTAGGTTCTAAAGTTTCTAGAAAGGAAAGGTTGCTATTCATTATTAGATTTATTAGCAAATAACGCATTTCTTGCCTGTCCTACTGCATATGTTTTATCTTAGAGCAACATGTCCAACTGTGTATGTGTTATACAGCCCTACAAGACCATGAATGATTTGCTGCTTATTTCAATAAATTAGTAAAGGCAGGGGACATGTTATTCAGAATACTTGGGACCTGCGGTTTTCCAGATAACTGATCTCTCCATAATTTGGATCTTCATAGCTTAAGTCTACTGAAAATCATGTAAAAATTAAATAAACCCAAAAGGTTGGTTTTGCTTCCAATAGGGATTAATTATATCTTAGTTTAGATCAAGTTCAAGGTACAGTTTTAAAAGAAAAAGGAAATAGTCTTTAAAAATGTGGACCTTTAAGCTAACTTTTAGTATGTTATAGAACAGCCAGCTCTAATCAACCAATTGGTCTTCATTATTTATTTTTTATAGTCTTATATTTGCCTTCTTCTTCTGACTCTTTCCAGCTTTCAAATGGGGGTCATTGACCTCATCTAAAAAACAAATGCTGTGTAAGTCTACAGATTAATTGTTATTGTCACTTTTTATTACTCATCTTTCTAGTCAGACCCTCTCCTATTCATATTCCAGTCTCTTATTCAAATCAATGCACGTATGCTACAGTAACTTGGACCCTAACAACCAGATTGCAGAAATTGCAACCTAGAGAACTGCTGAGTTAAAAGTTAAATAACTCAAAAACCATGAATAATAAAAAATGAAAACCAATTGCAAATTGTCTCAGAATATCACTCTCTACATCATACTAAAAGTTAACTCAAAGGTGAAAACCCCTTTAAAGGAGAATTCAACCCAAAACAGAAAATACTCTTCCCCCCTACCCTGTGTAGACCCCTCTCCCTCCTCCCTCCCAACCTAACTGCCCCCTGGGCAAATGCCCCTAATTTTTTACTTACCCCTCCATGTAGATTCTGGCCTCGGGAGTTCATGGGCGCCATCTTTTTTTTCGTTCTTCTTCAGAATCAGACCAACGTTTTCGGAAAATTTTGTGACATTTGGCACATGCACAGTAGTTTGGGACCGGAAATTTACTACAACTGTGCATGCGCCAAAACTCTGCACAGGTTCCGAAGAAGAATGAAAAAAGAAGACGTCGCCCGTGAATTCCCAAGGCTAGAATCTGTGTGGAGGGGTAAGTAAAAAATTAGGGACATTTGCCCTGGGGGACAGTTAGGCTGGGGGTTGAGGTTTCTATTTTGGGTTGAATTCTCCTTTAAGTCTACTAAATAATAATCCAATAAGATTGTTTGGCCACCGATACAGATTAATTATATCTTAATTGGGATCAAGTACAATTAACTGTTTTATTATTACAGAGTAATAGCTAATAATTTTTTTAAAATGTGAATTATGACCTTTCTATAAATCTGAGCTTTCTGGATAACAGGTTTCCAGATAACAGATCTCATACCTGTCATTGCCCTTTAATGTAGAGCATCATATATGCAACAATTACATTAATAAACACTATAAAAATAGGTTTAGTTTGTTGGTACTTATTATAAATATGGCTCCTTGAATGTATTCAGTAATATCAGTCCACTGGCATATTTGTTCTATATACATAACTTTAGTCAGAGGCTTCTATAAACTACTGCATCAAATATTAGCGTAGCATTATATATTACAAATGAATAGACACAGTCTGGTATAGTTGTCTCTTAAAGGATAAATAACTAAACAGCTGCCAAATGGCCTACCACATGCTGTGTCTCGAAACAGCCAACATGAACTGTCAACCGTTTTGCACCGGTCAGGTTGAACACTTACAGGGAATTGTAATTAAAGACGCAAAGAGAAAAACATTGTGCACCAATAAGATTAAAAATCCACATCTCGCAATGTAATTTTGTTCCTTAAAAGGTTATTGCATTGCGAATCATTATTGCGCATTGTGAGTTGTAATTGCGCACTCTTAAAGGGAACCTGTCATGGGAAAAAAAAATTTTTTAATAGTGCTGCTCCAGAAGAATTCTGCACTGAAATCCATTTCTCAAAAGAGCAAACAGATTTTTTTATATTTCATTTTGAAATCTGACATGGGGCTAGACATTTTGTCAATTTCCCAGCTGCCCCTAGTCATGTGACTTGTGCTCTGATAAACTTCAATCATTCTTTACTGCTGTACTGCAAGTTGGAGTGATATCATCCCCTCCCTTTCCCCCACCCAGCAGCCTAACAAAAGAACAGTGAGAAGGTAACCAGATAACGGCTCCCTAACACAAGATAACAGCTACCTGGTGAATCTAAGAACAGTATTCAATAGTAAAACCCATGTCCCACTGCGTACTATTCAGTTACATTGAAAAGGAAAAACAACAGCCTGCCAGAAAGCAGTTCGCTCCTAATGTGCTGGCACAAGTCACATGACTAGGGGCAGCTGGGAAACTGGCAAAATGTCTAGCCCCATGTCAGATTTCAAAACTGAATATAAAAAAATCTGTTTGCTCTTTTGAGAAATGGATTTCAGTGCAGAAGTCTACTGGAGCAGCACTATTAACTGATGCATTTAAAAAAAAACATGTTTTCCCATGACAGTTTCCCTTTAAGAAGTGCTTGAAGGAGCAAACATTGCGACTTTTTCAATAAGAAGTTTTATTACATTGACAGCCCATTAGCGCAAACTATAAAATTCGCAAACGGCTTTCCACTGGCGGAAGTGGTCGCTAAACAGTTTTCTGGTTCGCGAAAGATAAATTACATTTGCGCAAAGGCTTAACTTTTCGCATTGGGAATAGTTTTTGTGTTAACGACTTATATTACATTCCCCTATTACAGCTTGAACTATAGTTGTGCAACACAAATATCTCACACATATTCTCTACATAACAGGTCCTCCAGCCTGCGGCATTATTTCATTTCAGAAGGGTGTGAAATGCAGAGCAGATATACTGTATGTAAGCTGGGGAGGGGGAGACTCCTCTCATCCACAGGGAAAGGTTGATGCGCCTTTTACTACCTTTAAATTATGAATTTGCATAGAAGGAAAATAAAAAGCAGAGAGAATTATTTCCATTAAAAAATCATGAATTTCTAAAACTTACATGATGTCCCCAGTGCCTCCTGTTCTTCTCTTCAAAGATGGGTTTTTCCCCCCCTGCCCTATTTCTGGGAATATAAATACCTCACTTTCCTGCCTTCTATATCCTGCTGATTCCTGCTCATCATTCCCACTGCTCCTGCAGCCGGTGACAGGTCTACAAGGTATATGTTATAAGCAGCCTACAGGCACAGATTTATTTCCATGTGCAATTGATAATATTACAGTCAAAAGTGTGAAAATACAATTACCCACAAAATACTCAACAAATGCGCCCATGCCCCTATATACATAGGATTTTGGAGCATTTAAAGGAGAACTAAACCCAGTGGTGTTTCAGGAGCTGCTGCCACCTGAGGCTTTCAACTTTTAGCGATGTTAAAAAGCAGAAATTAGTCCCTAAGGGCTAGTCCAGACGAGGAGATTCGGGGCGATCCGTCGCCGGGCGACTTTTTGCCGCGACGGATCGCCCCCGAATCTCCCGGAATAGGTAGGCATTGGCGCTGCTTCAAAGCGCCGGCGCGTGTTCACACGCGGCGACGCGATTTTCAAAAGCGCTCCAAATTGCCTCGCCAGGCAATTTGGAGCGCTTTTGAAAATCGCGCCGCCGCGTGTGAACACACGCCGGCGCTTTGAAGCAGCGCCAATGCCTACCTATTCCGGGAGATTCGGGGGCGATCCGTCGCGGCAAAAAGTCGCCCGGCGACGGATCGCCCCGAATCTCCTCGTCTGGACTAGCCCTTAAAGTTACCAGAGGTGGCTTTTTGCAGCCTGTGGTAACTGGCCGCTTCATGCCGCATGAGCAGACCTGACTGAATCCCCTTAGGTACAAGAGTCCCCCCCTTAACTACCCTCCTTAGGCCCCTCCCATTTCTCCCTCCCATACAGTCTACTGTGAAAAAAACCTGAGCTAAAAATGCAGAGCAGCGCAGCAGGACGCCATCTTTACTATACTCAAAGTGTCTCAACGCCAACATGCAGTCTGCATGAGCATGCGCAAATTGAAAGTAGCTAGGAATCTGCTTCAACTACACTTGTGCCTGCAGGGTCCTTGTAACCGAAGAGTATGCAAATGTACAGAAGATGGTGCCTGGGAACTCCGCTGTGCTGCTCATCATTTTTAGCTCAAGTTTTCAAACAGGGGCATTTTTGTTATATAATAGATTGCACGGGAAGGAAAATACGAGGGGGGCCAATGGAGGGAAGTGGAAGGTGCTTTTGTACCAGGGGAGGTTTAGTTCTGCTTTAACTGAATTTTAAACTTAAACCCTGTGCCAATCAGCATGTCACTGGCTTGAGGGAGCAATATGACCATAGTGGAACCTTAAACCCAGACGCTTATATTTTATGCCGCTGGCAACTGTCAATCAAATTACGGACCCACAGAGCCTTGTTGGCAAGAAAAAAGGTTAAGCTGGGTATACTCTGGGAGCCACTGTTGGTCAGCTTGTCCATTTTTTAACCAAATGTTTTTAAGTTTGTAGACGTCCCTAATGACTCAAAAGCATGCACATTTGAACAGGACATACTGGTAAACCCATTATTCTGCATCTCTCCAACCTGGAATTTAAACTTTTAGACTTTTAGGGGCTGGGGTCACTGATCACCAAAACCACAAGCTAGGGTAAATTATTTTTTTTAGCCAACTTCAGCTGCCATTCAGGAGGTATTTATTAGTCTCCTGTTTAACAGCAAACATCTTAATTGTTTAGATTTAGGTAATGTTTAGGCTACTTGGGCTAACTTTGTGCATTTTATTAAATTAACCATGTAGGGTCTGCCATTCCCTTCTCCCACACAAGGGGTGACCTCAGACTTAAGTCTAAAATCAGACAAAGTGGATTATATCAAAGGTTAATGAGAAAATTGGCCTTCATACCCATGCTTTTCTTCTGCGTCTTACATGTAATGCTTAGAACTACATCATATACTGTACACACAACACAACTTTGATGCTGATATCATATCAGGAACAAATCAACTGGTTTCCATGCCCTTACAGATTCTCCAGTATCATGATGGAGCTTGTCTATATTTTGACAAGAAGTTAATCAGCAGAAATAGAAATATAAATGTAGGCACAGAGGAGCACATATCCAAACTCCTCTCCAATTCATTTATGGTAAGTCAAACATGTCTGTCAACTTTCATGTTGCATGGCCTCCCTTAAGGACATGGAAGTCACAGGTGACTGCACATATGTAAATCCATAATAAAGATATATTTGTAGATTTTTTTAGCATGACTGTTCTGTTCCTGGGATTTTCATGGACTTCGTTAACATGACAAATATCTACACAAGCATGAAACAAACAGTTACTAGCAATGTAGAAAGCTCAGTGGTCCATTACTGGAAACAATTTGCTCAGTGGTCACTGTTCTCTAGGCAGATGGAGATTGAAATTGAACATTTAATGTTTGTTGCAAAAAGAATCTTGAAGCAAATTTTAGCACCCTAAGATCAGGATCTGGACACACTAGCAATCTGGGCAGCTGAGTGATAGATCATATTCAGTGTTGATAAATGTAAGGTCTTGCACCTGAAAAGTAAAAATATACAAGCCACTTGTATCCTATGTTAGGCAAATCCTTGATAAATAAGGACCTAGGAGTACTTTTAGCATCCATTGAGATTACAAGAAAGGAGGTTCCATCATAATATTTGAAAACAAGTTTTTTTTACAGTGAGACCTGTGAATTTGTGGAATTCTCTCCCTGAAATAGTTGTACTGGCAGATACATTAGATAGCTTCAAGAAGAGTTTGGATGGCTATTTAGCAAGTAAGAAGATACAGGGTTACAAAACTAGTTTTTTAATATAAAGCTGATGCAGTGACTGGTCCAAATGAAACCCCTTACTCGCCTTACCAATAGAATTTCTCTAAAAAAATCAGTGCAACAAAAGCAAGCATCAATTCAAATCATGCAAAATCTAGAATCCTGAAGGTTTGTTACAAGGACCATTTGCCAATATTTTGGATTTAAATTTATTGCATAATACATTTTTAAAATTAAAAAAAAAATTTGACCAGAAAAATTTGAGGTTTAATAAACAGACCCCTAAATGTGGTTTAATAAACATAGTAAGTTAGTTTGAAAAAAGACACACTTCCATCAAGTTCAACCTTTTTTTTGTTTACCTGCCTTAAGGTGGCCATACACGGGCCGATAAAAGCTGCCGACATATAGTCGGCAGCTTATTGGCCCGTGTATGGAGCCCTCTGACGGGCTTCCCCGATCGATATCTGCCCGAAAGTCGGCCAGATGTCGATTGGACAGGCCTAAAAATCCCACCGGATCGCACCCGCGTGCAGTACCGCAATCCGACCATCCATTCCATTTCGTTAT
Source organism: Xenopus borealis (assembly GCA_024363595.1). Classification (NCBI taxonomy): domain Eukaryota; kingdom Metazoa; phylum Chordata; class Amphibia; order Anura; family Pipidae; genus Xenopus; species Xenopus borealis. Next base: position 101,066,518 of record CM044438.1, read on the forward strand.
GATCCAATCGTTGGGCCCTAGGGCTCTCACTGTAATACCTGTCACGGTTGGCACCCTAAAGTCAGAACCGATGCCAAGCACCCTGTTCTCAGCTCTTGCTTCCACCTATAACAGCCAACTTTCACCTCGGGAGGAGCCCTCAGCTAATTGGATGCCTCCAGGTCTTATTAAGAGAGAGGGGTTCTGAACAAGCAAAGGGGCACAATGAGTCTTTTGGGCAAACGGTCACGGTACAAGGAGTAGACAGAATTCGTAGTCAGATCAAGCCGGGTCGGGCAGGCAGTGTACAAACGAAGTCAGGCAGGCAAGAGTCAAACCAGGAGATCAGTCAGAAGGGATACAGAATAAACAGAGTCGGTTACCAGCCAAGGGTCAGGAAACAGAAGTCAGGATATTCAGAATCAGGCAGGGGTCACAACAGGTAGTCAAATCACAGATAAACAGAAGCTCAATTAGCACAGAAGCACCAGGTACAAGATCCTATAACGGGCAATTATTGCAAGCCCAAATGCGCCTTTTAAACCCTGTCATTTTCGTGCCAAAGCGTGCTGACGTCATTACGCCAGCGCGACTGCGCCTTTGAAACACATAGAGGCGTGCCGCACGCACCCTAAGGAACCGGCGCCTGGGAGGAGACAGAGGATCAGCGTGGCGGGCGTCCTCCCCAACAATGGCGCGGTGGCCATCCCTGCCACAACGCTTTTCAGCTCTTTAACTTTGAGTTAGTCAGTGACTTGAAGGGAAGCCACGTGGGACATAACTGTTCAGTGAGTTTGCAATTGAGCCTTAGCATTCAGCTCAGATTCAAAAGCAACAGTTATGGCCTGTGTGGCCCTCCCTCAAATCACTGATTGGTTACTGCCTGTCACCAGGGTAACCAGTCCAAGAGAGCTGAAAAAGCAGGAAGTTGCATTCTGGCTATTATATTAGACATCCAGCAACTCCAGCCTCCATACCTTACAGTGTTGGCTAACTAACTATATTAAAAACATTTTTTATTTTGTACTGCCTATCTATTTACCCAGTTTTTATTTTTATACTGAACAATTCCTTTAATTCTCCAGCGTGAACATCCCCAATTTGGCCAGTCTTACCTTATAACCTAGATTTCCCATACCCTTTACCAGCTTAGTTGCCCTTCTCTGTACCCTCTCTAATACAATAATGTCCTGTTTGAGTGAGGGAGACCAAAACTGTACGGCATTTTCTAGATGTTGCCTTATAAGTTCTCTATAAAGTGGAAGAATGACCCCCTCTCATGACTGTGTATCCACTTTTTAAAATCAAACCGATTGACCCCCTCCAATACTGGATAAACCAAAAACACAACAAGAAAATGATCTTTACAAGAATCCTGGATAAAGCGGGATAATTTAATGTCCCGTAGCACAACACTAGAGTGAACTCTCTGACCTGCACTTAGTCCAGAATACTACTATAACTGGTTTCAAATTATAAACACAATCTTGGGGCCTGACTCGCTAGAGAAAAGGAGGGGAATCACCAGCGTTGCAGATAGTGATGGGTTTGTGGTACAAGGCAAACAGAGGCAGAAACAGCTTTATAGAAGATAGTTATAACAAAAGGGGAGTATTTATAAAGCATTTCCCTCCTGTAGGATTTGCAGGCTTGAAATCACTTTACTTAAATTTCCAGTAATCGAGGCAGTCATCAGAGCAACAAAAAAATGGAAAAAGCAAATGGAAAAGAACTGCCATCTCACAGCACAGTGGTTTATCATAAAGATGTAAAATAATGGGCAATGAGTTACATGCTTCCAAGGCATGCATTAAACGCAAGGCTTAGTTCCAATGTATCAGGGGTCTTATTTTCTGAAACAGCCACCCAAGCCAAGCAGCAATCTCAGCCAATCCATAGCCTGAAATCATATTTTAGCTCGTATTTTAAAGAAAAACTTGCTTCCAAGCCAGGAATTTAAAAATAAGCAACTGCTTTTATGGCACTGGGAGCAACATCCAATAGGATGGAGAGCAACATGGTGCACAGGAGACACTGGTTGGGGATCACTGCTCTTAGTGATTGTATGAAAGCCAGGTTTTTGATCTGTTCTTTCAAATAACCTCCATGTAGGCAAAATTATCTTCACTGCACTTTAGCTAATAGTGGCTTTCTTCGAGTGCTGGCACTTCAATGACAGTACTAGCATGATACTTATCCCCTTTGCAAATCCATCAGGCTTCCCCGCTCTTCACTCCATGAGCATGTGAAAGAAGCTGCCACACACACCACTGACACTGGGCGCAGATGATAATAAGCTTTTCAGGGTGAGTTACAGCATCTACTGTCTAAATGGACTACAGTATCTTCTTGTCATGCTGAGGCTGGTAGCCGTGTCAGGGCTACAGCATAAAAAATTCATTGTGCTTTACTAAATAAGATCAGTCATTTGCACTTGATATTCTAGTGTTGAAAATGCAAAGTGGCCAATTTTTTTGAGTAAAGTGAATTTTGCTGCTGTACCCTAGTAAGAATACCATAAGCACATTGTGTACTCCTATCCATAGATCTAGATGAGACAGAGATTATTACTTAGTAGAAAAACATGAATCTTAATACTGGGTGCATAGTTTTGCTTACACCATGTAATGGGAGAAACCATGATTGCTCTTATGAGGTGCCCACTTTCAGAAACAGTGCCGTCCAGTGGGAAAATGGTGGAATGATTCATTGGCTTTACAAAGCAATAGCTTTATATCAAATCATCTCAAAGGCATAGAAGAAACTTTGCTTTATACAAGAAGTAAATCGGGCAGTATGACGGCTTATACTGTATACTATAAATATTTCTAGTTCGCCAGACACAGTTCTATATATAAAGCATGTTGTGACCTTTTTATCAAGCCAGATTTGGAGCAATTCTAGGGCAACATAGTATGATACTTATCTATAATTGGATAAAATGCAATGAAAACAGACAATTCCATAGGAAACTGAACTAGTTTTTACCTTGGCTAACATAATATGGTCAGCAAAGTTGTAGTGATTTATCAAATGCTACATAATGCAAAGAAAGAGAAAGCTTATAAGTAAAGATTATGGATATTGGGATAAAGATAATGCCTGTGTAATAGGCTCCAGAAGTGTCCTGCAGGATCCTCATGTGAAAGAGTTTATAAGGCTCTTGCTAAGAAACATGCATTTCCCAAAAAGAAACAAGGTGCAGCATATTGCTGAGAACTTTCCAAGAACATCATAAGTGATGTAATGATGCTTGCCTACTGCTAGGATTACCCTGCTTCCAGAAAACAAAAACTGCTCACCATGGTTACATAAACTGAAAACATCTTGGGATTTTGGCATAATATATGCCACCAACCTAAATGCTAAGTTGGGTACTTCTGAGTCATGACCTAGGAACAAAATCCTATATAATACTGGCCTTTCCCATATCCGATCTGCATTATCATGGCTACACAAAACCACCACTGTTCAAACTGTGTTAATCCTGTTTACAGTGGTGTTGCAGTGGAATGCAGTGAAAACACTTGATCTGTCCGTGTTGAGCATGAGAGCAATTGCCCTATTGTTTCTTGGGACTACACCACAACAAGCAATATAACAATGTAAATCCACTTGTACATAATTTGCTCCATCCTACAAAACAAAGCAAAAGGGAAACACCAAGCGCTTCTTTACACTTGCTTTAAGCTGAAGTAGAAGGAATGATTTTTTGGAACTTTGACAGAGCAATACAGCTATTAGCCTGTGCCCATTATAAAGATGATTTGTAGTTCTACTATTTCCATTTTCAATATTGCATAGAGTAAACCACCACACAAAATATTCAGTCAAATCTGTATGTATTGTTAAAGCAGGCTTGAACACATAATTAAATATAACACTTATGCTTCTGACAACTCCAGTCATATAACCTTAAATTTCATCAGAAGCTCAGCTGTCCCCTATCAGCTTATAGTTTATTTCCTCCTTGGGTGCCATCTGCTATTTGTACTGTATGCTTGCCCCATTTCTGTGTGGGTTATTTCCAGGTCCCCCAGTTTCTTTCTGCATCTCACAAACATAGATGCAGGTTCATTGACCCCTTATAAAATTTAACCTACTGTGTGTGAATGTGATAGGGGCTGTAGACTGTAAGCTTCACTGGGTTAGGGACTGATGTGAATGGTGTTTAATGCCTTTAAGTCTTTGAGTAAATGGGTCAATGCATTATAAATAACAGATCATGATAGAGACCCTAGAAAAAGCAAGGAATAGATAGGTCTTCTGAATGTTGTAGAACTACTGTAGAATTTCTAACACCACCTCATAGCATTTAAGGCTGGTTCTTGTTGATGAATATGTAGGAGGATATTTACTGAAGATCCATGCAGTAAAGTCCTGCAGCTGATAATGCCTGAGACCCGTAGTAGGGGAAGCTGCAGAACGTTAGTGGGAAAACGGGCACAATTATATTAACTAGAGAGACCAGGGTGGATCTGGAAGACCATTCTGCTTTGTTTACCTAAATATAGCTCTACTCCCTCCCTTGGCAGCTCCTATCAAGTCCTTGAGTCTGGTAGGTGGTAAATAGTGGGTTAGGGTGATTCCATTATATAGTGCAAGTAATGACATGATGCTTATAATACCTCTCTAATTTAAAACTTCCAAGGCAGTGATCACAATTTCCTGATCTATATCTGTGCAATAGTATGAGCTCTTATTAATGCCCCTCGGTAGCTTCCCTGTTCATCACATTCCATTGTAGATGTAAAACGCATGATACTGAATTTAAAAATCACTGTATATACAGGTACAGAAAGGACAGAAAGGAAGAATGAAGTATATTTGTACAAGGAGAACAGACAAAACAACTGTTTAGAGAAATATTCCTGATATTCCTGATGCAGATAAAATATGATTCTAACATATGACGCACATATTTCACTGCTCCGAACAACACTGGTTTATTTCACTGCAAATTCTCTTGTTAAACGAACAATACATTTGAAGAAGATCGTTAGAGTAAGGAATGGAAGCCAAAGCGGATTGTCAAGGAAAAATCCTATAAATCTAACTCTAGTATTTGTGGTTTTATAGCTCCTCCTTAAGCAAAAACTCAATCCATGTACCCTGCAAAAAAAGGGTGAGAATTCTCTCCATCAATCAACCAAAAAACTCCTTGACATCTCGCTGCTGATACATTAACTTTTATAGGAAAGTGGAGAGTAACACTGTGTTAATAAGGTGTTAATAAGGTGTTAACAGCTTCACTACAGAAGATGAAAGGAGGTGTCACATGTCTAGGAGAGAAAATGTGTCTGAAACCCTTGTTTTCATGGCTTCTTTTGTGTTTACATATGTGAAACTGGAGTTGGTTATAAATTCAGGTGATTCTGTCACATTGCATGGGTGAGAATTTGACCAGGTTTTCTAAACAAGGCAACCATTGTATCCTTTTAACCTTTGTACCAGAATGAATAAGAGTCCCTTAAAAGCAAATTTAAAAAAAAAGTTTGAGTGTGGATTTAAAAACAAACAATATTTGTTGCCCCTTTTTATGTAATTTTTTTAATACCAATCTGCCTTTCTGGCTCTTTGTCTGTTTTTCTACCTGCTCATCCTTCTGTAGCAGCCCACACACTGAGCAACATGTTTACAACCCACACGGAACCCTTAGGTATACTTGGTGCTTTAGTTGTGTATTTATCCTAATTAGAACCCAAACAATGGGAAACATGGCCACCGCCATTAAATTAAAGACTTTGGTTGGTTTTCCAACAGTTGCTTTTTCAAAACTTAGAAACAAAAGGGCAGACAGAGGGGGTACCAGCAGTATATTTAATTGGATGACTTTATATCTTTCAATTTATTGAATTGTAAGGTTTACAGAATGGATTACAGGTATGTTAGAAAATATGACAAAAGGTAAAAGTAATGAGCCATCCTGCAGTGTTCTATATACTTGTGCAAGTTGGGTGTCTATCTATATAACTGTCTATCAACCACCCCTGCCTGTTAGCTCATCCAGCATCCACCACCCCAGGCTACTTTGGTTTTCCATCAATTTACATAAGTATTAAAGAATTTCTACCTCTCCCTTCTTAACTCTGATATATTTTCATGCTTGGTACTTTAGAAAAGTCAGCAAAATGCCTAATCCTTTTTCATCCTTTTCACTTTCATCCTAATCTACAAATATGTACCTACCTTCTACTATATATAAATTCATCAAAACATTTTCAAGCCATTAGTCCTCTGATTACTACTTGTCAAACAGTGATGACTTGTATATGTTTACAATTGACATTATACCCCCATCCCATTTTGCAGCATTGGATGAAAGAAGAAGCAGCATAAGATTGTTAGCTTTTTAGGGGAGTCTGGATTTTTCTGTTTGACCTTGTTGAGCAAATGCAGTGAGCAAAGGAGATGGATGGAGATGACCGTGCTAACATTAGTTTGATTTTGACATCGTTCAGATGATTTTCTTTTTTAAATGCTGTGATATCAGTCCCTACCGCGCGTTATATAAATATATCTATTTTATTTAATATGCAGTTATAGGGAAGCGCTATGATCCTTTACTGTGCCTACTATAAATTAATTAAATTAATGTCAGTATCTACCCCCCCCCCCAAAGTCTCATTAAGAGACTAAAGTCAATTATTTCATTTTCCTTTAATCTCATTAAAGCACATACTTCATGGTACTTTGTACTTCTATTAGATTACCCAATGACCCTTATAAGAAGTATCACATTAGGGACATACAAGACTGCATGCTGATTAACCCTTTTCCTTACAGCCCCCTTTCCACATCCACATAGGCAACTCAATTTCATCAGCAAAGCCACTTAATTTTACCATTCACTGCTTCTAGCCAATGCTATGTTTGCATAATTTGTCTCATTAGTCTCAAAATAAGACTGGGGAGCCTCTTCCATCCCTGAGCGTTATTATCAGGACTGGCTATTGGGGAAAAATGTTGTTGTGTTCCTCCAGGCAGAACTTAGTCCTGCTGTTAATCCATCCCTGCAGAGATGTTCAGAGTATGCTGCACTAGGACCAACGCTGATGGATCATGCTAACAAATTGCAAGTGCCTGGCTGCTAGGAGGCTATGATAGCTATTGCTTTTGGATACAGACCCTTGTAGTTTAGCACTAATTTACACAAGAGATCAGTTAAGTTCTCATGGGGATTGGGAAATATGAAACGAAACTCTGGTGGTAAAAGCACTTCAGTGTGAGGGGGACTTGTAGTTACATGAAGAGTGGAACTGAAACATAAATGGAACCCAATTGTTCTATATATATATATATATATATATATATATATATATATATAGAGGCATTGTCATATAAACCTAGACAGTTCTGTCAACAACAAGAAAACCATGTGACTCTCAAAGGTTAGCAGCAAAATAAATACTAACTCGTCAAAGCCAAACTGAAAGCACTGGGAATTCCAGGGTTAACGACATGCTGGCAAAGTAACCAATATACAAAATGATTTTGGCTCACATACAAAAACATTAAAAGCAAAGCAGTGCTACACTGGGGTATTAAAAACAATCCATGGGAGGGGGTGGGGACAGAAATCCTCAGGTGATGGCACAAGTAAATACCTGAAAGTTAAATACAGTGTGGATAGGGAGAGAGGTACATGATATTGTACTTACCTTTGCATGGAATAGAATCCTGGCAATCAATTTCTCCTGGGTCTTGGAGGGTTTTAAAACCTAGTTTTTTGCTGAAGAAAATCAGCCAGATACTTCAAGTGCAGCAAAATAGCCCATGCTTGCTCGTTCTCTTATCTCCGCCTGCTTTCAGAAAAATTTGCAGATTGTCCCCTCTGAGAAGAAGGAATTTAAGACACCCTCAATCTGCACACACTGATCTACAGTAACTGAATTGGTCTTTTCACATCTCTTCTGGGGAAACTGAAGTAGATCAATCTCTCTGTTCTAGAGCAATGAACAGGATCCACTGAGAGGGGAGAAGAAAGGTGAGATGTGTTGCTTCTTCGCTGGGTGTCTCTCCCTCTGCCACTCACATGCGGTCTCAGGGTTTTTTCGGAGTGGAGGACAGAGAGAATGAGAAAGCGGAGGATGAGAGAGGGAGAAGGACAGATGAATAGCCATAGACAACAGTGACACCAGATGTCTGCAGAGAAGTGCTACATTTTCAGGAATAGGAAGAGAGCAATGAAACTCAGCGCATGTTCTTGCCTGTCTATCTGGGGTAAATGCATGTAATTAGGCTAATACTTTCTGTATGGAGAAGGGAGGTGGTAATTGGGTGTCAAGTCAAATAAAAACCTCTGGTTGCCCTGCAACTGCTGTAATTTGTCATGTATAATAAAGGATGTATAGTGGGGGACTGCTGTTTTCTGAGCAGCACCTCAGGCGCAGTAGATGGTCTGGCACTTCTTTTAACCCCTGTAGTTCCACAGTAACATTTCAGCCTTGTGCGCAGTAACTGCAATTCACAAGTTGCTCATCTTCATGTAAGAGAATGGGTTAATGTTTCCTTTGTGGGTCTCAGTGTGGAGGGGGAGGGAGCTTTATCACAAAGGGGGCCTGGATTATTTTAAGACCTACAATAACAATCATTGATAGTGAAAAGCTCAACCAGGTGCTTTACATGCTGGGCTCCCAGGCCAGGTTTACAATATCCACCCAGGGATCATTAGCAGAACATTTCAAGGCTAAGTAAAGAGGTTTGAAATGGGTTATATAAGGGGCTTGGAACTGGTTCCTTCCAGCAAAATGCAGATTAAATTTACAATACACAAAAAAAAAAACAGATCATTTGAGAAGGAATTCACACAGGCATTTGTTGCACAGTTATCTGATTTTTATCAGTTCACTTTCTCTTCAAGCTAGTGGGCACAATAGGCTTAAATAGCACAAAGGGTGTATGTTTTTTTTAGCTTAACATGTAGGTAATAATAAAGCAAACAAGCACAATCCTCAGCACAGCAGCGTTTATAGAAGATCTCCCAGCAACTCCTCACAAGCGTACAGTAGCTGGTAGTGTGAGTCTAGGTGGTGTAGTCACAAGAGCGTTTGAGAGGCTATAAGTTTATTTCTACTGATTAAATATTTGCCTGTTTTATTATTTTTTTAACTGTAATTTACCACCATCCTTTATTTATATAGCATGTGTTACACAGGGCTTGACATGAATTATGTACCTAAGTCCCTGTCCCAGAGGAGCACAGTCTTATCATGATCACACCAGTCAGATTCATCAGAGTCAGTTAACCTGCCTGGACTGTGGAAGTAATCCTGAGTACCCAGAAGAAACCCACTGAGACATGGGAAGATATGAATTCCATGTATAGAGCGACCATGCTTGGAACTGGCCAGTACTCACCAGAATCTCCATATCCATGCAGCCCAATAAACATGTTGTACATAGGAATGACAATTAAATCGCCTGATTGCATTATAATGCAAATTTGCTAAGGGGGGGGGTGCTTGTATTAATGGATTATTGCACTTTGCACTTATAAATTATTATCCATCCACGTATTCTAGTTGTCATTTTTTTTAAATGATCAATAAAACAATGCAGTAGGACTTTTCCAGCCAATTAAAAGGGTGTTCTGTCAATCTGGGAGATATTTCATTAAAAAGTAATTAGATTTGAAACATCATTGGCAGCAGAAGGGGATGGGGAGATGGAACTATACTGCTGTATGGTAGTTACGCCATCAAAAGTGCATATCGTCCACTGGCTGAAACTGGTACTATAGTTAAAACCAGGGGTCATGTGCTATTATGCAAAAGATAACACAAAGCATACCCATGTTTTGCATTTTGCAAGGCAGTTTACATGTTGCACCCATATAAGGATATTTTGGGGCATGCTAAATTTTATGCAAATAGTTGTGGGGATTTAATACATGCAACACTGGTGGGACGTGGGTGGTATTTATTTTAGGTGTACCTTATGGAAGACCTGTAATAAATACAACCTGCTGCAAGATGCATATGACAGCAATCGCCCCAAATGCAAGGGTTTTATGTATGAGTAATAAGGGTACAATATGTGGTTTCCTCTATGTAAACACAATGCCACTACTAAATGAGCAGATAATTTTCAAATCACAACTATGCCATCAATTGTGTCTCTGTTTTAATTCATCTTTATAAAATATTTACATTTTATTTTCACTGGGCATAAGAAAAAAACCTTGTACTGAATTTTCCTGCCTGTACCTCTTACAGCTTCTGTCCTTAATGGCCAAGATAAAAGATTGAGAAAAATGTGGATTCCAAGAGAAAAACAGGCTTTCTATATTAATTACTTCAATGGAAACGCAACAGCCTGAGGACAACTGCTCGGAATGACCTCAGCGCTCCTAGGTTATTATGGAGCTCATTTCTCACATACCCAAACATGCCTGAATCCTCATGTGCCCAGAAGCTGCTCTTTGATCTTTGTGATATTCTCTGGCTGACCAGTTGTTTGGCTTTTCTGTGCACCCTTATCATCATGTGATCTATTCTTGCCTGTATAAGTGCAAGGTTGTTACTACAGTGCAGGCCTAACTTGATTCACCTGAGTTGCTTTTGGCATGTTCTTGTGCTTTTCTGCTTTTCTGATTTGGCCAAGTTTATTACTGCTATTTCACAGCTAAAACCTTTCTAACCCACCTTGACCCTACAAAGTCTCACTTTTACTTCTGTCCCTTAGTAAAGTAAATGAATTGCTCATCTATAATGTACCTTACTTGCTCCCAGGGTGACAGGTATAGGTTTGAAGTGCAGTTAAGCTACTATTCTACAGTGTGTGCCTTCAGGGTTTCCCACATCATAACATAGTAAAAAAAAAATACTATGTTATGACATTTTCTTTAATATTTATTACAAATAACACTGCAATTTTGTCAAAATGAATGTGATCCCAATGAGTGCCCCTGTTGTAAAGTTTCCCTGGCACACACGCTAGCACCTCATTATGAGGTGCTGTGACAAGTCCATCTTCTAGTAAGTAGAACAATATGGCAGAAACAATCAGATAATGAAGGTTACTAGTGATGCCTTAGGCTTTCCTCTGATGAAGACAGAAAGGGGTTATTAGTAATTACATTTTATCACGAAGGAACTGTAATCATGAACTAAATTTAGTACTAAAGTGGTGTCCAAAGCTAGTTATTGTGCTGATTTAACATCCAGAGAAAGACGCTTGTACTTTCATTGATACTGACTATATGATAATCTAAAAAATAAACTCTAACTATAATTGACGACTTCTCTTATTCCTTGAACTGAATATGTATAATAAGTGGTCAGGTCAGCAAAATGCAAAACTACTTATGCAGCACTCCATCTTCACTTTGTGACAGTATGGTCAATGAGAACTCTGCAAAGTTAAGGTCTTATGCAGTGGCGTAAATACTGAGGGTGTGAATGCCATACCTAAAGTCTACTAAAAAAAAATAAACATTAATTAAACCCAGTAGAATTGTTTTGCCTCCTTTAGGATTAGTTATATCTTAGTTGGGTACAGAGTTCTGTATCATTATTACAGAGAAAAAAGAAACAATTTTTAAAAAATGTAATCATTTGGTTAAAATTGAGTAAATGGGATTGCCCTTCCCATTATTTGGAGCTGTCTGGATAATGCGTTTCAATAGCTGTACTTCCATTTCTATTTCCCTTCACTCACTCTAGAAATGAATTACAAAATGTTGCTGTTTCAAATGTGTTTGGATTGCAGTGGGGTTGGGATGGGGGGCAGAACAAATTGAGTTTAACCATTGCAAGAATCAGCAGAAACCATTACAGAGATGCAGGGGGAGAAGCAGAGAGAAATGTGAAGTAATAAAAAATACATTAAATAATGAACCTAGATGGGGAAATGAGTGAATCCCAGCAAAGCAATATGATCAGACGAGAGGTGAAGTACAATACAATCCTGTGGGTCAAGGGGAAGCAGAAAGAAATCAGAAGAGACAAAAGGTGAAGAGAAAAGAATGGAATGGAGGGGAAGAGAGACATAGACATGATTATTTTCAGCTTGAAGGGCTGATAGGGAATTGTATGGCAATGTAATTTGAATCAGCCTGGCAGGGAATGGTTAAGAATTGACATTATAAATAAATAAATAAATAAAGACATGACCTTTCACAATTGAAGGAGGCTGCCACCTGAGCCCTCGGGAATTCCATCCATGATTAAGAGGGGCAAACATTTTACAGCCTAGTGCATAACTCTTTTCTGGATGGTCATTTAACATTCAAAGTGACATCATGTCATAAAAATATCAAATTTGAGCCTTAAAATACTTTGATTTTTAACACAACGTTGGAAAAGCCATTGGGACAATGTAATAAAAACTTTATAAAAATGTACAGAATTAAAAGTTAATTTGAGCAAAAGAAGAAAAATGTTCATTATCTAATAAAACAAAAAGGAAAGTTGCATTCAGCAATATACAATTTAAAACCATTAGGTGGCCGTGCAAAGAGGGTGTGACCACGAAATTCATCCAGGCAAAAACAGGCAATTCTCTGCACTCACACATAATTTATATAATAAGGACTTTTTACAATTTTATGGATTATGCTACTAAATCAGGGTCTTTTGTTTAGGGATTATTTGTCTAGATATTGCTCGCCAGCATAGCCGCTACTGTATATGAAATCATAGGTCCCCATATCACATAATTTGGAAAGCCAGGGCCCCAGTTACTAGTCTACTGCCTGTCAGGGCACCCTGGTTAGTGAGAGCTACAATATGGAGCTGGCCACTGCTTCTGTAACAAAAAAAGGCAGATGGTTTAAACCATTAAAATCTATATTTCAAAAGTCCTTTTCAAATTTCTGGGTGTCACTGACCTCCTCCCATGCCCCTGCACTCCTTAGTGTCTATAGCTGTGTAGCCTGTGCAAGGGAATCACGTTTTAATGAATAATTAAATCACATGTATACATGAAATCTACTTTGTTTAACACAATAAAATAGGATCTGGAAATATTAGTTTGGGTGACTGGCCCCCTTTAAGCAAGGATCTGACCTACCCTTTACATCTGTCCCCCACAAAGTGCTATAAAAATGTACATACATCAATACAGATAAGCTTTAAGTGAAAATCCTATCTTTGCTGCAAATTCTGATAGTATAGTTATTTCTAGCCAAAGGTCCAAGTAACCCAAGCACAATGGGAGCTTAGTGGAAGAGATGTCCAGGTAAGATTTTCCATAGACTGCCATAAAACAGCACCATCTCTATGCACCAAGCTTTACAAGATAAAGTCAGCTGTCCAAGGTGCTGAAACTGGGATTTTAACCAGAGTCACCAGAAATACAATCTAATAATATAAAGTCAGCTAACTGCAAACATTTCTGAGTCCTGGGTATTTCTTGGTGAGATACCCCGACACCACCACACACAGGTAATTTGCAAATGCTCAAAGCAGCACTCCCTTTGGAGAATGCAAATTGCATGTGCTTACAGAATCAGTGGATAGAGAATGTGTGGTGCCAATGGGAGTTACAAGAAGCTAAAGTGGCACAGAAAAGGGCCAGACTTTTACCTGAGTAGTGTTACTGCATATGATAAAATAACATATACAACAATATTTCATAGAGATATGAAGTAGAACATATACTCTTCATACCAGTCCTGCCATGCTCTATTACATAGATGTTAGCTATCTTCATAAAACAGCACGAGTCTAAAGGAACTTTAGTTTCTTATTACTCCAATGCAACTTGGTAAGAAAATAGAATTAAGAAGAAGGATATGAGAGCTTCACGGCATCACAGTCATCAACATATTTTAAACATATTTTAAATATTTGTATTTGCTAAAACATAAAATAGGATGTTAATGTTTTGATCTGTAAGTTAACAAGAGTTTTGATTCAGCTGGAATCACCCACTAAGGGAATACAGTTTTAGCACTTGGTATGTAATAATGGCAAATAATGTCAGAATGTCACTACAGGACAAACATTCTGAAAAAGATGAAATGGCTGATTGCTTTCTTTGAGCATGTTACTAATGAATGCAGGGAAAAACACAATACTCTAGTCACAGGCTGTATCACACAGAGAAAACAATATAAAACCTCACAGTAGGTAAAAAAACCTTGTGAATAAATTATGCGGTACATTTGGAAAATATCTCTTCTTTTCTCCATAAGTGTAAGGAATGCCACTTACCTAGGCCCCAGGCTCCGGTCCTCCCATGATGGCGACGTCCACAGGGTCCTCGTGGACAGTCGCGCCGGAAGTGACGCGCCGGCGTCGGAGTCGACGCACCGGCGTCAGAATCGGCGCGCCGGCGTCAAAGTCGACGCACCGGCGTCAAAAGCCGGCGCCGGCGTCAAAAGCCGGCGCCGGCGCCGGAAACGGACGCACGATGATGACATCACCTTTTTGGCGCCAATTGTGGCCTATTTAAGGAGCCTTTGGACTGTAGGACTTTGCCCAATTATAGGTTTCGCTTCTGCATTCCTGGGTGTGACTTCTGAATATTTACTATTGCCTTCTGTGTTTGACCTCGGCCTGTTTCCTCGTTTTTGACCCGCATCTGATTGGACTGACCTTCTTGCCTGGATATCGACTACTCTTTTGCCTCTACCCTTGGTACCTCGAACTTTCTGGTTAGTGCTGCTTCCTCCTTGGTCCGCACTCCCAACTACGCCTTCGGGCCCTTACAATAAGAAAGTGGGTACAGAAGAAGGGTAGCTGTCCCCTATGTGTCATAGGTAGCTGAAATTGTATCTATACAGGGACAGAACTGGGACAGAACACAGGGGTCATATACCACATCCTGGACAAAGAGAAAACAAGTGAATTATTACTAGTTATAGGGTCAAAAAGACAATAAAAATCAAGTGCATGTCAACTCACTCTCAACCCCATCATAGCATAAATATCTATGCCAAGCTTTATTTATCATCTTTCTAGAGTACCATAGTTCAACATTAATCAAGTAGATTTAATCCCTTGGCACATGTATGGGCTCAGCTATGTGATTGATAATTGATAACATTATGATCAATAACTGCAAATGCAAGCTCTCCTCTCTCCCCGCACTCCATCCGAAGTATGCACTTCTCTGGTTGTTGGCACTAGTATATCAATACATCTGGCAAGTTGTGAGTCTTGGTGCCCAAGCTGTTGTCCAAGATACAGTAGTTGGCTTATGTTTTGCCAGCTCATGCTCAAGCCTGTAATAGCCTGCTGTATACACTAAGGGAAGGGATATAATAATAAAAGAGGCAAAGAAGAAAACAATTTGCACAAATAATAATAGAAAAATGCATTTTCATATGTATTATTCTTCCTTAAGGGGAAATAATAAAAGTCGGTAATGGAAAAACTGTTTGCAATGCGAAAATGTATCTATCCACTTCTGACAGTGGAAGAACGTTTGCAAATTTTATAGTTTGCGGCAGTGCACAGTATATGGAAACGTATTACTGAAAAATTTGTCATATTTGCTCCAAAAGATTAAAACACCTTTAAGCAAAGTTTGCAATGCCCAAAAATTCACAACTGCAATTCACAAAGCAATAACAGTCTAAGGAAGAATATTACATTGCAAAATACAAATTCTTATTAGTGCAAACTTTTTCCCTTTGCGGCTTTTATTACATTATTTCATTCCATCCTCTTATCAATTGTTTTGTTTGCTGTAGGTGTGAGGCTACTCACGCTGGCCAGGCGCAGCGTCCGGTTCGGCGCGTGCGCATTTCGGCGCGCCGATGTGCGGGCGTGCGCGGGCGTCGAGTTGGACGCGCGTAGCTTTGGACGCACGTGTGTTCTGACGATGTCGGTTCGTGCGCGCGACCAGTGCGGCGCTGCGCGACTCGTTTGGCGCCAAATAGGCCTATTTAAAGGACTTTCTGCTCCTGCTCTATGCCTGGTTATTTGGTTAACTCCTGAAGCCTAGCTGTGCATGATTTTCTGCTTTCCTGTTGCGACCCTGCTACTCCGGACTCTACGCTGATCGCTTCATACCCTGACCTTCTTGCCTGTCCCTGATCTGATACTTGCCACCTGCCCTTGACCTTTGGATTGTCTGACTACGCCTCTGCCTGATCCCTGGTACCTCGCCTCCATTAGTCTCACCGGCTACTCTCCACTCACTTTGCCCCTGTTCAACCTTCGGGGCGGATTGTGTTGTGTGAGGCGCTTGTGAGTCCTTTCATCTCAACCTTCCTCGCTGGATCCTGACGGTAAGCCTGACAGTAGGGCTCTCTCCAGTAATCAATAAAATGAGCTGCCTGCCATTTGCATTTAATAGTAATGAGAAATTGGTTAAAATACTATACTACTTCTGCACCAGATTCAGAAATCTGGGAACCAGTGCTAAAGACTGATTAGGATAGGAAAATGAGGTTTGAAATAAAAAAAAATGTGTAAAAGAAGCAGTCCCCACAAGTAAAAATGTATTCCAGTAATCTAGAAGAGTTCTGCAATATATAGTATCACTTTTCATAAAAAGGGACACAACCCACTTTTAATCACAGCCTCCAACAATATGCTATCATTTGGGATTGGCTGTTTTTGTCTACCTTTAGGTCTACCTGACCTAGTATTAAATAGCATTAGGCACATACCCTGAGTAAAATAAGCCAAACATAATTAGAAGTAGATGCTACACATTTATATTGTAAATTCTTTTGCTTGGAACACTGAAAACAAAAAACTTTTTTTAATAAAAATGACGTTTATGTCTGAACATGAAATTATCAGCTGTGCGTATATTCGGGGAAGCGCTAAGAGCCACACATCATAAAAATACTTCTTATGGGGGAATGGAATATGTTTCGTTAGCGCAAAAATCCTTTGTGAATGTTGGCGCCCATGTTTGCACCATTTTTGACTGATTAAAGACCTTGCAAAGTTTGCAACCAAATGGCTTTTGCGAACGTTCACAGAGTATGTAATAAAATTTCTCAAAACATTTTGAGAAACTATTTAACAAAACTGCAGAGAAGGTGTTAAAGGTTCACAATGTGCACTTAAAGTTTTGCTCTTTGCAAATTTTATTACATTTCCCCCATAGAGTGGTATAAAGGGCACATAACTTTCTTCTTAAACATCACTGGCATACTTAGACTGAGTGTTTCATACAAACAGAAGCACAATACAAGCACAATCCAGGGTTTGCCTATAATGCCCTTCCTTTCTTATACTCCAGTGAGTGAGAGGGACAGATGCTGCTTCGAACAAAAGAATCTGTTGGAATAAGGTGAAACTCATGGTTGCATTTGGCAAGAAAGGCGTTTCCTACGCTATGCTTTCATTACCTACAGAAATTGTAAAAATTGCACTATATAATACCACCTTGTTTAATATATTGACACTAAGGTTGAATTTCGAATTAAAAAAAATTTGAAATTCGACCTTGGGAATAGTGGGGAGGTAAAATCCTACGAATTTGACTATCGAATTCGAAGGATTTTACTGCAATTCGATCGATCGAACGATCGAATATAGAAAATTCGATCGATCGTTCGAATATTCAAACGATATTTAAGTGATCGATCGAATTTTTTATATTCGATCTTAGGGAATGATCCCCATTTCGGTAGGTTTAATCTGCCGAAGTAGGTGGTCGAATTAAAATTTAAAGGGGAAGTATTCGACCATCGAATTTTTGAATATTCTAATAAAAATTAATTTGAATATTCAAATCTTTTTGAAAAGTCGATCGAATTTCGAATCACTCATGTGAATTCATGTGAATTTAGTAAATCTGCCCTTAGGTATTTGCCAAACCGTAACGAGAGAAGATACTTTACTGTATCAATCCGACTGACAACATACATAAATAATAAACTATTTTGCTTAAATATTTGATATAGTCGATTTTACCCAATGTCACCTTTATTCTGCAATACCATGTAATAAGTTTAACATAATAAGTATGTTTATTGTATTTTATTACCCTTTCCTTTTACTGCACAAATCCCAATTTTCTCTGTGGTGTCTACCATAAATTACAGCCATGCCATCTTTCATTCTAACTATGATAGAATCTTTGTCTTTTATATCTGGGCTCCATCCCTGAGTGTATAAATGTGTATGTATAAATGAATGAATATAATGATAATACAAACAGGCAAGCATTCTCTAAGGGTACAGATCAGGCATTTCTGGGTGCTCTAAATATTTGCATTTCAGTAGACTTGTCTGGATTACTGTGTGCGGCTGTTCCCAGCATCAAAATAGCATTCGCTTCCCTTTTTGCTTCAAATAAGATATAAATGAAATAGAAAGTTTTGCACATTGTAAAGATTCTGAAGTTCATAATTTGTTTTAAGTGTGATAAACTGAACAGTGACACAGATTTGTTAGAAAAACTTATTTTTTGTGTGTGATATTGCCTTTTTAAACATAATGTGGACTTGGGTGGGCTGGCTTTTCTTCTTTACATTTTTGATAGATTAAGGGGCAGATTTACTAAATTCCCATGAAGGATTCAAAGTTTGATCGAATTTTCAAAAACATTCGAATTTGACCAGTGAATTTTGTAAATTCGATCGAATCGAATGATTCGAATGATTCAAATAAAATTTCATTTGAATATTATATTCGACTGTCAAAGTACTTCCCCTTTAAATTTTTATTCGACCACCTAGTTCGCCAGATCAAAGCTACCGTATTGGGTTTCATTATTTTTGATTGAATAAAAAATATTCGATCGATCGATTTGAACAAATTATCGATCGATTGAATATTTTCTATTTGATCGTTCGACCAATCGAATTGTGGTAAAACCCTTCGAATTCGTAGGATTTTACTTCCCTACCTATTCACATGGTCGAATTTCACATTTTTTTCAATTGAAATTCGACCAATAGTAAATCTGCCCAAAAGAGTCACCTGCCATCTGCACTGAAATCCATTGACGAGAAAGGGACAAACAATGGATTCCAAAGATCAGCTGAATGCAGACAGAACTGCATACAGGCCTAAATACAGAATTAGGCACAGCTCCATGCAGGTTGCCTGCAAGAAAGGAAAATACCTGATCACGTGGATTGGCTATGGTCCAGAAAAGGACATTTGGGAACCATCGTCTCATGTTACAAAGAGTGGTGATAAATGGAACATTTTCTAATTGGACCAGTGTTGTTAGTGGGGTAC
>CM044438.1:101088097-101111797 GCA_024363595.1 Xenopus borealis
ATATATATATATATATATATATATATATATATATATAAACACAAGTTTTTTTCATAGTGGGATTGTGTTTTTATAAGTTGTAACTGTTAAAAATATTTGTTTTAACTTTTTTTAACCATTTGAAGGGCATGCCATATTTGTTTTAGGGTGGGCTCATGTGTAGGGCATTACAGGATCTCGTTTTGTCTTTATTTTGCTTCCCTGGCCATTTTTAATAATAACTGGCCACTTCAAGCATTTGCACCAACATCTCTATAAATATAAATATATATATATATGCCCACCCTATTAAAACTGACCTAAGCATAAGTGTGTGAACAAAGTTTCTCTAGACAGAAATGAACGTTAGCAAAAGTTCGATATGAAATGCTCAGGCTGCCGAATTTACACTACAGAATTTTTGCCAGCATTCGGCTGCCGAGAAACAACTTTGCATTTTATCAAATTAGCGTAGTGTAGAGTCCTGCGCGGGTCCATTTTTTTTGGGACCCGTACCCGCAACCCGCAAACCGGACCCGCGATCCGCAACCCGGACCCACGACCCGCTGACCATCAAGAATCAGGAAGTGCTGTCATTGTAAACCGGAAGTGACATAATCTGAAGTAGCCGCGATCAGAAAAAAAAGGAGTAAAACAGGAAGTGCTGTCATTGTAAGCCGGATGTGACATCATCAGTAGTAGAAATGCTCAGAAAAAGGAGTAAAAATCGCTATAGCGAGGATCCGCGACCAGACCCTCAATCCGCCAACCTACAGAACCACCGGCCCGCTTCTATACCCGCACCCAGAAATGCTATGAGTAACCTGCAGGGTACCGCAGGATTTTGCAGGTAACCCGCAGGACTCTAGCGTAGTGCTAGAAAATTTGTACCTGCCAAAGTTGCGCGAAGTGAATTTTCCACAATCTTTTTTTCTTTGCTCATCAGACCAGTGTGTGTTGTTATTTACTTTCAGTGTTACTAACGTAAAAAACATATTTTTGGCCTGCTGAAACTGCAATGTTTGCTTTTATGATTATTCTTTACTTATTGATATCGCACCAATGCATTTATGTAGTGCAAGTGAGGGAAATGATTTGTCCCGGGGTTCTCCCTTAATAAACAAAGTCAGCTGCTTCTCTATCACTGCCCGAGACTCATAATTCTGACACTTGATAAGAAAACATAAACACAGCAAAGTCTACACTTTTATACCATTGGCTAATAGTGGTAGCACACTACATAAAATGATTGTTAGTAAGACAAAGCCTGTGGATTTGGCTGCAAGCAAAATCATTGTGACTGCAGAAAAGGATTAACTCTTTTCATGTGGCAGGAACCCAGCCAGACAGTAGTCAGTTGCAGCAACTCATATTTGTATGAACACCCAACCCCAGATTTGGTACCTGAAGAGGGAAAGGGAACACACAGCTCATGGCAATTTTGATTAAATGCAAAAAACATGATGAGAAGGAGAAATATTTGAGAAGGAGTGAGGCAGCGAATGGAAGCAAGCGGCTGTCTGCACATAGACATAGATCTGAAGTCCCTGGCTCTGAAAGTGATGATGACTCACGCGTTTCTTACATAAGCACTCAGTGCTAAAGTTAGAAAGCATCATTCCAGATAGCCACCTCCTGCTCCCATTACCCCACAAAACAAACAGACGTGTAATTACACTGGGCAGATCAGGGCTGTTATAGTGTCTCCACTTGCAACTGCCCTTTTCTAGGGGTAACAGGAGATACTAATAAATCTTCACTAGCAAAATGGCCAAAATAAATGCTCTTTCTCCTCTAGACATATCAGGGAAGTAAGTGGCAGACTTGCTTTACCATCTGGCTGCTACAATTTTCTATAAATGCGGTGTATGGATTAGCATTTGCAGGGGTCAACACGGCTTGCAGAATGTTAATTTGTCAAGGGAAATTGCTAGTTATGACAATAATCTAACTCACTAAATGCCATTAGGAATGGGTAATTTCAGTAAAAAAAAGGAGGAAGAGTCGTAGGACATGTCTGATTTACATGAATTCAAATCCCCTACGACCCCCACTGGGCCCCCAGCAAGTTGCCTCCGATTCATAGCAGCCCCTGTCTAGAAAGGGAAACAGGAAGGGAAGGATGAGTTTTCAAAATATCAGGTCCCATTCCTGTATATAGACGGCACTGCCTTTTGAAAATAGAATTTGTTTGCTAAATGCACCTGGGCTTATTCCTGCATATGTGTGAATGGGGATGGCCATCATTAGTGTGAGATCAAACTATCATATAGATATGTAGCAAGAATAGCTGAATGTGACTCACTTTCTCTTAATAATTACAATATCACAATGTAACTATGTAATAGTTACATGGACTTAACATGGACACCATAAAACTATACCAGCATTGGTACAACCTGCTACCAAGAACCATTCATCATAGCGACCCTTTAAAAATGGTATTTCATTGAAATTGCTGTACATTGCTTTTTTTACCTTTAATAGTGCTGTTGTGAATTCATTAGGATGCCAGTCAGTTTAAAAGTAAGGATACCATATGAGCTGAGTAAATTTTTATATTGGTTTCCTCTTGCTCCATTGTTTGCACTGTCTGATAGTACTGAAGTAAAACATCTCCCATTCATGTATACTGACTCTCAAGAAGAGCTTTTTTTTAACAGTATTTGTTAACTGACAAAAGTTTACTTTCACCAAAACCTGTAAGTCTTGAGGATCCTTAAATTCCTCAATATATCATATGATTTTTTTTTCCACTAAAGGACATTGGAGTTGAGCTTGAATAGCTTCACCATTTGAGAGACAGATTAATATTTAATACAGCTGATTTGGTATGATTGGTGTCATGACATTTATTTTAAGTGCTTAATGACATGGAATGGTATGTGGAAGAACTGTAAGAGCAAGAAGCTGATGTCTCAAAGCTTCGCCCTGTATGCAGTATTTGTTGGTAGCTTTAGGGCAAGGAAGTACTGTGCTTATATGTATGGACTAAATAAAAATCATAGACATGTTCCCTTGACATGATATGTGTCCATCATAGATACAGTAGAAGATGAAACACCCTGTTAAGGTCATTTGTTTGGCAACTCAGACCTTACTTCAGCTTTACAGTGATCTATTAACACATACCTGACTACCTCACTATTTGTTATGAAAAAGAAAACCACAAACCTAATGGGCTTCACGACCCTAACACATTTCATTCTCTAGGTGGTCCACCATTCATAGTCAATAATTTGTGTTTCTCTTGCTTTCCTTTCTTCGAAATGAGCAGGCCAAATGTTGCGTATTTCCAATTCCAACTGAATACCTCCGCAGGATGTCACCACTGGAGATTATCTTTAAGGTTAAACTGCACAAGTATGAACTCTGGCTCACCCAACACAGTTAACAAAGTCCATCAGCCCATAAAACTTTAACTATATTAAATCCGAGGCTACAGGTACTTACAGGTTCTTGCAGCACAAAGACTAGACCTATTGTCTGATTTATAAACACTGGGCCAAGTTAAAATTGGGCAGCAACCCATAGTAACCAATCAGAGATGAGTTTTTTTCTGCAAGCCACAGGAAGAACTATAAATGCCAACAGCTGATTGGTTGCCATGGGTTACTGCCCAGGTGTGAATTTGCCTTGTGTCTATAAATGACCAACTTTAGTTTTTTCAAAACACATAAGTTAATAGTGCTACTCAAGCATACTTCTGCACTGAAATCCAATTCTAAAAAGAGAAAACAGATTTTATTATATTCAAATTTGAAATCTAACATGGGGCTAGACATATTGTCAGTTTCCCAGCTGCCCCTAGGCATGTGACTATAGGTAGCAGCAACTCCCATCAGTCAGTGACAGAAAAAAAATCAGCCCCTGTCCTGATACCCAAGACCTGTTTCTGCTACTAACTCCCTTTCTAATTCAGAGCTGTTATCAGAGAGCAATATGTTTTGTGGGACCCAAGCAAATACCCACGAGGGAGAAAGAACATACCACACTATATGCAGAATAGAAATATTTATTTTGCAACAGTAATTTTAGGAACTCTCCTAATTTCTCTGCTGCCCTTACATACAATTGTTAATGTTTAACAAACATCTGGATTGAAGATCAGACAGACACTCTGTAAGAAGATTCTGAAGTTGTCTCTGCCTCGGATGCCCATAATCCGAGATAACTCCAACTTGCAGTGCAGCAGTAAAGAGTGGCTTGAGTTTATCAGAGCACAAGTCACATGACTTGAGGGCACCTGGGAAATTGACAATATGTCTAGTTCCATGTCAGATTTCAAAATAAAATATACAAAAATCAGTTTGATCTTTTGAAAAATAGATTTCAGTGTAGAAGTCTGCTTGAGCAGCACTATTAACTCCCCACCACAGTATCCCTTTAAGCACTATTGATGACCTGCCTTTCTTTGCACCTACTTACACATTTATCAGTTAAGTATGGCTAATACTGTGGTTGGCTGCAACTGCATTTGGAAAAATCATCTATATCAGTTATTCATAACATATAAATATGATATATAATTGCTCAACATATTCCTGAAACACATAATGTCATTCAATTCCTGTTTAAACTTATGAGAAGCAACACTAACCAAACGCATATAAATATCAAACATATTCTTTTTCTACTTTCTTTTTCACTCATGATAAGCACATTTCAAAGGCAAAAGACACCAAACACCAAACAGTTTCACAGTGCTTTACATGTTACTGCATTTATCTTCTTCGTTTGATGCTCCCACATGCACTACTTTGTTCCATCAAGGCAGCATTTAAAGAAAAAGGAATGTAAGAAAATACATCACTATTTCTTAGGAGAAAAGCTACTTGTGTGTAAGTGCTCTTAGCAGTATGTTCTTTTTATGTTTCTAAAGAACAAGACTGAATTGATCTCCCCAGCTCTATTATAATGGACAAAAAAAGACCAAACAAAAACTTGCCCCTGAGTCCTATGCCCTGGGGGCCCTCATTAATCCTATGGTATGGGTGGAGGTAGGGGAAAAGCTAACGGTAAAGCAAGGTTTAAGCTAATTATGAAACAAAACAAAAAGGATCCCAGACACTCAGGCCTTATGAACCTCTACAGGGTCAGACTGTCCCTGATGCGCCAGCGTGTGTGCACACACGCAATGTTTTTGGGGCGACCACCCAACAAAGGGAGGTCGCGGCAGGAAGAAGCCTTGCATATGGGTGCTGATCTGGCCAGGCAGGGCCCAAAAGAGCCAGGGGCCCACTGGGTTTTTTCCCCGGTGTCGTGCTGGCCCAGTCCGATCCTGAGGTTCAAAAACCTCTGCACCCATATGCCATATACTCGCTGTAATGTGTATCGTCCTTATTCCTCAGATGTTTTTACTCTACTAAGAAGGAAGGGCTTCCAAGAAAAAGCCATAGAGACTCCAAAGTTTGAAATCAGGGAGACCCTGTGGTCACAGATTGGTCATCCCAAATACAAATACAGATTAGTTTCATCTTCAAAGCAAGGAAAAAAAGAGAACAATCAAATATCAACTAGATCATACTTTGATGGCACAGGTTAAGCAGTTCTCCAAAGGATAACTCGAAACTGCTAGATCTAGAAGCAGAAGACCAAACCATTTATATATACATACTACTGTGTATAAAGGGGGAGGAGGGAGGGGATTTGGTCGTGGGGCACAGGTGAGTAATGTTCTATTAGCTAGTAGTCTGGGGTTTAATTGTAGCATAAAAAAAAGAAGTCTCAGCAGGGTGTGCTTATACTTGTCCTGGACTATATTCTCCACCAGTCCCAATAAACATGTCTCTGGAGATCCCACGTTTTGGTATGTATATTGTTTCCACTATAAAGGAAACCACTTTTCTTCATAACTTATCGACCAGCGGGCTAGTCCATAAGGCATGTAGAAGAAAAAAAAGTACCTGGGCTAGCTCCACATTAAAACATGATTATCTGGTTTAAGGCCTATGGAATGCAGGTATAAAACAAGTTTTGTGAATTGTACAGTATTTTATCAGGACTCATTACAAAGAGTAAGTAAGAGTGGGAGAGGTCATCCCAGTCATCAGGGACTAGCTGTGTTATATCCAAAGCCCATTTGGTAGGACATTGTGCAAAGGGGTTTCCTCTCTGTGTGTTAAGGATAAAGTAAATACGAGACACTAATCGTTTTCCTGTGTCCTTAAAGGGCAAGGAAAGTCTAAAATAGAATAAGGCTAGAAATGCTGTATTTTGTATACTAAACATAAACATGAACTTACTGTTCCACAAGCCTAATCAAACAAATTATTTATGCTTTCAAAATTGGCCACAGGGGGCTGTCATCTTGTAACTTTGTTATACATCTTTGCAAGACTAGACTACATACACATGCTCAGTGTGGTCTGGGCTTCTTAGGGATCGTCATAAATGATCAAAAAAAATCAAAGCTGCTTCAGTTCTGCATGGCTGGTAAGTAAGGCAGGGGCTCCCCCTGCTGTTCATAAGTATGAATGTTTCCCTGCCAGAAGTTAGGGACCGTCTGACAATTGCTATCCACAGAAGTAAATGAAGGGAGAATTTCCCTGCATACAGTCAGGTTTCTTATAAAAATGGTACACATTTTTTAATTAAAGTTAATTGGAGATAGATTTCTTTTTCATTAAAGAAAGTAAAAATGGGATTTTATTTCTTTGCCTTTCCTTGCCCTTTAATAGTTTCTCAAGTTTATAGAGGGTTATCTTAGGTGGGATGGGTAATCGGCTTTTGGCTGCATGTCTAAGCCGGAGTTACCTGAACCACATAGTCCTAGAAAGATTGTATTCTGCAGTTAAGGCTGAAAAGGACTTAGCTCATCATCATCATCATCATCATACAGCTGACCAGCATATTTGATTTTAACTGATGCTTGCATCACAGAGACGTGTAAAGAGAAATCACATTTTTCATGGTTTTGTCATAACTAAGGACTTGGCAAGTATTTATTATGTAACTATAACAATAAATATCTGATTTAACAGCATAAAATAGGAGGGTGATTTAGACAAGCTTTTTGTTGACAGTGTCTTGAGTTCTACTGATCACCAGCTAAAGGTCCACTGGTAGATCTTGTCTAGAGCGATCAGCCCTGTCAAGGGTACCAGCAAACTATAGAGAAAAAGGTTTAAAAACTAGACTCACCCAGTGCTTACATATAGGACTAAGCATATGTGTGATTATGTACTGGGTAACCATGAAACGCACTATACTGATTTTCTGGGAGTCAGTCTAGTATTTCAGTTGTTATGTAATGAATGTGATTTCTTTCACCTTTAAATTGTTATATTTAGTATTTATGCAGCCATTTTGACACTATTGGATTCCTCTGCACAAATATATCATAACATAACCTATTTTACTTTCCCTGGTTGGCCTTTAAATGGAATGCTACACTGTTGTCCAGAATTTGTCTCAGTAATTGCTAATAATAATATATGGCTGGTGACTGACTAGATTATTACCACACAGACTGACACAGACAGATGGTACAAGCCTAATACTAAATTTCACTAGGAGACATAAATGAAGTCTTAATGCTGCCAGAAATAACAAATAAAGGATAAAATACAGTTCTGGAATAAAAAAAAAATACAGATTTCCAATCAACTCCTTTTGTTCTAACATGCTGCTGAGGGATGAATGTGAAATTGGCGAAAAAATTAAAAAAAATATTCTGTTAATTCTAGGCAATGTTCTTGGAAAGGTAGAATACTGACTAAAAATCAGCATATACATAAATTAAAGGCAAATTTAAAGGAGAATTCAACCCATAAAATAAAAAACCCTACCCTCCAACCTTATGTAGACCCCTCTCCCTTCTGGTCTCGAACAACTGAGAAAGTCATGAAAATGTCTCAGATATCGGTGCATGCGTAGTTGGAGTAAACTTCCTGAACAACTGCGCATGCACCAAAACGCTGCTCTCCTTCCAAAGTTTAATGAAGAAAAGAAGATGGATGCCATGAACTCCTGAGGAGAGAACCTGCACCAAGGGGTAAGTAAAAAGTTAGGGGCATTTGCCCAGGAGGGGGGCAGCTAGGTTGGGGGGTAGAAGGGGGGTCTACATAGGGAAGGGGGGGGTAGGGTTGTTTTATGTTATGGGTTTAATTCTCCTTTAATGCATTTACTGTGAAGGCTAAAGTATCAGGCTACACTTTAGTAGAGGTTACATAGTTACATACTTAAATTGGGTTGAAAAAAGAGTCCATCAAGTTCAACCCCTCCAAATTAAAAACCCAGCATACACACACACACACACACACACACACATCTCCACTCTTTCACACAAACCATATATGCCCATATCTATACTAACTGTAGAGTTTAGTATCAAAATAGCCTTTGATATTATGTCTGTCCAAAAAAGCATCCAAGCCCCTTTTGAAAGCATCAACAGAATGAACCATCACAACATCACCCGGCAGTGCATTCCACAACCTCACTGTCCTGACTGTGAAGAACCACCTACGCTGCTTCAAATGAAAGTCCTTTTCTTCTAGTCTGAAGGGGTGGCCTCTGGTGCGGTGATCCTCTTTATGGGTAAAAAGGTCCCCTGATACTTGTCTATAATGTCCTCAAATATATTTGTAAAGTGTAATCATGTCCCCTCGCAAACGCCTTTTTTCCAGAGAAAACAACCCCAACCTGGACAGTCTCCCTTCATGATTTAAGTCTTCCATCCCTCTAACCAGTTTAGTTGCACGTTTCTGCACTCTCTCCAGCTCATTTACATCCCTCCTAAGGACATGAGGTTGACCTCATGTAGCATGGATTTGATGCTTTCTTTGTTGTGAAGGCTAAAGAACCCTTCCACTCTCTAGTAGATGTTGACCTCATGAGGCATACTTCTAGGCTAAACAGGTCAGTCCAGTTATACATTATGATATTACATTCCTGAGCACAGTTGTATGATCTCTAGAAAAGAAAATGTAAAAGCTTGTGTTTTTTTGACTATACAATATCAGGAAAGAGATCTGGAGTCATGTCTTATGTAGGGTTAGCTCTTAAGTGAAGATTATCGGATCAATCCCAACAACGGAGTTGGTAGAGGACATTTGGAATTGGTATTCTGACTTCCCCCAGCCAATATTTCCTGTAAAGGGAAGTCAAATCTCATTAATCCTTTTGAGAGATGCAGTGAAATAGCCAGAAATAAAATACAAGAAAGAAGCTTATCTCCCTGGAGGTGAAATAGATTGTGAAGAAAAAAAAGTTTCCAAATAGAGTTATCACAGGGAAGGTAAATCTCTCCGACAAAGCGCAATCCTATCTCAATATATATCTCTCCAAAGAAATCCTAGTACAAACAACAGAAACCTGAGGCTTTTGGGATTAATAACAGTGGCTGAAGCCAATACAATACCATATGCATTCATATTTGCATCATTATATAGCAGAAGATATAAATGGTATGGAAATGATTGGACCACAATCAGATTTATTATAGGTAATGGCAGCAATCAGGCCACTTCTTTGCAGAAAGGGCAGTAGATTAGTTTGCTATTTTTGCCTCCAGGAACAGATCTTACACAAGTGCTTTATACTTCTAGCGCATTTATTATAAAATATTCTCAAGTGAACAAATGTGGGTTTATCATAAAGAATTGGAAGCCAACCTGTAGGAATGCTCAGTCAATTTCAGAGAAAATAATTCAGGGACGCAAGGGGCTTCCTTAGCTAAAGATAAACTTCAGTTACAGGCATGCATTCTATTTTTTGGAGAACGGTGATCAAGAAGAGTCTGAAAACCTGCAATGCATTACGGATTATTGATTAAATTTCCTCAGTAATATTTGGGTTTTAAAGTATGTACATTTGGGGATATTTCAGGTATGGTGCTTCAGATTAAAAAACATTGCAACCTTTATACTATCTTATGACTCTTACCACCTTTCAAATGGGGGCTCACTGACTCCATCTAAAAACAAATGCTTTGTAAGGCTATAAAGGTATTATTATTGCTACTTTTTATTACTCATGCCCTCTCATATTCATATTCCAGTCTCTTTTTCAAATCTGTGCATGGTTGCTAGGGTAATTTGGGTCCTAGCAACCAGGTTGCTGAACTGCAAACTGGAGAGCTGCTGAATAAAAAGTGAAATAACTAAAAAAAAATACAAATAAAAAATGAAAACTAATTGCAAATTGTCTCAGAATATTTCTCTCTATATCATACTTGTGATGTACCATAGTAGATAGCAGGGAATACAGGGCAAGATCCTTCAAAGAAGAATAATCAATATATTAAGGAAATTGAGATATTGTGCACATAAAGTCACTAAAGATGTCCTCCCCTTTAAACAAATGGGATTATTTGTCCATACATTGCAATATAATCAAGTGGGCCAACTACATCAAAGTCATCCCTGGTCTGGCCAGTATAACACTCAATTTACATCTGATACAGGGCTGGAACTAGGGGTAGGCAGAGTAGGCACGTGTCTAGGGTGCAAAGCTTGGGGGGGCGCCAGGCACGTAACTTTTTTGCCTTATACCCCTAGTTCTATCCCCTGCCGCCTCTCTTTCCGACATGCCTGTATCCATTCCAACGCATGCGTCTTTTGACGTGCGTATGCGTACATTTTTTTTTTTTAAAGGTATGTTTTATTGATTTTATAAACAATAAACAATGATTAACACTAAAACAACATTGTTTGGTGTGCTTTATAAATAGCATGTTAGAGTAACATTGTTGGTGTGAGGATATTTGTACCATTGAATTTACAGTTCTAAGGAATTTTGTTCACACCAGCCCCCTCCCAAAATCCTCTCAAACTTATCAGTTGCCCCTCTGGTTTCAGGATATTTGTACCTTTGAATTTACAGGTCTATGGAATTTTGTTCACACCAGGCCCCCCAAAATCCTCTCAAACTTATCAGTTGCCCCTCTGGTTTCAGGATATTTGTACCTTTGAATTTACAGGTCTATGGAATTTTGTTAATTTATAACTCCCAATAGACAAACCTCCGGGCTTACCTCATGTGGTCTCCCCAAGTCAGTGGCTATGGTACCATCAGGTCACTCCAGAACTTTTGAATTCGAGGACAGTTCCACAACATATGTATAAAGTTTGCTCCCGGTGCTTTACAGTGGGGGCAATAGTCTTCTTGTCTGTTGGCCATCCTTTTCAGTTTGATCGGGGTCACATAGACTTGGTGGAGAAACTTATAGTTTATTAACTTATCTCTGATTGAGATCATATACGCTGTAGTGGTGGCTTCATTAGCACTGCTCCTGACTGAGACCAGGGATAGCGACCAACCAGAGATTATGGTTGTTAATGTTATGATGTTAATATGAGTTTATCCCAAGTTTTAAGGGACCAGACTAGAGAGTCAATAATGGGGTCTAGATTTAGTTTGGAATAGACCCAAACTGGGTCTATTTAAAAGAAGTAACCAACTTCAGTCTTTTGTCAGGAGGAGGGAATATAAGGGGGTTAGTATCCACTCCAAACAGTTGGGATTTCTCCCAGTTAACCTTTAACCCAGATAATTTGCAAAATTTCTGTACAGTGTTCAGGAGGTATACTACAATGTCATCTGCAAAGAGGTACACTTTTTCGGTAAGATTAGCACATTGGAGCCTTTTATATCTTCGTTTGTCCTTATCATAATGGCCAGTGGTTCTATCACTAGGGCGAATAGAACCAGGGAAAGGGGACATCCCTGCCTCGTGCCCATTTTTAGCGGTAAGGAGGGGGAGATGGAGCCTTTGACTTTGGTTTTATAGAGGAGCCTGACCCATTTGATAAATCAATCACACAGCCTGAATCTATCCATCACTTCCCAAAGAAAGTTCCACTCTACAGAGTCAAACGCCTTCTTCGAGTCAAGTGAGGCTACTACCCTAGAGCCTTCGTTAGAGTGAGAGTTCTGCAGATTTGTAAATAGGTGGCGTATATTAAAATCCGTTGCTATCCCGGGCATGAATCCTGCCTGGTCAGGGTGGATCAAGTCTTCAACCATCTTGGAGAGCCTGGTTGCTAAGATTTTAGCCAAGATTTTTTTTTGCATCTGTATTAATAAGTGATATTGGATGATAAGAGCTACACAATGTGGGATCCCAACCTGCTTTGGCTATAACAATTATAAGTGCCTCAGTGAATGAGGATGGTAGGGACCCACTGTCTCATGCTGATTGGAGCGTTTCTAGAAGGTGTGGGTCAGCAATTCGTCTAGGGTTTTATACCAATCTGGAAGGAGCCCATCTAGTCCAGGGGTTTTATTGGAGGGCAGGGTACATATGGCTGTCCTCACTTCGTCTGCTGTTATGGCCAGTTCCTTTCTGGAGAGCATAGTCAGGGTATTGGTATAGAATCAAGAAATTGGCGTGTAGCTGGCGTGTGGTGTAGGAGACAGTGGAACTATGTAGTTTTTCATAGTATTGGGCAAAGGTACTAGCAATAAATTGGGGTTTGCATATTATAATCCCTCCTTCCTCCTGTATTCTTGGTACTGCATTAGGGGTTTGTTGCTAGGAATGCCAATATTTTGCTGTTTTTCTCCCCTTGGTCAAATATTCATTGGAAGCTGTAGAAAAGGGCTTTCCTTGTGGTGGCTGTGGATTTCCTAGCTAGGAAAGATTCTGCTTGCAATATTTGTTCATATGTATTAGTAGAAGGGTCAGGAAAATGCTGTTGTTGGGCCTCTAGCTGATCTCACTTCTTTTACCTAAATTTACATTCTTTCCCATGCTTTAGCCCAGAATGACTTGAGCATTTACAATTTCTGGGTGCACTAAATCTTACAGATATCTGTTTGCATCTTTTGTGACATAAGTACATAATGAGAATAAATTGCTAACTCTTTTTGCCTATAGAAAATGCTCAGTGAGATACAGTAGTTACCTTCATACTTATTCTTGTATTTGTCATGCAGTCTGCAGTCAGAAGATGCATGGATTTTGTTATGCTTAATTAAATGGATATAATCAAAATGTCAAGAGCACTAATAATGCAAATTTGTATGTCTTAATGAAATTCACAGAGAAGTATTACGTTGAGCTGCTGGCTAAAGAGGCCTCAAAGGAAGTACACTGCATGTGCATATGGGTACAATAAAGTTTTAGATTAGCATGAAATACAGGTATGGGACCTATTATCCAAAATGCTTGGGATTTGGGGTTTTCCGGATAAGGCGTGTTTCTGTAATTTGGATCACCATACCTTAAATGTACTAAAAATCATTTAAATATTGAATACGCTCAAATGGATTGTTTTGTCTTTAATAATGATTAATTGTTTTTTAGTTGGGATTAAGTACAATGTACTGGTTTATTATTACAGAGGAAAAGGAAATCAATGTAAAAAATAATATGCTCACAATGGGGTTTATGGGAGGTGGTGTTCAAGTAATTTAGAGCTTTCTAGATAACTGGTTTTCAGATAAAGGATCCCATGCCTGTAGTATTTTACGTCTACAGTAAATTAAGGATTTCAAGGGACAATATCCTAATAAAAAAGAACTGTAAACACAATCATTCAAACAATAATATACTTTATAATGTGTCTCACAAAAGG
Source organism: Xenopus borealis (assembly GCA_024363595.1). Lineage (NCBI taxonomy): Eukaryota > Metazoa > Chordata > Amphibia > Anura > Pipidae > Xenopus > Xenopus borealis. The sequence continues at coordinate 101,101,600 of CM044438.1, forward strand.
AGACCACTCCTTGCGGAAGTCCATTTCAAGCAATTATAATAAAAGTAAAATTTTAATTTGTTTTCTCATCCCTATTTGTAATACTTTACTGGGGAAGATGCACATTTGTACCATCTGTACAATTCTTACTACCAGCTGAACCTGTCTGACTCCTCTGTTTTTTGTGCTGATTAAATGAACCTACTTCCTAAGTACAGACATTGCTGGGTCTTTTAGTGGAAGCAACAAGTGGGCCAGATTTTTACATCCAATTAGAGATAAATTAATGAAAATTGAGATTGTGTTTTTTTTTCTACAAACTTCACTCAAATTAACAAATTTGAATGTTTTGATTCATCAATCAAAAAGCATATAAATAATTTGAATGAAATAAAATTGGCAGCATGGTGATCATCTATTAAAGTCAAAGGGAGGTGTATTTTCAGTAGTCAAGGTTTTTTTTGTTAAATGGTGAAAGTTATAATAATAAAAGAATCTTCAAGTTTTATATATTAATTAACATTAACCATGCTTTTCCAGTGCAAGTATTTTCACAAAAACAAGCTAATAATCAAGAAATTGAACTTAAAGGACATGTAAAGCCTTCATTTTCCTACAATGTATATAAGTTGTGCATATTTTCGTCACCCAAGCCACATAATTTGTACTGCATTTACCCCTCCATTTGCCAGTGTATTCACATTTTAAACAAATAGCGGCTATCACGCGGCGGCCATTTTCCCTACATCTGCAACATTGACATCTGCAAACAGGATATGTATGCTGTAAAGTTCATGCAATGCAGAATGCAAGTTTACACAGGAACCTCAAGTGCTGTTGGGGTTGAGCACTGTAATGATTAAGCTGAGCTCAGGAGAGGTGGTTAGGAGAAAAAAATAGGATCAGACAGGTAGAGTTTCTATGGGAACCAGCAGTGCTATCTCTTCATTGACTGCTAGACTGGAGGGTGTGTTTAGCAACCTGAGCTGAGAAGAACTGAGCATGCTCATTAGCCAATATCCAGCGTAAATTCCTGAGGGAGGGGGCAGAGTGGATTAGAGGAGGATAAGAAATTTGAAGTGATTATGGGGATGCAGCAGCCTTACTTTTAACCTTTTAATAACCTGAGTGGCAGGTATCTAAAGGTTTCAAAGAGGCTGTTTACTGATTGAATTTTTGTAGGGGGGGTTACCTGTCCTTTAAGCATAATTTTTTTTCACAAATTTAGCAAAAAACTAAAATTTATAAATCTGTCCCCCATCTCACCCGCTGTTCTTGTGTGAGAAAAGTCTTGATAAAACCATTAAAAAATCTGAATTGTTTGTTTTTTACGGATTTGTTGCCAAAAAACTGAGATCTGACATTCGAAACCACGAAATTTTTGGATTATTGAACAAAACTCAGTGCAGATCAGGCTATTTTCAAAATCTACCATTGAGTTCTACATGAACTTGGCAGGTCTGAGTTGAAGTACCTTTAAATTCAGCCTTTTCATACCACTGTGTTTAATAAATCTTGAAAAAAAATGTATTTCCCTTTAAAAGTCCAACCATAAAAAATCAGACTTTAATACATAACCCTCTTACACTATGAAGGTGAACAAAATCTTGTTCAAAAAATCATCTTTGTGCACAAAATCATCGAGAGGATACTTTCAAATGCTCAACTCAAAATAACAACAAACACAAAAATGAACCACCCATTTAATAACAGAATTTATTTGTGGTAGCAGAGTAAAAGGAAAAAATATAGTAGAAATCTATAAGACCTGTCTAAAAAGCAATAGTTACTGGGATATAGCTCCCAGTTCACAGGGCACATGTATCAAATACAAAAAAAATTCTATCCCAATTATATCACAAATTACATAACAATTAAGTTAAAAGTTAAACTTTATTTAACTTAAAGTTAAAAGAGTAAGCATACAGTCTAACTGGTGTTCCGCCCTAAGCGTTTCATATCCACTGGTACTTATTCATAGGCATTCATTCATATGCCTATGAATAATTACCAGTGGGTATGAAATCGGAACGCTAATTGGTCTGTATGCTTACTCTATGCCAGTGGTTCTCAACCTGGGGGTCGGGACCCCTTTGGGGGTCGAACAACCCTTTCGCAGGGGTCACTCAAGAGGTTCCAGGAGCAGGTTCATCTCTCTCCCCACTAGCCCTGGGGCAAGATTGTAGCTCTCCGGCTGTTAGTACTGGGAGTTGTAGTTCAGTAACCCGTGTAGGGAAGCCAGCTGCACTACATCTTTCTATATCCCCTTAGTAGGGACTGCCATACAGCTCTCCCTGCCCATTTAAAATTTGTAAAATTAAAATGTTAATTGAGGTGTGGCAAAAAACAATGCAGCCAAACTGTCTCCTGTACTTTCCTAACAATCTGCTCTTGTCTTGCAACAAAAATATTTTTATATTTTATGGTTGGGGGTCACCACAACATGAGGAACTGTATTAAAGGGTCCCAGCATTAGGAAGGTTGAGAATCACTGCTCTATGCAACTGTGCAACTTTGGGGGCTGACAATCAAGTTCAAGTTATTACATTTTTTTATTTCAAACCAATATTGCTAAATGTGGGATGGACAAGTATTAGCTGTAGCAGTGCATATTATTCCACAATCTGATACATTCACACAGACTATGAGTAGTGCAACTCCAGTCAGTTTATCGTGTTCTCTTCCAGATTAAAGCTTGTGTTTTCCTTCTGCTGTAATAAAATGTGTTAAAGGCAAAGCCTGTGGATGGTGTGCTTCATATCCTGCTATTCAAGACAAGGTGTTTGGCTGATTTGGAGGCAGCTTGGGAATGGATGCACCCGGGAAGAAGTAAGTGGTGTGCTGAAGAGAAATTATTTTGGACTCTTTCAGATTAAAAACATCAACATTGAATGATGACTGTAGTCTTTGCTCTTCAGATCTGACAAAGGACAATGAAGAGTTACACACAATTCAATTAAATGTTCTATGGCCGGACAAGCACAGGTGAGGAATTCCAACTAGCTTTCCTTTGTGACATTACCGCTCACTGACATCACTGACAGGCAGTAACAGCAACTACTGAGGGCCACCACCATCAGGTTCCCATCAGTAAGACTAGCTAATGTGCAGACTAGCTCTTTTAGAGTATTTTGCAAAGCACCTCAAGTGAGGCCTTCTTCCTCCTACTGAGGGCAACCTGTCTCAGGTCCCCAGCAGTAAGGCTAGCTACTGTGAGGGCTAGCTCCTTTAGAGTATTTTGAAAATCAGCCTCTAGTGAGGCCTTCTTCCTCCTACTGAGGGCCACCTGTCTCAGGTTGCCAGCAGCAACTACCTAACAGCATTCAAACACTATGAGAAAAGAGATCACCAGGTTATGCCATTATGTCACACTGTCAGGGCCGGGCCAAGGGGTTGGCAGAGTAGGCAGTAGGTACCTCCCACTCCGGTCCCCTCTCTGCCCTACTCTCTCTGCCCTTCTTTTCTTCCTGCACTCCGGCACAGCTGCAAATTGGCACGAACATAAGTTTGAGCGCAGAGAGAAGAAAAGGGCAGAGAGAGTGAGGCAGAGGGGACCGCACGCGAGCGCCAATTTACGCATGCACACTTGCATTAAGCTGGCACCACGTCCTCACAGCTTGCCTGTGGCGCCGGTGCGGCAAAGCCGGCCCTGCACACTGGGATACGAAAATTCTTATTCACTCACTCATAATAGTACGTCTAAACTACTGTCATTTGGCCTTCCCCACCAGATACCTCACCTCTCCAGTCCATAATGAATACTACTGCCAGGCTTATACACCTAAGTAACCGCTCCTCTGCCATGCCACTCTGCCAACCCCTTCACCTTTTAGAATAAAATTCAAGCTAATGAACCTAAAATTCAAAGCACTTCATAATTCTGCCCCACCCTACCTCTCTGAACTCATCTCTAGATACTCACCCAATCATTTATTAAGCTCCTCTACTGACCTGATCCTCAACTCTCCTCTCATTACCTCCTCACATGTTTGCATTCAAAACTTTGCAAGGACTGAACCCCTCCTCTGGAATTCTCTCTCACTGTCTTTCCGACTTTCTTCCAATCTTTCTGCTTTCAAAAGTTCTCTTAAAACACTTTTATTTACAGAAGCCTACCCTCATTCAGTTTAGCTACAAAATGCAATACCATATGCCTCATCTCTTACCTGATTATTTCTGATCATGCCCACTCCCATACCTTGTGTCTCATTCCCTTCCCCTTTAGATTGTTAGCTCTTTAGCACAGGGCCTACCTTTTGTATCGGTTCTGGTCATTATGTATGTAACTCTGTATGTTCTATGTATGCAATTCATGTGATTTCTTTGTCTCAACACATTTATTTTACAATGCTGCACAATATGTTGGCGCTCTAAAAATACATATTATTAATAAGAAGAAGCAGAAGAAGAATATTAGTAAATGGGACTTGTAGCATCTTATTAGAATCTTAAGCGTGCCAGATATAATGGGTTAAAGTGCAGCAAAATATCAGAGATTCCATTAAAAAAATCTGCATTGATTACAGTTTCAATACACAGAGGAAAAGCAATAAAAACTACCTTATAAGCTACACAACCTTCCCTGTTTACATCAGACAGGGAGATAAGCTAATCTCTGAAGTGCTTGAACATATTGAAATATTTAGATGCTATTGATTGTGATTCCTTGGTTATCTGATTCCTTCAAGAATAAGCAGAGACCTGCATTTTATAAATGTTGCATATATATAGTGCTGTTCTGAGAACATCGATTAAAGTGTTGTAGTTGTATTTAGAATAATACTTTTCATGACATTCGCTTGTCAAAAAAAAAACATTGTATAAATTGACATTCTAGATAGCAAGTCTGGACCAGAACATTTATTCCCCGGGTGGAAGACACAGCAATTACTCTACACACTTTCTATGTATCCCTCAACTTTAAAAGCTAAATTGTATTCCTGTTTTTAATGGGGTCAGCTTTTACTTGGTAGTGAGGAACATTTGGGTTTATTCACAATGTTAAACTATGTTTTATCAGAAGCAAATATGTTTCAGCCAGGAATAAGCAAAGCAAAGAAATAAGATTGTAATATAAAAAAGCCTAACTGTAGGTTATATTTTTGGGTCTTTGCTAGCCCCCCATTAAGCCCCAACAATGCCCCATTGTTCCCCCCAGTTCTCCCTGGTCAGTGCATTTTCAACATAATTACATTGGTTAACATTCAGGTGTAAATTCTGGTTACTGTGTAAATTTTTGAATTGAAGGCAAGCTACAGTTTCATAAAAACTGATGTGTACTGCCAAACAGAGCCTCCTGTAGGCTGCCAGTCCACACAGAGACTACCAATAGCCAATCACAGGCCATACTTGGCGCCCCCAGGAACATTTATCATGATTATAATTGCTCTCCAACTTTTTTTTTACATTTGAATGTGGCTCAAGGGTAAAAAAAAAGTTTGGGAACCCCTGCTGTAATTTATCGGGATCAGTTTATTACTCTCACATCTCAACCAATCCAGTGAAGGGGGCACAATGTATTCCTTCCAAAGTGTTGGTAATGATCATGCATTAGAAACTTCTCTAAAACAGCTATTATCCAAGTTATCATACAAATATTCCTATAGGTTTTTATACTCTTTGATCTCAAACTCTGCTTTGCTGCCCAAAGTCTGGTTGGACTGATTAGGATAGTGATTTATGACTGCCATATATTAATTTGCTGAAATTATGCTAGTTATAGTAGTAACATTAAAGGTGGAAAGTTTATTTTACTGCAGGGGTGCCCAAAAGGTAGATTGGGATTTATCAGTAGATCTTTAGCTGGTGATCAGTAGAACTCAAGACGCTGTCAACAAAAAGCTTGTCTAAATCACCCTCCTATTTTATGCTGTTAATTCAGATACATAAGAAATTGTTTTTTTTTTTTAAATATTGCAATATATACTGCCTTATAAATCAATATTTAAGCAATATTTTCTATGAAACAGATACTAACAATGCGTTTATGGATGTAGATCATATTAGGACAACATCAGTAAAAGTACTAAAGTATGGGCACTCCTGTTTTACTGTATCGGGAAAATCAGAGAAATACAATTACATTACCCAAAACAAGCCAAATATAGCAAGTTTTTAAAAAAACTGATTTATCTAGAAACCCCTTTGATCATCATTTTAATATGTGAAACTTCAAGTATCTTGAAAATGTTACAATTCTATGGGGGGAATGTAATTAAATTTGCAAATAGCAAAAGAATACACATCAATAAGATTAAGAATTAACATTTTGCAATGTAATATTGTTCCTTAAACTGTTATTGCATTGCAAATTTTAATTGCGCATTGCAAATTTTAATTGCGCACTCTTAAGAAGTGCTTGAAGGTGTTGTAATCTTTTGGAGCAAACATAACGACTTTTTCAGTAAGAAGTTTTATTACATTGACTGCGCATTGGCGCAAGCTGTAAAATTCGCAAACTCTCTTCCACTGTCGGAAGTGGTCTCTAAACAGTTTCTGGGTTTGCAAAAGCTATATTAAATTCGCACAAAGCAAAAATTGTTCGCACAGAGGCATAACTTTAAGCATTGCGAATAGTTTTTGCGTTACCGACTTTTATTACATTCCCTCAATAGTGTATTAAAAGAATTAGCTGAGTAAAACTGAATTCCTTGCGAAGCATCCATCATTGTGCTTAACTTCAGAGAACACTTCAAACACAGGCAAAAAGTCATTAATCTTTACACTTTGTGTGATGGCTATAAAAAGCTTAATCAATCAGTGTCCCCTGTAGTTTCCATCAGTTGGAGTTCAAGGCCACCAAAAGGGTTGATTTGTTTCCACAAATAATGTACAGGAATAGATTGAGACTATGTAAAAATGATTCATGGAGAAACACCAAGGTGATAGCTGAAGTTCCCTGCCAGTTTGGCACCATGAAGATTCCATAACTACTATTCAGAAGCATCTGTCTTAACTCTGTATTTATTACACCTGTTCAATTAAAGCTGCACTTTTTCAGCAAATGATGTAAATTTAAGGATTTATATTACCTGATTAAAATAAGAGATTTGTGATGGGATTGAAAAGTCAACTGTTATATAGGATAACCATAAGTGTGTTGGCACCAAAAGTGAATGCATTAGCAGTGTTGAACATCTGCAAAGCTAATTTGCATCCTAAAATAATTACTGGTCAAGCATTTGTTCACTAGCATACTAAGGGGAGATAAAGTGTAATTATATCAGTAGATAAAAAAATGGGCAAATGGTGCCATGTATGGAGAACATAGGGGGAGGCTTTCAGTCTTGGAGCAGTTGTAGGTCTATAGATAAATGGGGTTTTACTCTACTGTGGACATTTCCAAAAACTTCTGTGTAATTGGGAGCAGGGCCTTTATTATTATTATTATTATTATTATTATTATGATTAACTTATATTTATATTGCACCAGCATTGAGCCAGTGGTTCTTACAATAAACAATAACTCTTTATTTGCACATACAGAGCACTTGGAGGTAGATATAAATGAATACGGCAAAGTGCTAAGCATACTTACAACACTCTTGATTGGGGGCCAATGACCAGACAATGGATAGTCAACTATAATAGCTTCTCGCTTACTGTAAGGAATGCCACTTACCTAGGCCCCAGGCTCCGGTCCTCCCATGATGGCGACGTCCACAGGGTCCTCGTGGACAGTCGCGCCGGAAGTGACGCGCCGGCGTCAGAGTCGACGCACCGGCGTCAGAATCGACGCGCCGGCGTCAAAGTCGACGCACCGGCGTCAAAGTCGACGCACCGGCGTCAAAAGCGACGCGTCGGCGCCGGAAACGACGCGCCGGCGTCGGAAGTGACGCGCCGGCGCCGGAAACGGACGCACGATGATGACATCACCTTTTTGGCGCCAATTGTGGCCTATTTAAGGAGCCTTTGGACTGTAGGACTTTGCCCAATTATAGGTTTCGCTTCTGCATTCCTGGGTGTGACTTCTGAATATTTGCTATTGCCTTTTGTGTTTGACCTCGGCCTGTTTCCTCGTTTTTGACCCGCATCTGATTGGACTGACCTTCTTGCCTGGATATCGACTACTCTTTTGCCTCTACCCTTGGTACCTCGAACTTTCTGGCTAGTGCTGCTTCCTCCTTGGTCCGCACTCCCAACTACGCCTTCGGGCCTTTACACTTACATACTTTAGAACATTGACCCCTCCTGGCCAACTCTGAAACTACCATGATCCTGCTTTTACACAGGAATATGAATCACTTCCTAACTACAACAGGACCCAACTTGTCCACCAACTCCAGGGTACTGCCTCAATAAAGGGTAACTAAATCAACCCTACACAGTGTTACATTCTAGCGATTAGAATCCTTAACTGAGCAATGCTTTAAAGGGCAAGGAAAGTGTAAAATAGAATAAGGCTAGAAATGCTGTATTTTGTATACTAAACATAAACATGAACTTACTGCACCACAAGCCTAATCAAACAAATGATTTATGCTTTCAAAGTTGGCCACAGGGGGCTGTCATCTTGTAACTTTGTTACACATCTTTGCAAGACTAGACTACATACACATGCTCGGTGTGGTCTGGGCTTCTTAGGGATCATCATAAATGATAAAAAAACAAAGCTGCTTGAGTTCTGCATGGCTGGTAAGTAAGGAATGGGCTCCCCCTGCTGTTCATAAGTATGACTGTTTCCCTGCCAGAAGTGAGGGACTGTCTGACAATTCCTATCCCCAGCACTTAATGAAGGGAGAATTTCACTGCATACAGTCAGGTTTCTTGTAAAAACAGTACACATTTTTTAATTAAAGTATATTGGAAATAGATTTATTTTTCTTTAAAGAAAGTAAAAATGGGATTTTATTTCTTTGCCTTTCCTTGCCCTTTAAGCGTGAGAGTATAGTTTAATGGGGAGAGTCATAATGAGACAGATTTGAGTGGTTAGAGTGGTCTTGTATATACTGGGAGGACAATGGCTAAAACATATGAAGGTACAGCTGAGTTTAGAAAGTAGGAGCTTTCTAACTAGCAACTCAAGTTCAGGGGTAGGTCACGGTCCTCTTCCTCTGGATCATAGTATTTGGAGGGGTTTGCAAAGGTTGTACTTTATGCATGTATTTTTCATCAACATCAATGTAACTGCAAGAAAACATGAATGGAAAATACAAAACATAATTATACAGGTATGGGCAGGGTCCGTTTAGCCCCGGCCCTCATGGGCCCCCATCGGGCCAGACCCCCCCTCTTAATAATAATATGTATAAATAAATAAATTATTTATTTGGCGCATCATATCTGCACAAGCAAATGGCACCGTTCTCACTTGTGTGCCGTATGCGCACTGAATGGAGCAGCATGTCACAGTAGGGGGCGGGGGAAGCTGGAGGGGGCCCTGGACAGCAGTCCCAGTGGGTCCCGGGCCCCCCAGACCGACCCTGGGTATGGGATCCATTAAACAGAAATCAATTATTCAAATATATCCAAATTACAAGAAACCCAGCTCCCATAGACTCCATTGTAATCAAATCTATTTTTTTTAAATGTTTTCCTTTTGCTCTGTAGCACAGGTATGGGATCCATTATCCAGAAACCCATTATCCAGAATGCTCTGAATTACGGAAAGGTTGTCTTCCATAGACTCCATTATAATAAAATAATCCAAATGTTTAATGCTCTGTAATAATAAAACAGTAGCATATATTTGATCAAAACTAAGACATGATTAATCCTTATTGAAAATAAAATCAGTCTATTGGGCTTATTTAAAGTTTACATGATTTTCTAGTAGAGTTAAGGTATAAAGATCCAAATTACAGAAAGATCTGTTGTCCAGAAAACCCTAGATCCCGAGAATTCTGGATAACAGGTCCCATACCACAGTGCCTTGTACTAGAACCTAATTAAGATTTAATTATTCCTTATTAGAGTTAAAACCATCCTACTTGGTTTATTTAATGTTAAAATTATGTTTTAGTGGACTTTAATTGTAAAACCCCAGGTCCTGAGCATTCAGAATAACAGGTCCCATATCTTTCCTTCAATAGCTTTAGGTTCAGGACCTATACTGGGTGGTCATATCAGGGGTCATATTTGAAAACCGGCCCGGATTTGTGGCGAGGCCTAGGGCAGCAGAGTGTGAGGGGAGCCCAGCTGCATCAAAAAAGCTTTTAGCAATGGAGACTCACATCAGTCTCCAGTGCTGCGCCTAGGGTTGCCACCTAGCCGGTATTTT
>CM044438.1:101111807-101155374 GCA_024363595.1 Xenopus borealis
CGAATCCAGAAGGGGAGGGGGTGAAGAGTGGAGCTGGCCTGGGGCAGCAGGTATGCAAATCCAGGCCTGTTTGAAAGTATCCCATTATCTAGTTTAATCATGCTACATTTACATGATCTACTCTACTGAGTCCTTTAAATGTATTGACAAATGCGAGGATTCAAGCACCTTCAGCAGAAATTTTTTTTAAAAGAAGCCCTTCCTTCACAATAATCCGTCCCTGCTGGCTGAACCATAAACCTGTTGCCAGCTAATAAGCACACATTGTATATTAATTGAATGAAGATGCCAGAGAAAAGAGACTGATATCAATGCTCTTAATTATCTCTCCTCGGCAGATGCCGCCACTCTTGTTAAGTCTGTGCTAACACTGAGAGGCACTTGTGTCCTGGCGTTCTCAGATATAATGTTATAATTTATTTTGTTGCAAACTCCTGTGTCAAGAGCCAGGAAGAATTAACCGGTAACTTCTCCAAGAAGGCCGTGTTCTCTAGCATCCCTCTTCTTTCATCCATATTAAATATGCCTCATTTGACTGGGCAAAATCATACTGCAATGGTCACAGGTGGAGGCCAGGACTATCAGGGGGCAGTGTAGGCCGTAGGCAGGTGCGAGTCTGGATCAGCGAGTCCCACTAGGGCTAGGGCCCACCAGGAGTCCCACTGGCCCAGTCTGACCCGGCACCGTGCTGTAGTCAAATAAAAAAGTACCATGACCTTTAAAGGGTAACCGTCAAAAAAAATGAAAATTTACTATAAGCTTCATCATGCTAAAATAAAAAAAAAACTTTCTAAATATAATCTTTTAAAAGTCAGAATTCTGATTTTGATTGCCATTTAGATGTAATATAGCCTTTAGGGGTCTCACTTTGCCTGGAAAATGTATTTGCCCTCCCTGTTTTAAAGGGGTGATTCACCTTTGAGTTAACTTTTAACACGATGCAGAGAGTGATGATTTGCAATTGGTTTTCATTTTTTATGATTTGTGGTTTTTGAATTATTTAGCTTTTTATTCAGCACAGCAGCTCTCCAATTTGCAATTTCAGCAATCTGCCTGCTAGGGTCCAAATTACCCTAGAAACTAGGAGAGGCCCTAAATAGAAAGGTGAATAATAAAAAGTAGCAATAACAATACATTTGTAGCCTTACAGAACGTTTGTTTTTCTAATTTATTTATATTTTTAATTTATATTTTCCAGTGGTGCACGTAAATGCAGTTGCTGGACTTGTGAGTTTTTGGCTTTCCCATACGTCCCTTTGTTTTATGAGAAAGCATAATGATTAAGTTCAAATCAGTGACCAACACTCATATAAAAAAGAAAAAAAAAAGGAAAAACAAAAATTTTAGGATACTGACAAAATACTGACAAAATAAGACTTATTTTTTTACATCTCTCTTATGTGGAGTTAATTAAAATATTTGCAGACTTAAAAAGAAGGATTATACTCTAAATGCGCTAATGGTTTTGTTTACTTCTGTATGTTATCCATGAGTCAGACCTTATTCTGTTGTTTCTGTTTCCCTGTGTAGCAGCTTGTGAGTTTATCCAAGACAAGATCATTATCCAGTCTAGCTTTAACTGTATATCCTGGGTAGGTGTTTTCCATGCTTTTAAGATTGTTGGTTTCGCTGCTGAGAAAATGTGGGTAATTAATTTTCTTTAGTATTTGCTCCACCTGTTTAATTAAGAGCGCCTCTGATGGGTCATTTTTTAATGAGACCAGTAACATTGGAAATTAAAGAGCAAATTTGTATCCAGAATCTGATAACTTTTGTGCCATGCCACCATATGTGTAGGAAATGTCCCGGCTGACCACAGTTTCTGAAACAAAGGGATGATGAGGACGGATTCCATTTCACCAGAGTTGTTGGAACCAGGTACCATTGGTGTAGAACTCTCTGTGAAGTTTCCTGTATAGAGATGTTTACAGAGCAGCAAACTGAGTCTCTAATAATGTCTATTATTAACATGTATTTCTATAGCGCCAACTTGTTTTGTATTAAGGTCAAAACAGACCCATAGATCTCATTCCCAATGCTGGATGAAGTTCAAGTCCTTTATTGGGATTAGATGAGCCATGTAGTCATATAGTGATTTAATATAATGTTGTATCTGTACATATCTGAATATTTCCTGATGAGGCATTTTATACTGGTCCAGTAGTTGTTGCTCTGTCTATTTTGTGAGGAAATAAATTATGTTTAAGCCCCAGAACAAAGTCTAAGTTAGATAGCAAGCTAGCAGCTGGTTTAGATGGAGAAACAATTTATAGAGAAGTCTTTATCTGTGCCAGATCCTTAGTGAATGTGTTAATATTAGGTTTGTTTGTCTTTGCACATGCCAATTATTCATAGAATCCTGTTCAATATTTGCCCACGGGGGACTGTCACCTCAATGCCATTCTAGAAATTAAGTTGAGCTGCTATATAATAATAATGAAAGTTTGGTATACCTAAAGCTCCTTTAGTTCTGCTCCTAGACAACGTAGAGAAGTTAAGCCAAGCTTGCTTATTATATTTGTTAGAGCATGTCATCTGGTGGAGTAATAGGAAGAGTCCTAAACAGATAGAGCAGGTGAGAAAGAGACGGTATTTTAAGGGCATTCACTCTGCTTAGCCAAGATAATTATAATTTGCTCTAGGATGATATCATACCTAATATTTATTGGGTAACACGTTTGTAATTATCAGAAGCTAAAGCTGCTTAATCAGATAGAAGATATACGTAATGCTTTCGGATCTACTTGAAACGTTTAGGTTAGTTTAATGCCTCCGTTTTGAAGGGCTTAGCTTTCAGGCCCAGCAGGGTGGCAAACTCTTTTAAAGAACAAGTAAACCTTTTTTTTTTCTATCTGTAAATTTGCTCTAAACAGCCCCCCAGATTAATGTACCTTAGTCCCTGCTGCAAGTCTGCTCTGGTTTCTGTGTTATCAGCAGCTTGTTTCCCCTTCTTCCTGGTGCAGAGTGAAGCCCCGCCCCTTAGCTTACTGAGCTGACCTTATCTCTTGGACTAGTCCTGGAGATCATTTGCATACTATGACATAGTAGAGACCAGTGTGTTCAGCTCCTTTTGCTGGGGGAAACTAGCTTACTAATGCACACACTGGCTCCCTCTTCCTCTCTATTGTGGAACAGCAGCAAATGGACTGCTCAGTAAACTAAGGGGCTGGGCTTCACTCTGCACCAGGAAGAAGGGGAAACAAGCTGCTGATAACACAGAAACCAGAGCAGACTTGCAGCAGGGACTAGGGTACATTAATCTGGGGGGCTGTTTAGAGCAAATTTACAGAAAGAAAAAGAAAAACATTTACTTTTCCTTTAAGGTATCATATAAGTAATCCTCTTGTTTTCCCAAAGCCCTCTGTCCACCTTTAGCGTACACCACTGTCTTGTTTTTATACACATTAATGGTGTCCTTGAATGGGCTTTTTTTTAAAAGAAGCCATGCCCAGTTTGCTTACAGTGATTTTTTATCTTATTTATAATGTATGGTATATGTTGGATCATGCTAACGTAGAGTGAAAATAGAAACCGCGGCAAGCAACACCATATACGCGCACTCCTGTACAAATAATGAACAACCTACTGTGAGAATATCAATAATGCATGTCTCTTTAGAGTAAAATGTGGCCAAACTTTACAATGACTTGTAGCACATACATGGGAAGATTAGGGTCACGATTAGGGATGCACTGAATACAGGATTCGGTTCGGGATTCGCCCAGGATTTGGCCTTTTTCAGCAGGATTCGGAGTCAGGCGAATCCTTCTGCCTGGCCGAACCGAATCGGAATCCTAATTTGCATATGCAAATTAGGGCCAGGGAGGGAAATCACTTGACTTTTTGGCACAAAACAAGGAAGTAAAAAATGTTTTACCCATCTCACTCATAATTTGCACATGCAAATTAGGGTTCGGATTCGGTTCGGTATTCAGCCAAATCTTTCGGGATGGATTCGGGGGATCCTGAAATAAGATTCTAATTATATCTTGGGCTGACAAAGGGTGGGAAGACTGTAAAAGTTCTAGAACAGATAAAGTGGCCTGATTTACAGATTAGAAAAGGGATGTGTTGGATTGTGGTTGATTTTGGTAGTAATGGGTCATGATCAAGTATGTTCCATTAAAATGACCAATATTAAAATTAGGGGCTATACTCTACTTAGTTTGCAGGTCCCAACCCAAGTGACCTGAGCAAGCAGTGGATTAAACCCAGACCCCCTTGGGGATAGGGCTCCCATTAAAGTTAATAAACAAACTATGCAGATGTGACAGGCAGTTTGCTCTGTAATAAACAATGATGGGAATTTACAAAAAATATATTTAATTTATAATGAAGTCCCTCTTAGGGAACAGTTACATAGAAATGAGATTGATATAAAATAAGATCAAGTCCTTCCCAAATGCCTAACAAGCTCACTCGGTGGGCGCCATCTTGACCCAAAAATGGACAGCTGCATCAATCAGCTAATATTGTTTTAATTGTTTTAATTTTCTACTTATAATATAGATAAACTTTCTTGTTAAAAGGGCATCCTACATAGAAATGAATCACTCTTTATCATATCTCTTGGCATAAGAAGAACCTTATTATGCTGATTCTTAAACATTCTTCCCTCTATTCTTTATGGATGTTCTCTTGTAACTGTAGCTTCTAGAGACTCCAACAAACATCTTAATGTCTTCTGCTGCCCATGACTGAGGTGTTTTGAAATGTGCAACCAAGGAACAATGGTAAGATTTTAAAGGGATTGTTCACCATTAAGATGAGTGATGGTAGTAAGAACAATAAATAGCCTTACAGAACATTTGTTTTTTAGGGTCAGTGACCTCATTTGAAAGAACAGAAGAAGACAAATAATTTAAAAACTACAATACAAAATATGAAGACTAACTGAAAGGTTGCTTAGAACTGACTATTCTACAACATACTAAAAGTTAAATGAAAGGTGAAACACCCATTAAATAGTTGTTGGAAGTTTGAGTTTTTCTTGTTTCCATCTACTGTGGGTGCCAGTGGTGTAACTACCAGGGGTGCAGGAGGGGTGTGATTCCACTCTGGCCCACACCCCCTTGGGGACCACCAGAGCTGTGCAAGGGGAGATTTTACAGCCTGACGGGGGCTCCGGGTGCCCATCCTCTACCAGGGCCCACCAGCAAGTAGTTACACCACTGGTGGGTGCCTTTGTTTTTCAGTATTTACAGAGTATCCTACAGAGGGAGCATAAAGCTAACAAGGAATCAATGGAGATCGCAAGTTAAACAACATAATGGGGCAGATTTACTTAAAGGAACAGTAACACCAAAAAATTCAAGTCTTTTAAAGTAAAGAAAATATCATGTAGTGTTGCCCTGCGCTGTTAAAACTGGTCTGTTTAAGACCATATTTTTCTATTTCCCAATTCAACTACAAACTGAGTTTGACTCTGGGATGGCAGTGGATGTAATCAACTTGGACTTTGTTAAAGTTTTTTTTACAGTACCTCACAGAAGTTTAATGCTTAAATAAAGGCATACTGGAACATAGTATTTGTACTTGGGTAGAGAACTGCCTGAAGGATAGATTACAAAGAGTGTTGTTAAATGGAACATATTCTACTTGGGTCAGTGTTGTTAGTGGAGTGCCACAGGGCTCTGTACTTGGTCCTTTCCTTTTTAATTTTGTTAATGACCTGGAGGAAATTACTGTTACTATTTTTGCTGATGGTTCTAAATTGTGCAGAACTATAAGTTCCATGCAGGATTCTGCCTCTTTGAGTGAATTTACTAAATTGGAAAACTGGGCTGCAAAGTGGAAAATGAGGTTCAACGTTGATACTTGCAAGGTTATGAGCTGTGGCAGAAATAATGTAAAAGCAATTTATACTCTTAATGGCAGTGTGTTAGAGTTTTTCTTAATTGAAAAGGATCTAGAGGTTTTTACAGATAAGTTCCAGGCAGTCACCTTGAGTATGCAGTGTAGTTTTGGGTTCCACTCCAGGGATATAAATGAGCTGGAGAGAGTGCAGAGACGTGCAACTAAACTGGTTACAGTTATGGAAGATTTAATCATGAAGGTAGATTGTCAAGGTTGGACGAGATCTGGAAAAAGATGCTTGAGGGGGACATGATTTCTCTTTATAAGAACATTAGAGGACATTATAGACTAATAGCAGGAGATCTTTTTCCTATAAAATGCATCACTGCACCAGAGGCCATCCCTTAAGATTAGAGGGAAAGAACTTTCATTTGAAGCAGTGTATGTGGCTCTTCACAGTGAGGACAGTGAAGTTGTGGAATGCACTGCCGGATGATGTTGTGATGGCTCATTCTGTTAATGCTTGGATGATTTATTAAACAAGCTTAATATCAAAGGCTATAATGATACTAAAATCACAAAAACCATTAATAAACTGTATATATGGGCATACTGTATAAATAGCTTGTGTGTGTATGGAGGGGTTATTGTGACTGTGTGTAAATGTATGTGTGCTGGGTTTCATTTAGAGGGGTTTAACTTGATAGACTTTGCTCTTTTTTCAACCCAACTTAACTACAGTATGTAACAATGTAGAGCTTACTGCAAGCTAACAGTCCACACAGGGCTTACAATTATTATTTGACATCTCCAAGGAATGTTTTCTTGCTTGTGTGGCTCTCCAACAGTTTTTACATTTGAGTGTGGCTCATGGGTAAGAAAGGTTTGGGACCCCTGGCATATAACAACCCATACTGGTGATACTCCTGCACTTAAATATAAGGATATACTGACTTCCATATTAGATTCCCAGGCTGCTCATTTTCCAAAATGCAATTGCCAAAGACAAATTTAGCACTCTGAAAAAGATATTCCATCATCTAATACTAGAAAAAATGTCTCTTCAATTATATCTGAAGTTACTTTATCGAGAATGATATTATATAACACCCTAGTGTTATCTTTCCACTCTATCACAGTCATTATAAATGTGTGGATTAATTAGCCATAAATAACCAGGGCGCACAGTGTCGGGCAAAGGACATCATTAGAAAACAGTTTTTCTCAATGTGTCTTGGTTTTTATCACAGCGTCTTGAAATACTATTTGTTGATGAGATAATAGACTGGGATGATATAATTCTAATTGCATATGAAGTTTGTTCACTAACAAATACACTTACATTTCTACAGGAGATTTTTTTATGTGTGTGTTTACTAACAAACAGCGCTACGCAACAAGTTGGCGCTATAGAAATACATGTTAATAATAATAATAATAATAAACTGCCATATTTTTACTTTTTTCTGCATATTTTCAAATCATAGTCAATAAGTAATATTGTCTACTTTTTATTTTTTGGAATTTGCATAAGATCTTTGGGTATTACTTGAATAATAGTGAACAGGGATTGCAATTGTGGTGTTTATACAAATGGCCTGCGGGTGTCACTGTGCATACACAGGACTTTCTGTACAGCTTGAAAGTGAAAGTAAGAGTTGCTGATGTTCTGTAATGGCTGCATGAACCTGCTAATAAAGCACTGTTATACTCTCATCATCCTCGGCTACCAAAATACAACAAATGGTGACAAGGATATCTTTTCTACCTCTGCAGCAGCCTGCACCTTTTCTACCAAACCCTGGCGAGCCTACCATACCTTTTACTGCTTGGATCCATATGTTTAATAATTACATTATTGCTTCTGACCAAGGGGGGTTTCTGCTGCTAGAAAGCGTGCTTTACTTATTCACTGCCTGGGGGCAGAGGGACAGCGTATATTCTATATATTACCATCACCTGATGAAAGTTATGAAACTTAGCCAAGAATATCTAGAATAGCAAACCCTTATTGACATTCAACTTGGGCTTTCATCAGGGCTGCTTCTGCTAAGAAGAGAAGGTGAGAACCTTGCCTCAGGGGGCAGCGAGAGGCCTGTAACAAGGGGGGGGGGGCAAAGAGCTGAACCTGGAACCTGTAAGTTCAGAGTGCAGAGAGCGATATTGTGCTCATTACACTAGCAATGTGGCCTTCTTTAACCTGCTTCAATGCTGAATTTTTAAGTGTGGAGCGTGAGACGGGGTGGCCTCAGGCAGCAGCATTCCCAGGATCGCCCCTGGCTTTTGTGCATACATAGAAAAGCAAGTGCAGACAAAGTTTTTTTCTTCGT
Source organism: Xenopus borealis (assembly GCA_024363595.1). Classification (NCBI taxonomy): domain Eukaryota; kingdom Metazoa; phylum Chordata; class Amphibia; order Anura; family Pipidae; genus Xenopus; species Xenopus borealis. The sequence continues at coordinate 101,119,934 of CM044438.1, forward strand.
TCTAGCCCCAATTGACTTGTTGGCAGGACACTCTGCCACCAGCCTAGGAGACCAATAGGCTTAGAATTGGGACCTCATGGAGAAAGCTAATATATGTAATATATGCTAATATAGTAGTATGGGGCACTGATATTCTTGATGGTGGCCTTGTGTTTATCCATCTTTTCCATTTAGCCCAGATCTGCAGGTTTAGTTTTTATGTGGTTTGTCATGCATAACCAGCCCTCGGAGAAATGTTATAATCATCTGTGTACTGAAGAAGCTGTAGGTTGACAGGAGACAGGCTGTGAATCAGACACAGCAACCGCTTAAATGCTTTGGCATTAAATCAGAATGTGCTGAGTAATGCTGCAGCAGTATACAGGTATGAGATCCCTTAAACTGAAATCTGCTATCCAGAAAGTTCTGATTTACAGGAAGACCATCTCCCATAGACTCAATTTTAAACAAATAATTCAGTTTTTCAAATATAATTTCCTTTTTTTCTGTACTAATCACTAATAATAGCAGTACCTTGTACAAAATATTAACACACTATTATTGGGTTTATTTTATGTTTGAATTTCTTTTTAGCAGACAAATGATGGAACGACCCCTTAAAACTGTAAAAGTGAAACAACTATAATTCTTTTTTATTTAAAGAGCACCAATCATAAATAAAATCATTTAATACGTAAATACTTTATGTGAAAGTTCAAGAAATCAGATTTTTAAAAGTTAGAATTGTTTGTATAATGTAAATCATCAGCTCACTATACCTTCTGCAAAATCTCCCCTATCTCCACTGCAGTTCTAGCTGAGGCATCTTGGATTTCACTGACTCCTCCTACCTATATCTTCACAGCCAACTGCAGCTCTGAAATCTCGCACATGCTTAGTTGAAATTTCTTGTTTGCCTAATAAACCTGAAATCTGACAAACTTCTGTGTTAGTGTTGCCAACTATGTGCTGGCTGCTGCAGACCCTCTTGAAACTGAATCTGCCCACAAAAATGTAATTATCTTTAAGCATAGCATCCAAGTGCGTAGCCTCTCTCACCCAAAAACGACCCCAAGTGGAGCCACCCTTGTGCATACGACATATCCCTCAACTGCACCTTACTAATACCAGCCAGAATGGCACAACAATATCTACCATGGAACTAGAAAAATGGACAAAACCATGAGTCCCTTCAATCTACTGATGGTTATTTTCAGATATGTCCTACTGTTTCAAAATGACTTATGAACGTTGTTACTGTATTTTGAACAATCTGATGTGTAAATTCTGTAAAATACCTTTTCGTGTAATACAACTGAGTTGACCTTTCAGTGTTATTGCTTGTTTAAGAATTTACCTTGGCTCTTGAATAGACACACGTTGACCAAGTAAATAAATGTAATATTGCCGTGGTTTTCTTTTAGAAACAAACAGTCTTGTTTTATTTTATTAGTTGTCCTTCCCTGTCTATAAAAGAATGAATTGGTGCTATTGAGTATTCTAACCTGCATTTGTATTAACTGTCATTTTGTAATCAATACGTTTATCGAAGACTTCAATAAAACCTTTCCAAAATGGAATTACTACAGGTATCTCCTTTTTAGTCCCCCTAGCAGTGGATATGTGAAGAGATAGCAATAATCTGTTCTTTTTCCTGTCAGTAAGTAGTTGCGGGATCCAAGCATTAAAGCTGACAGCACATTTCTAACCATCACTCAGCTTTCATCAATGTGCCACACACGTGACTTTCAGACTGGGCCACATTATTAACAGTCCCACCATGAAATTATTTTCATCCATCAACATCTGGGTGGCTCTCCTTTTGGCTTTGCCTGCAGAATAATATGAGTACATACCATTGCTTTCCAATCTGTCACATATACTAGTTTGCTGTTTATGTTTGCTAGTTGTTGTCTTTTCTTACAGAATATCTGGCTATTTATAGAAGTTGGCTGTCTCTTTCACCATCTCTTTCTTCTACTTCCATACCTGTCTCTCTTTATATTGCTGATGCCTATGCATTTGTATCTCCCAGCACACATATCTGCTACTTGAGTCTTGTGCTTTTGACCCGTGTCTGTCATACCTGCTTGACCCAGTGCAGCTTGAACACACTGAGAGCAGCCGGAGACAGACAGGTAGTGACAGGCCGTCAAATATTATCACTGAGCTGATGAGAGGGAGAAAGGCAGCAGTGGGACAGGACCTCAGCTGCAAGGAATAAACTCATCTGTTGTAGGGCAGAGATGAGAGGTTACTTTTTCTCTGGTTCCCACCTTCTCTTGTTCTCCTAGTGTGGGAGAAGTCCAGCAATTTGTTTATTGTGGGATGCCATTAATGGCATGTATCGATACAGCTTTAACCCTTCTGTTGCTTAAAGGAGAAGGAAAACTAACAAAGCAGTTCATTGGCAATAGATTCAACACAATAGTGCAAACTATAAGACTATATTTATTCTGCAGAATGCTTTGAACAGCTCTAGAAGCTCTCTGTTTAGGATAGCAGCTGCCATATTAGTTTGTTGTGACATAATTTCCTGTCTTAGTCTCCCCCTGCTCACGCATAGCTCTGGGAGGGGGAGAGGGAGAGAAGAGAAAACTGAGCATGCTCAAGCCCTAGCGCTGGAGGTTTAAGATGAAAACAGGAAGTCTAATACAGAAGTCCATGTATACACAATTGAAGAAAAGCCATGCTGTGTTTCTTTTGACAGAGGACTAAGAGCAACAATACTTTGAGACTTTTACTGGTGTATTTATATAGACCTTTTTATAAAGCTTACTTAATTTTAGCCTTTCCTTCTGCTTTGATTGTAGCAATCATAGAAATATACGGTAACATATCTATTCCAGTACCTTGCACTGATGATCTGCAACATGTATAGCCAATGTAGCCAATGTATTTATATTAGTCCCTAGCCCATCTCAACAATTGTATGCAAAAGGGAAGGGCCAGGTGTTTTATTTCTACATTGATAAAGTAAAAAATCCTAACGCCCTTCTTTAACTAAGGTGTTACTGATATCACCAAAAAGGTATTTCTGATGTAGGTTAACAGCTTTACCCAGGCTCCATGGAGCACTGAACTACCCTCGCCAATGTTAATGGGAGCTCCAACCTCTGCACAGCCTGGAATATTAGTGTAGATTTTATATTCTTGGAACAAATATGCACAATGCAATAAAATGTCATTGGTAATGTTGCCATGGGCATCTTTCCCCATGGCTCAGGACTAATACAGTCTTTGCCATGCCCATACTCCATAATGTATTACAACAGTAGAAGTGGTATGGGCCTTCTTGAAAACAAATTAAATGTATACAAATGTACAGAATCTTATGAGTTTTTTTAGAGGAAGAAGAGGGCCTCACCTCCAAGGTAAATCCCATATTACATTGTGGATACTGGAAGGTTTTATAAAATAATTTATGATGACCCCGCCCTCCAGTAAGGAGTAAGGTCCCCAGGAGTGAGGTCCATCATGGTGGTATACAGGACGCGCTTCATTACACCTTAAAGCTAGGGCACACACCCTAGGATAAAAGAAGTGGCATAGTATGATCAGACAACAACTTCTCCATTTATTTTAAGACTAGACATTAAGCCCGTTAAATTAACGGGCGCTAGAACATATGTAGTCAAACATTTATAAAAAACAGAATTGTTCTAGGCGAATTTTCATCTGCGCTGTGCAAATTCACTAACGTGCGAATTTAAGCTCTGGTCAGCGAACGGTAACGTATTTACATTTTTCAGACTATCACCCACAATGGTAAAACACACCACAGCGTAAGGGTGCGAAGTTGCGCGTCTATCTATTTCGCTAGCGTAAATTTGCCAGAGGCGGTCCGTGGGGCACATCTGCAGTAGCGCATTTCCACGCACACAGGGACTGGACGCAGAGACACTTGAACTTTACATTAAGCCCGTTAAATTAACGGCCGCTAGAACATATGAAGTAAAACATTTCTAAAAAACAGAATTGTTGTAGGCGAATTTTTGCCTGCGCTACGCAAATTCACTAACGTGCTAATTCACGCTCTGGTTGGCGAACAGTAACGTATTTACGTTCAGACTATCACCCACAATGCTAAAACACACCACAGCGTAAGGGTGCGAAGTTACGCGTCTATCTACTTCGCTAGCGTAAATTCGCCAGAGACGGTCCGTGCGGCACATGCGCAATTCCACGCACACAGGGACTGGACGCAGAGACACTTGAACTTTACATTAAGCCTGTTAAATTAACGGGCTCTAGAACATATGTAGTCAAACATTTATAAAACAGAATTGTTGTAGGCGAATTTTCGCCTGCGATACGCAAATTTACTAACGTGCGAATTCAGACTATCACTCACAATGGTAAAACACACCACAGCGTAAGGGTGCGAAGTTGCGCGTCTATCTACTTTGCTAGCATAAATTATCACTCAATGGGAATTGAACACTAAAAGCACTGGTCAGAGGCATTTACCTTATAGACTTCACCACAGGCTTCAATTGTCTCTATGCTAAGTACTGGTACTGATAGCATTAGCTAGTGATTGGCGACCTCTAGTGGCCAAAACTGATAAATTCGGTCAGTGCGGCACATGCGCAGTAGTGCAATTCCACGGACACAGGGACTGGACGCAGAGACACTTGAACTTTATTATATAGGATAGGTTTCCAGAATCCTCCATTTCCATGTCCATCCTCCATCATTTTCCATTGCACTTATCATTTGCAGTAAATCCTGCAACAATACAGTGTTCTGGTGCTAGCCAGATACTAGGGGGCAAATTCACTAAAGCGCAAAGCGTCTGACGCTAGTGCTTATTCGCCAGTGTGACGTTATTTTGCAACTTTGCCAATTTACTTACAGTGTCCCTGGTGAAAATTCGCTAGCAAAGTAAATAAAATAGCGCAACTTCGCACCCTTACGCCAGCCAAAGTTTCGCACTGACAAAGGAACATAACTACGCTAATTCACTTAGATGACTATTGTACTACCTCTTGCACTAGACTTTACTTCGCCAGGTCAGACTTGGTGAAGTTCAATACAATAGATAGGAGTTTGGGAAAAAAAACTTGAAATTTTTTCTAAGTCCCAAAAAACACTGGCATTTTTTAGGGTGATAGTGTGAAAAATAGCGTAATTCTTTTGGGGGTTACCCTCCTTTCCCCCCTACATTTCCTAACATATGGCAACTCAACTATACAGGGGGCACATGTTTAGGCCAATAGGACAACTTTATTTTATTTATTAAAGGTTTCCTGGGCTTGTGTAGTGGAATGTAGTGGCTGTAACATATACTTCTATTATATTTTTCGCGGCGGACTGGTGAAAATTTGCCATAACAATTTTACCACCAGCCTGCAAATCAAACCTGGTACAAACCTATTCTAGGACTGAATTTTTGCACAATATAGCCAACTAAAGGGCTTCGGTCATGATTAGTTATTATTTATAAATTATACTGTTAACATTACATATAATTCACTCTACCATGTAAAATGTAGCTGTAATATTGGTGTGTAAGCAGCCATCTCAGGTCATTGTGCCTGATCCTGTGCTTTCAGAAAGAGCCAGCACTTCACAGCTGAATTGTGTTCAGATAAGCTATTGTTTCTCATACTTAATGTAACAGGAGGACTGACAGTGGGGCTTTAAGTTTTACTACTTATTCTCATATCTAAACCTAACAATGTAAGTGTCAGGGAGCTGTTACCCATCTGGTTACCTTGCTATTGTTCTGCTGATGCTTATACTAGGGTGAAAGGGAGGGGGTTATATCACTCCATCTTGCAGTGCAGCAGTAAAGAGTGACTTGTGTTTATCAGAGTACAATTGCCTGGCAAGGCAATTTTGAGCGACTTTTAAAATTGCGCCGCTCCGTCTGAACAAGCGCAAACCTAGTGGGCACGCAGCGCTATCTAGCTATTCAGGGAGATTCGGGGGAGATTCGTCACCACGAGAAGTCGCCAGGCGACGGATCTCCCCCGAATCTCCCCGTCTGGCCTTAGCCTTAACTGATGTGTTTTTTTAAGAAAAATGTTATCCAATTACAGAATCCCTTTATACTAGTATTTATTAATTGCTTTTTGAGATATAGTATAATCATGTGGATCAGGAACTTGTTGTGGGGTCTGCAATGCACTGTATTTACTCATATGAGCACCCAGGCAAAAAGCAACTAACTCTTAAGGGCTGTCCTGACACGATTGGCAGTAGGTGAATGTTTGCCAAGCAGATTGTCAAACAGATTGTCAATTTGCTGATTTTTCACTTTACAGCTTTCACTGAATCAATACAGCGAACTGTAGGGGGTTCAATCACCTTTTTGCAACCTACAACAATTTTTTAGGCATATAAAATTAATCTCCATATAAACTTGGCACAGGCACAATACAAAAATATTACTGCTATTTAAAACGGTCAGCACTTTTCTATGTCTGCTTTATTACTGCCAAATAATTCTCATGTACGGATCAAGCTGGATGGAGAAGTTGCTGGAGGGAAAACTAGAGCAAAAATACACTTGATTTATTTGGGAGAACATCTAATTAGACATGAGTGATTTGATTCATATGAATCTTGATATATTATGCGGTCCTTCAATATGCACATCGCAAAGTTCTACATAAATTATCATGTCATTTAATGCCAAATTGAACTTGATTCCTGATTGGGTCACACCAAATACCTCTAAAGCTTAGGAAACTGCAAGATTTAAGCTGAGAATGGAATCCTAGCAAGTGGGATTGACAAGACCTCAGTTAGTTCCTTCTTGATGTCCACAAATAATAATAGTGCTGCTCCAGTAGACTTCTGCACTGAAATCCATTTCTCAAAAGAACAAACAGATTTTTTTATATTCCATTTTGAAATCTGACATGGGCCAAGACATTTTGTCAATTTTCAAGCTGCCCCATGTCATGTGACTTGTGCCTGCAGTTTAGGAGGGAACTGCTTTCTGGCAGGCTGTTGTTTTTCCTTCTCAGGAAATAGTACGCAGTGGGACATGGGATTTTACTATTGAGTGCTGTTCTTAGATCTACCAGGCAGCTGTTATCTTGTGTTAGGGAGCTGTTATCTGGTTACCTTCCCATTGTTCTGTTGTTAGGCTGCTGGGAGGGGTGATATCACTCCAACTTGCAGTACAGCAGTAAAGAGTGATTGAAGTTTATCAAAGCACAAGTCACATGACTTGGGGCAGCTGGGAAATGGACAATATGTCTAACCCCATGTCAGATTTCAAAATTAAATATAAAAAAAATCTGTTTGCTCTTTGGAGAAATGGATTTCATTGCAGAATTCCCATGACAGAATCCCTTTAAGGTTAATTCTTGTTGCTAAACCCAGAACTAGAGCAAAGAAAGTGTCATATGTTATGTGCTATGGGGGGGAGGGGGGTGAGTAAGGCAAATAATTTGATGTGATGGGGGGGGAGACAGAAGTTTATGCTATTACCCCTTCCTGTCATCTGAGCAGGAATCAGCTAATGAGAAAACCATTGCTTGATATAATATACCACTAATATACCAATACCACTAGTTTTTATAAACTGGATATCTTTTATATTTTCTTAATAAGTTTTTTATTTTAACAAATTACCCAAAAGCTTTAAAATAAATATGGATTTATTGTATTATTTCAACATGTCTTGTTAATTGTAGAGCTGAGTCTCTATGGTGCTCTGAAAAACAGTCATTTTGACAAAACTAAATAGCAAACCCAGGGTATTAGTTAAAAGGCATTGCACTTCTGCACTAGTAAGAAATGTGATCATGACCTGTCAGTATTGCTTCAAATTAGGGCCACTACTCATGTTTATTTTTCTGCTACATGGGCAACCAGAATCTGCAAATAAAGGTCCTAAATGTTTGCTGAATGATCTGGGCAATCAGAATCTGCAAATAAAGGTCCTAAAGGTTTTCTGAATGATCTCTTATGCACCAGGGGCAAAATCCTACAACGTAATAGTACAGTACTATACGGCAGCATAGCAGGACAGAAAACAGAACATGACAAGCAGCCCTTTCTAAGCATTAGCATTGAATGAAGGTGCTGAGCTGCTCAGGGTTCTGCGTTTAGAACAAGGTTTCTTAGAAGAGAGCAATATAAATCCAATCCTTTCAGAAAACATGCGGAGCATCAGGCTGCAATGACCTGTATAATCAGCACTTGTGCTACAGCCATTTATAAAAGATGATGCATAGAACATGGAACTTAGCTTGCATAACTAATAGGTCTGTGCTGCAAATGGATTGCAAACCTCTTGAGAAAATCACATTATTCAACAGTTGTGGCTTTTGTCTAAGATTTACAGTACAACACAACGGTATTCCCCAGGTGAATTCCATTTCTTTCTTGGTTTTCTAGATCATAAAAATGGTTAATGATAGTTGCTTAAGTATAAATGAAGTATACATTATTTTATTCAATTATTTATTAAAATGTGGAAGACACAGCAGAGTGAAAACCACCAAGCTTTATACGGGTATACTGAGGGCAACAAATAGAGCACAAGAAATGCAGATACAGTTTATGGAATTTCTCTAAGCAGGCCATATGCAAAGTTAAGTTACACCAAACTTTCCATTTTTCTCTGTTTCTCACTAATTTCCTGCATTTAAATCCTTTACTGGCTATGGCTAGACTGTTTTCTACTTATATGGGATTCTTGAAATCAATTGGGGAATGTAATAAAGGTTGCAAAGGAAAGATCCTTGGCAGTGCCAATAAATCTTCTCATTGCAAACATTTTGAGAACCTTTGCACCTGATGTGACAGTAGGACAGCAACTGCGAATTGTGAGGTGCACAGTGTATGTAATAAAACCTCTTAATGAAAAAGTTGTTATGCTTGCTCCAAAGGTTTATGCCACATTCAAGCAGGTGTTAAAGGTTCGAAATCCACAATTAAGATCTGCAATGTAATAATTGAAGAATATCACATTGCGACATGCACATTTCTATTCTTATTTGTGCGCAAATTTGTCCTCTTTGCAAATTTTATTACATTTCCCCCTTGGAGTCATATAATAAGATCCTATTCAGAAGTGCAAGAGCATAAGGGGACACAGACCCACACAAAACCCATTAGTTCTCATGCAGAGGACCCTTCTTCTGAGGATCTGGCTGAGCTCTGCATGGTGATCAAAATACAAACCTATCATCCTGACCCTCATTAATACATTGCAGTCAATAGGACTGGATTTAAAACTCAACTTAAACCACTCCCACTTGATCCCTCCCATTCTGTAGCTTGCACCAACCTCCAGCTACTCACATCCACTGCTAGCCTTAAAGGACGTGGATAAGGGGAGATCCATGCAGCCATTCAAAATCTCCCCTCAAGTCCCCAGCCCATGGGCATACCACTCCTGGATCATTGTTTCCATAGGCCCAGCCTCAGCGATGAACTTTCTGTTGGGTTTTCAGCCTTATAAAAACCCCAATAATAATCTGGCCAATACATGAAAAACTTTTAAATACTAAGATACTGACCTCAACATGGCTTAGTTATTATCAAGTGCAATTCATTTCTTATCATTACAGATACAAAAGCAAATCAATCAAAATTAAAAGTTGTCTTCTAAATTAGCAGTGCTGTATTTCAGAACTTTCTGGACAGTTGATTTCTGTATAATAGATCTTTTACCTGTAATTAAAGGATTGGGCTTAATCATAAAGCAGAATATAATTAGAGATAGACTTGCCATCTGTGTAGTTTTGGGCATCAACACTTTAAAACATTACAGCGCTACGCAACAAGTTGGCGCTATAGAAATACATGTTAATAATAATAATAATTGCCAAAACTTGATAGAAATCCAGCCAGTTGCAGCTAAGTGATGCAATAACCTCACTCTAGGGTTGTCACCTTTCTGGAAAAAAATACCAGTCTTCATTTATATTTATGTTTTGTTGTGTTTGGTAGCAGAGGATGAGGAGAGTATAACAGTGCTTTATTAGCATACTCATGCAGCCATTACATAACAGCAGTAAGTCTTACTTTCACTTTCAAGCTGTACAGAAAGTCCTGTGTATGCACAGTGCCACCTGCAGGCCATTTGTATAAACACCACATATTCCCCCAATAGTAGGAAAGCATTTGGACAAATATATAAACAGTAACAATTAAACCGTATGTATCTTAAAGCAATATATATATTCTTCACATGACATAGTCCTTGGCCCATGCAGGTAGTTTCCTGATTCTCTCAGTTTGCAATAGGTTCACTTTCTTCTGCCCTATTGCGGTTGGCATTAGGAGTAGGGAAATGTCCTTCATCAAATGGAACATCTCCAAAGTCATATCTAGCAGGAGCAAGACGACTTGCATTCCATATGCGTCCATCAGACAGTTCATATGTGTATGGTCCTAGCTGGCGTCTCACTTCAAGTGGTGTAGTAAATTTAGATCTTGCTCTAGGAGCAGTCTCTCTCTCTCTCTCTAATACGTGGTGAGTTTGTTTTTTCCACTATTTGGTCTCTTAGCATTTCATCTGTTAGATTCCCAAACTCACAGGTGACAACCAGCTCTCTCAAAGCTGCTACAAAATGTTACGTGGATTCACCATTACGCTGTCCACGTTGGCGGAATTTATATCTTTCAGAAACCACATTTACTTTTGGCACAAAAAAGTTCTTTATAGCAGTAAGAGCAGTTTCATAAGTATCATCAGGTAATGGTAATGTATAGAATATACGCTGTCCCTCTGCTCCCAGGCAGTAATTAAGTAAAGCATGCTTTCTAGCTGCAGAAATCTCCCCTTGGTCAGCAGCAATAATGTAATTATCAAACATATGGATCCAAGCAGTAAAAGGTATGGTAGGCTCACCAGGGTTTGGTAGAAAAGGTGCAGGCTGCTGCAGAGGTAGAAAATACATCCTTGTCGCCATTTGTTGTGTTTGGTAGGCGAGGATGATGAGAGAATAACAGTGCTTTATTAGCATACTCATGCAGCCATTACATAACAGCAGTAAGTCTTACTTTCACTTTCAAGCTGTACAGAAAGTCCTGTGTATGCACAGTGCCACCTGCAGGCCATTTGTATAAACACCACATGTTGTTTTCCTATTAATACCATAGGGATCAACCATAATTTTTACCGGCCAGGCCGTAACATACCGGCCGGTGGCAGCCCTATCTCACACCCGTGCCATAACTCCACCAACATTATTGTGCCCACCCCTGATGTCATCATGCCTGTTCCTACATCAGTGCCCCGCGCCCCGTGTTTGGGTTTAGCCATCAGCATAGGTGGCTACCATAGGCCCAGCCCTTTGTGACTTGTCCATAACTCCAGGCTTGGCAGATAGACCATAGACCTCTTTGCTCTGTAAAGAAGCTCATAGACTTTAGCCTGAAAGGCAAGGTACAATAAACTGTTGGATATTGTGAGAACCATTGCTTTGCAAGAGCCCCACAATGATGCACCAAATAATAAGGGATTTCATTAGCTTCTTATGATGGAACTGGTTGCCTAAGAGAGTGTAATGTGTAGACTGTAGCTAACTGTGAATTTCCAGGAATAGGATCATAATGCTCGGGCAGTTGCTGATTATATCATTGTGCTGTTTTAATACAGATAATTCAGTGGTGTCTGGAATACCTATGTATTCCAGGGAAACACTCTGTCCAACAAACACATTTGAATAGGGGATATAATTGCTGTATATTAGTAATGGAGTTTGTAATAAAGAATAATTCACAGACATTCAAGAATATTCAATGTCTTTTTTTGTCCTAATTCTATAACCATTAAAATGCTAATTTGCATTTGTGCAAGGCCTCGTTGTCACGGCAACACAAAGGGGGCAGGGAGCTGCTTCTTTAATATTCCTCGTATCAGGTTATTGATGAAACCTTCTTGCCTCAAACAGCCTAAAAGTAAAATCAAGACTGGGTATGTTCAGTCATCACTTATTAGTCTTACTGATTTCCTAATATAGGGACTGTTAATTATTGTGATCCTCAGGGACGGAGAGGCCTAGGATGAAATATTTTGTGTGGGCACCGTTAGTCTTAATCCAGTCCACAGCTGTTTTTGAACTACATCCCCAAGTTTCCCTCAACAGCCTTTAGGGCACAATTTATTTACTTTCTTGCATACAGCTGTTATCCTGTTGCCCATATTATGATTTGCCAATCACTCTCAGAGAAGTAGACGGAGGAAATAAATATTTTTTAATAAGGGACCCATGTTCTTCAAGCTACACCCTACAAAATAGAACTGTGTACTACAGCCCATTATAAAGCAACATGCAACAGGCCTGGTCATTAGTGGAGATCAGCCCCCTGAAGCTGGCCATACATGCCCAGATTGGTTGGGAAGTTTGATTGTCTTTGACCATACTGTCTGGTCATCTGGAACATATAAGCAATAGGGGACCATTCAGACCAACATCCCTGCAAACTTGGTGGATTATGAATCATTAGTCATAATAGAGTTGGCACCTATAACCTGGAGACAATTCAGACAGGGGCATGCTGGATGATATCTGGAGTGAAGATGATCATGTACGGGATGGAGGCAATGATGCTGGGGGTGGGAAAATTACACATGGGGCAACGTTATTGTGTGGAACGTGAAGCTGAATTTCCAGTCAGTCAGGCAATTTCAGACCTCTGAAATCCCAAACAGACAGTTTTAAAATAGGCAGTCTCTATAAAAACATGACTGTCTCGATTAAAGCAAGACAGTTGGAAACCCTAGGTCAGCCTTTCAGTTGAGCAAACCAAAGTGGAAAAGTTCTTTTTTTCTTTATTTCTTGCTTTTCCCTATGTTGGCACATGACTTTACACATCTATGACCTCTTGTACAGTATCTGTCCATTTGGAATACTATAGGGGTGAATGCCCACCTTAAGTTACCATCTAACTTTCATTGCAGGACCTTCACCCTGGGCAGTTAAGGCAGGGGAAGCTGTTGAGTTCCTTATGGATTGTGGAACAATGAATTCAGGTCTCCGTTGTTGGATACTTTCTAAGGGGATTATCTATCAAAATCCAAACACTTCTGATAATTTTTGGTAAAATAGTCAGACCGAATCCACACCGAATTTCCCCCTTTTTATCAATACATTTTTCTGAAAATTTACTGTGTGCAAAAAAAACTTGATAAAATTGTGAAAAAAACAGAATCAAACAGATTTTTCGGATTTAATTCCCCTAAAACTCCGATTTATTAGATTTTTGCCTAAAAACCACACAGTCTTCGGGTTATTGCATGAAACCCAGAGAAGATCAGGATATCTTTGGGACTTCTCCCATTGACTTTGATTCGGAAAGTCTGAGCTGGAGTACTTTTAACACCCTTGGGAGTTTAATAAATTACAAAACAAAATAGGTTTTTTCCACTAAAAATTTTAATTTTGTAGTAAAAAATCTTAAATTTTTTTATTTTTTTCTGGCATTCAGATTTTACTTCTACTACTTTACTACTGCTACTTGTTAAGATTGTTCAAAAACTACAACGGCCTAAACCATCTCACTACAATTGCACCTATCACTTTGACAAACACATTTCTGATGAAAATGTCCAGACTGTGTGCGTATGTGTTTGTGTCTTTCAGTTGTGGGAAAACTTGTGTTGTGAGATATTTAAAATTTTAAAATACATGTGGACGTAACCTTCACATTAGATCTTTTCCCCTTTTTTCACCCTATCAGATCATTTCTATAGTGTTTTTCTACAGGTATTATTTATTGCTATCAAAGTGTATCTCATTAACTTTCTATTTTCATTTTATCCATCCTGTGAAATAATCTTATAAATTATTAGCATGGATTTCTCTGCTCTGGGAGTATACACTTGTTTCCTAGAAGAAATAAATGAATAATTCTTAATAAAGGTAGGATTAGAGGGGATGTGATTCAGCCACATTCAATTAGAGTAGATAAATATTAAAATAGCAAAGGTCATTTAAGCAGTCTACTCATACTAATTACAACCCTCTCTCAATGGTGTCTTACAGAGCTGACAGTCACACCTGATGGTTCATTAGCCAAGATAACGTACAGCTGATACTGTATACAGTTGCGTTACTCACTTCACACTTGTTCAGCAGTTAGCCATTCTGTGGCATGGATACTCGCATCTAATAAAACTGTAGCAGCTTATTTTTTTTTTCTGGAGATGCTTTCCTTGCATGTTCTACCATTTCATAACATCTCACTTACTGAATAGCAATTCAAGTGCTTTTCTCACTTTATTACCCTCTGGCAGTGCCTTTCACTCATTATTTTCTATTAATATCATGTAAAACACATCATGTGAAATATTCTTATGAATAGCACCTTATTGCAGTAAGCACAAATGTACAGGTATGGAATCTAATATACTTGCAGAGCAAGGAGTAAAATGCAAATAGAGCAATTCCATGTTTTTGCTAATTGCACCCTGACCCATAACTTGAAAAGATTGATGCAGGCCTCTGAGCTACAAACTGCATTCCACCTACTGTATGCTTGTGCATGTTTATTTATCCAAGCTAATCTTAAAGGCATCAATAGAGTCTGCCAACGTGACTTTAAATGAGTATACATAATTCCCATCAATCTGTAAGGGATTACTTACTATTGCACCAAGCACAAGTGTAAGAGCACAAAGGGGTCATTAGGAACCGTGCACTTTGGAGCAGATTTACTAAATTCGTGTGAAGGATATGAAATTCAATCGAATTCAAATTTTTCGATTCCTTGAATTTTCGAATATGCAAATTAGCCCACTTCGAAAAAAATCTATTCCATCATTCGACCAATCGATGGTCGAAGTACTTCCCCTTTGAATTTTTATTTGACTGCCTATTTCGCCATATTAAACCTACCAAATTGCAATAAAAGCCACAAAGGCTTTTTTTTTTTTTTTTTTTTAAGTTTCATGTTCGAATTAAAATTGTACGATCGAACACTTCGATCGTTCGATTCGTACGATTTTTTCGAATAATCAAACGAAAATTTACGGGTTTTTTTTCGCAAAATCGTACAATTTTATTGAGAAATCGAATAGCGCTAAAATCCAACAAATTCGATGTTCGATTTTGTCGGATTTTAATTCGATAAATCGAAAAAGGGTCGAATACGTGGTCAAAAAGCCCTCGATATTCGACCCTTGATAAATGTGCCCCTTAGAAATTGTTCTTGTAAAAGTGTCCCTCTTCACTAGGTGCTAGACTAGAATCGTGAAAGCACTTGCGCAGCACAGCTGTAATATGCAGGGTATAAGGTTCCCCAGCTTCGTGCAGACCCTGGCCCTCCCCAACCAGTGCATATGACTGATACACAAGCTAGGGAGTGTCCCAGAGGAGTGCTAAATGCTGTGTGTAACTCACAGGGTAACAGCAAAGCACAAAATAGGGCAATAATAATGTGGGTCATTTTTAGGCAAACTGTTATATACATGAAACAACAACAAATGTATACATTGATGTTGTATAATGGCCCTTGGGAGTACTCCATTTACAGCTCTACTTGTTGAATAAATTACCAATTAAATGCCATTGATTGACCCCAGACATACTCAGTTGGATGTTGCACTTTGTCAACAGAAAGAGAAAGAAGAAAAGATACAAACAGAGAGCAGAATTAGTCACGTTGGGAGCCACAGCTTGTCCTCAGAAGATCAAGCAAGGAAACACAATTTGGCTCTTAAAAAAGAGTGAACAGCGCTCAGCTCAGCTTGGGTCACAGAGAAATCAGTTCTTTCAGTGGCTTAATGAAGCATGAAGAATGCTATTCTCTCCTTCAGCAGGCTGTTTACCTTGACTATATTTTTCCATTTTATTGTTTTTCGTCGCTATTGTTAGTGTGAGATTAAAATTGAGAGATTTTATTTCTACCAAGTCTGACACAGTGGCCTCTTCTTTCTCTGGCTGGAAAGATGTTAAAGACACCTTTTAACACACTTGTTACTCAAAGGACTTTTATACAATAGTACTGCCAGTATGCATATTTGGCTTCTAACATTGGGGTACATATTGGTTCCATTCTATTGCACACAAAATAGGGTCCCAAATTCATGATATAAAAATAATGCCTATTAATCACAAAACATGATTCTATCTTTTTCAGAATACTCATCACTACAAAAAAGAAGTTGCAATTAATATATATGAATGTGTTTGTGTGTATTTATCTCTATCCCTATCTCTCACTCACTCATTCTCTCTCTCTCTCTTTCTCTCTATGTATATTATATAATCAGCTTATTGGTTTTATTTAATGTTTATATTATTTTTAGTAGACTTAAGGTATGATTATCCAAATTATGGAACAATTCATTATCCGGAAACCCCAGGTCCAGAGCATTCTGGATCAGTGTCGGACTGGCCCACCGGGATACCAGGAAAACTCCCGGTAGGCCATGGTGTCAGTGGGCCCTCATGCTGCTAAACTTTTGGCCTATTTCATGGCCATTCCCTATTTCTATGAGAACAAAGAGGCTAAATAGATGGAATAACTGATTATAGTATGTAAAGAAAACAAACTAGCAGAATAGAAGTTGATTGAGGAGATGAAGAATATTAGTACTGAGAGTGGGCCCCTGGTCTAAGGTTTTATGGTGGGCCCCTGGTCTAAGGTTTTTGGGTGGGCCCCTGGTGTCCCAGTCCGACACTGTTCTGGATAACAGGTCCCATAGCTGTATTATACAACGGTAAAACAGTAAAACGTCACAAGTTTAAAAAGTAGATTGGTGTTAAAGACAAGAGACCACCCAGGTTAGTTGAACCTTCTGGTAAAGGGCAAGTACAAATGAGATGTTTGGAGTTTGGTTGTGCTACAGCATACCGCCCAACATTTTGGAAAGAAAAAGAGGGACCAAAAGTGTAGCCCATTGAAATTTTGTTAGACTAGGCCCGTTTTTGTGGCCACACCCCCTAATTACCATGTTCATTTTACAAAATTTGGGAGGTTTATGAAAGTTTGAACATATTTCTGTTGGTTTTTTTTTCCAGTTATTACAGTTTTGCTAATGATGGTGAATTGCCCCTTAAGCAAGTCTAACTTTTCCCAAGGGACCATCTTATCTAAATTGTTTCAATTACTTTTTGCTTATCTCAAAATTGTAACAAAGGATCTTATTTGCACCTTGTGGCTGTTCTGGGCTCTCTGTCGAAGCCAATTAAGTTAGAAACTTTGTTTCTTTTTCTGGCTGTTCAGTGCAGAGAAAGTTGGGCCTTTCCAGTACAAACGCAAGACTGCAGGTTGAGCTGTCAAAAGCGGGACTGTCTTGCTGAAAACAGGACATTTGGGAGGTACACTACAGGGCAACTGAATAACTGCTCATCACTTAGGAACTGTAAGGCAACAAAGACCTGGTGCATTGTAAATAATATATGGGGCCTGGGCACCCGTTTTCAGAGCCTGGTAACATTCCGTTGCCATATCCACAGGAAACAAATGAAAAACAATAATTAACATAACTACATACATAAGCGTGATTAAACAGTAACAAATCATTTTAGAAAACAAAAACACCTGGAATGCTGCTTTTTCACTGCAGGATAGAATTACAGCTGGATCCAAACATACATTTTATCTTCAGGCCCGAAAATCGCTGCAGTTACGTGTTTGCTTTCCAGAAGAAGCAGCTTAAAATAGGCTTTTACTTATGCAGCACAAGGTTAATACCATTAAATTAACAGGCTTAGTTTAACAACAGAGACAAATGTTTCAGCAAGGCGAGCTAAAGCAGCATTTGACAAGACTTTGCAGAGAGAAATGCTTATTTGCAGGCCCAGATACAGGGCTTGATTCAATGCAGTGCCATGTCATACATTTCAGCTTCATTTAGGGACGATTTGAATTTTTGCTCTATTTTTTTTTTTTCGTATTTGGCCCCAACCAATTAAATTATACTTTTTTTTAAGAATAAATAAGGTCAAATTGTGGATTCTAGTTTTGTCTAACTTTTTAAGATTTAAATATTCCAAAAAATTCAGATTTAGACAAGGGCTCTTTCAGATAAGCGTTTTTTACCTGCACTCCCCTGCGTTCTGGTTTCATGCGTTCAGCCGCAGGGTAGCACAGGAGTAGACGCACTTGATTCTTTTCAATGAAGTTGTACTCACACAGATGCATATAAGCGTAGAACGCAGTACGCTAAGAACGCGGTACGTTGAGACGCAGTATGTTGCATTTTACCTGCATTCGGTGCTTATATGCATCTGTGTGAGTACAGCCACAGTGAAAAGAATCAAGTGCATCTACTCCTGCGCTATCCCGGCGGCTGAACGCATGAAACCTGAGCACAGGTAAAAAAAACGCTCGTCTGTAAGAGAACTTGGAATAGCAACTTCTTACAAAATTTTTTAATTTTATTTGGTATATTTTTGTGTCCCATTCTCTCAGTTATAATACTGTCCATAAGTTTCAGCTAAGAAAGTTCCACCAATACATCCAAACACTGCTAGACAGGCAAGGAGAAGAAGTGCATAACATAAAATTTCAATAAACCTGTCATGTCTGTAGCTGGTAGGATATTCTCCATCTTTGTTATACTTACAAGTTTCTAGTGATGCCTTTATGCCCTAGCGATAGAAAGATCAGGAGAGGGGGTATTTTATTGATCTCATATATATATTAATACAAGGCAATTCATTGTCCTCATGGATACATCTATGTTAGATATTTAAAAAAAAAAGGTTCACACAGGCAATTCTCATAAATGAGATCACCCAAGGTAAATATTATTTGGATTGCTGGACTAGCTTCTCTGTATAATGTAGATAAAGTATTTAAAACATAATTTGCAATCAATCTTCATCAATTTATGTGTGATCTTTGTGAATTAGCTTTTTGTCCTTCAGCTCCACCAGCTGTGAATTTAAATGGTAAATTTGGTTGCTTGCCAATCTCTTAAGTAACAGGTTCAAAGAAGGACTGAGCAGAAAGATAAGTATTAAAAACATTAGAAATCTAGTCCCACAAGTCATTGGGGCAGATTCACTAAAGCGTGAAGCGTCTAACGCTAGCGCTGATTCGCCAGTGTGACGTCATTTCACAACTTTGCAAATTCACTAAAACGGACTCTGGCGAATTTTCTCTAGCGAAGTAGATAGACTTGCGCAACTTCGCACCCTTACGCCAGCGAAGTTGCGCACTGACGAAGGATCATAACTTCGCAAATTCACTAAGATCAACATTTTCCTCAACGTTAGCACTTACGCTAGACGTTACTTCACCTGGTCAGACCAGGCGAAGTTCAATACAATAGATAGGAGGTTGAAAAAAAATTTCCAAAAAAATGCTGGCATATTTTAGCATCGGAGGGTGATAGTCTGAAAAAGATCGATAATTTTTTTGGGGGGTTACCCTTCTTCCCCCCTACATTTCCTAACATATGGCAACACAACTATACAGGGGCACATGTAGGGCAATAGGAAAACTTTATTTTATTTATTAAAGGTTTCCTGGGCTTGTGTAGTGGAATGTAGTGGTTGTAACATATACTTCTATTATAGGTTAAAGTTCCTGCCGTATGCAAATTAGGCTTCGCTAGCGTAACAGCTCTCTGCCTAGCGAAGTAAAACTAGCGCCAATATGCTACCATTCGCCGACCTGAGCGTAAATTCGCACTTTCGTGGATTTGTGCAGCGCTGGTGAAAATTTGCCTGGCGAAGTGCGGCGAATGCTAGCGAAGCCTATTTTCGGATCTTAGTGAATCTGCCCAAAAGTCTTTACAGATGAGGAAGTAACTGGCCATGGTATCATGGTGGGGAAGGCAAAGTAGCAAGACAAAAAGGAAAGCACCATAAAAATGAATGAAGAACATTGAAGCTGCTTAGGGCGACTCTTCACCCTTAACTGATGCTAATAGTTATCTAATTTTGGCTGTCATAGATTAATAATGTATAAAATATACATCTTCCATAACACATTTTATGTTATTTACATTCCTACCTAGACATACAACATAGTTCTTCTTACCTCTTCTTACCTACTGACTAGCTACAAAGCAATTTAAACCTCCCATTCTGCAATCACCATCAATTATTTTGCTTTTTTAATTGCTGTAATCATGATCCTATTTTTAAAGCTCATGGCTGTACCACACTAAAGGCCCATGGCCAGATGTAGCCCTATAGCTTTTTATTACCTCATAAGAACTCCACTGACCTATTTGGATGACATCATCAATTTTTAATAATACAGCCCTTTAAAATTTCTTTTGCCCCCTGTCTGATCAAAAGCCTCACTGACCTCTTTGCAATAATTTGGCCCACATTGACAGCTGGACAGCATAGACAAACAGTATGATTGGATTACTGTGGGGTTGTTGGTTTTATTCTGTTAGTTGCTATTATTCATGTAAAAAAAATAATCCTAAACATAGAACAATTGTAATCCGGTTCTTTATCCAAGACCCAATGTTCATTCCTCTAAAATAAATAGCTGTATTTGGATAACATAGACAGACTCTACACGTTTCATTTACCATGTTGCTGCAGGCCGTTTTGCTACTATACATTCAAGTAGACTCTGCTCTGTCTATACATTTGCTCAGACAGCTGTGTGCATAGTTAGAGATAGGCATATTTCAATTCAGTACAAATGCTTAGGTAACAAGTTGTGAGTTTTCTTAAGTCAC
Organism: Xenopus borealis; assembly: GCA_024363595.1. Taxonomy (NCBI): domain Eukaryota; kingdom Metazoa; phylum Chordata; class Amphibia; order Anura; family Pipidae; genus Xenopus; species Xenopus borealis. Next base: position 101,140,491 of record CM044438.1, read on the forward strand.
CTCCAGGCAGTTCATATCTGTGGCCAAATGACTGACAAGTTACTGTACATATTCTGCCGGAGGAACAATAGCTAAATTTCAAGTTGTTGTCATGAATAGTGATGGGCGAATTCATTCGCCTAGGTCGAATTCGCGGCGAATTCCCGCGATTCGCCGCTGGCGAATAAATTCGCGAATCACCAGCGAAATTTCGCTTGGCGAAAATTCGCTGAAAACGAGTCGCGCGTCAGTCGCGCGTCGTTTTTGACGCGACGCGACGAAAACGACGCGCGACGAAAACGACGCGACGCGCGACGAAAACGACGCGTCAAAGTTGACGCGACGCGCGACAGACGCGCAACAAAATTGACGCGACGTGCGACAAAATCGTCCCGCGACTCGTTTCGCGAATTTTTCGCGAAGATTCGCCCATCACTAGTCATGAAGCCTAGAATTTTAAATCTTGATGGGTAAGTGCAAGATGTAAGGATGACAAACATGCAAGAATATTTTTTGGGAACAATACAGAGCAATACATGTCTGCAAGCCTGCAACAGTCAGCCTTGTTGTTGACTTGCCACTACACAACACTGGGCTGCCAAAAGAAGACAGTCTGTCACTTTAATCCAATCTGAAGGTATGTCTGATTGCTTAGTCCTTAACTCATGCACCCACCACCCTTTATTTGTCCCATGCAATTTTGAATATTACTTCCATGGTACATTAGTTGAGAAGCTACTCGATGTATCTATAACACGTTCACAAAACAACAAATGTGTTTCCTGTGTTACATTCAGTTTTACCCATCCAACCATTTTATTAACTCCTACGGCAGTTTTAGGCATTTCCTATTTATACAGATGACATTCTAGCTATAAAGGATAAAGCAACAAGCTGCCTTCTCTCAATACAAGAACTTCCTAATATGCATTCTTGTATTTAGCCTCCTCTTTCCACTCCATTATAGCATTTCTATCTTGCATTTATGTCATCTGACATCATTAGTTTTATATCTCTTTTCTCATGACCAGCATTTTACATAGTAAAATGCATTATATATCTGAATGCCCTGTAGGCATTATTAAATCATCTGTTACCTTATATATATGTTCAAAACATCTTCATCCCTCCAATTACGCTTAGTCAGTAGGTTGAAGTACAATTCTAAAGTTTACTTCAGTCTCCTTTTAAATGTGGCCGCATCCACAGAAAGACGCATTTTTATACCATCTATGATATTACTAATGCATCATCTGCAGTTGACAAATTCTGAAACACAGAGATGTATTTCTTGTTTCATAAAGGGCCATCTATGAGCAATCACAGTTCTAGTGTAAGGGTCTTTAAGCCACAAAGTGGGAAGTAAGGGTATATTCATTTGACCTGTACTATAATAAGGGAAGAAATTCACAGCCTAAAATGGCCATGCTCCATGTTTTAGGTTGCTCAAGTCTCATCTACCCTGTCATTAATATAACACACAAAATTGGACCCATTTCTGGAATAAGTCAGAGATTCATCTACCTTGTTGTTTTTCCAGCCCTACAAATAAAATAATGCAATCAGTTTGGCTTGTTGTTTCACACCTGGAATGGATATATATTTAGTAAAAATCAAAAGTCAGAATATAAACCCCCTGCAGAACTGCAATAAGGTAGTTTGTTAAAGCAGTGTAGCTATAGCTGACTTGAATTTGACAGGTTGCTCAGTAGCCTTTCCTGATCATTATTATATCATTAATAATTAGTCTTAAGATCGTGCATCAGACAAAACCATTTTAAATTGCCATTTTTTTGATTAGCCTTAGGACTCCTACACACGGGCGTTTTTGACCTGCGCTCCCCTGCGTTGCGTTTGGCTGCGTTCAGCCGCAGGGGAGCGCAGGTCTAGACGCACCTCATTTTGTTCAATGAGGTTGTACCCACGAGACGCGTGTAAGCGCCGAACGCAGATTCAGACGCAACATGCTGCATTTTTCCTGCGTTCGGCGCTCACATGCGTTCGTGTGAGTACAGCCCCATTGAAAATAATTGAGTGCGTCTATACCTGCGCTCCCCTGCGTTTGAACGCAGCAAAACGCAACACAGGGGAGCGCAGGTAAAAACGCCCGTGTGTAGGAGCCCTTAAAAGACTGCAGCTTCAAGTCAGCCAACTAAATGTTTTTTTTGTTTTGCTTAATGATATGTAAGCTAAGGAAAAATTGTCAGAGACCCAAAAGGCAATACAATCCTCTGTGGTTTTAATGAATGTCAAAGTTATTTTTTGTAATTGTTACATAGCATGTCATTATTAGATATTTGGCTCAGTATGCCTATTTTAAAGTAATATAAGAACTTCCAAGAAGGTTATAGTTTTTAACCTAATGAACTATTACAAAAGTTAAACCTAATAATTGGTGTGCCTAAAGCTATACCTATGAATAATGAATACTTTGTGGACTTGTATAGAATCTCAGCTAGTTTCCATAAACCTGCATTACTATAATAGCAAAAATAATGGTATCTGATCTTAATTTTTTAAGTAACATCAGGGTCATGGCTGAAAGAAGTTGTTCAAAGTAGGCAAAAAAAATTTAGAGTTAAAGGTCCTACTTGTAAATGTTTGCAATCTGAAGTAATGGGTAACAACTGCCACATGAGATTGTTGTAAAAAACTGTGATGGACCTCTAAGGTATATAAAATGCAGGGAATATCAAATACTATTCTTTAAAAGGTTACTGTGGGTTTGAAGTGACAGACTGGTAACCATTGCAGAGTATTCTAGAGAAAGCCACAAGCATGAAAAATGGCATGCAATTAGGAATGGGATAAGGCAAAAGAGCTTAGATGACCTTGAATGACACCTCTGGAATGAATACCAAACTATTTTTGGTATGTTAAATGGTAGTGATTGATTTTCTGCAACTGGTTTTCATTTCTTTATTATTTGTGGTTTTTGAGTTATTTCATTTTTTTTTTCAGCAGCTCACCAGTTTTCAATTTCATCGGGTCGGTTGCTAGATTCCAAATTACCCAAGCAACCCTATACTAATTTACATATGAAACCGGACTATGAATAGAAGAGGGTCTGAAACGATCGAATGATTTATTTGTTCAGTCGAATGATTTATTCGACTGATCGAATAGGTTTATATTCGATCGTCGAATGATCGAATATAGAATGAAAGGTAAGACCCCTACGATCGAATCAAATGCTAATCGAATATCGAATAGAAACAAATTATTTTTGGGGAATAATAGTAAATTTGCCCCTAACAGTTAACATAAGGATGAACCACCCCCTTTAAATGTCCTCTTAAAGACTATTAACAAACTGGATTAAATACAGGGGCGATCCGTGGGCAGCAACCCCGATACCGCCTCCCTCACCCACTCCGCGCTTAAAAGTTTAGCGTCAGAGCAGGTTAAAAGGGGCTGCATCGCTAGCGCAAGAGCACAGTACTGCGCTTTCTGCACTAGCAGAGCTGAATTTCCTGTTTAAAAAAAACTGGAAATTCGGCTCTTAAAGTTACAGGAGGTGGCTTTTTGCCGCCCCTTGTAAATGGCGATTCACTGCTGCCTGAGGCAAGGTAATCACTTTGCCTCATGGCAGAAAAGGCCCTGATTATATATCAGTAATTATTGCCCTTTTATGACTTTAAAGCCACCATTTTGTGGTGGTCTGTGTACCCCCTTAGCGATCAGACGACCAGAAGTACTACAGTTTTAACTGTAACAGGAAGAAATGTAACATGTAAGTGTGCCCTTGTTTGTTTGTGTGCATAGTGAATCCTATGATCCCTGGGGGCAGCCTTTAGTACAAAAAAATGGCCAAGTTTGTATTTAGGATTACCCAGTGGCACATACTACTACTGAGTATATTTTTCATGAAAATGGTTTATTTATATGAAGCAGGGTTTTACTGCATATATGAGCTCTTTTATGTAATGTATTTTTATAGAACCCTACAGATGTCATTTAATAACTTTAATTCAGATGCTGCTTTTTACAGACTGGATTTAGGAACCACCGCAATAGAGGAGCCAGGGCTGGATTTACATATTGGGCGCCCCTAGGCCCACTGCCGTTCGTCTCCCCATACTCTGCCCTTTATTCGCAAATTTTCATCATCAAGACCAGAGCAATGGGAATTTGTGCATGTGAAATGTAAAAATCTATTGTATCTCCTGCGTGTCCACAGTGTTTCTGAACCAATGTGGGTGTGGTTGGTCAGCATGCCGCCCCCTAAAATCCTGTCACCCTAGGCCTGGGCCTAGGTGGCCTTTCCACAAATCCGGACATGAGGGGAGCTCAGGCTTTGTTTATATATAACATATTATATGGGAAAATATGTTCAAATTGTACTTATTCTAGGTGGTTCACAACTCTGAGACAGCAGCATAAAGTTCAATCAAAGGGATCCTGTCATGGGAAAAAAACAAATTTCAAAATGCATCAGTTAATAGTGCTGTTCCACAAGAATTCTGCATTGAAATCCATTTCTCAAAAGAGCAAACAGATTTTTTTATATTTCATTTTGAAATCTGACATGGGGCTAGACATATTGTCAATTTCCCAGTTGCCCCAAGTCATGTGACTTGTGCTCTGATAAACTTCAATCACTCTTTACTGCGGTACTGCATGTTGGAGTGATATCACCCCCTCCCTTTCCCCCACCCAGCAGTACTAGTACCAGTACTATTTAGTTACATTTAGAAGGAAAAACAACAGCCTGCCAGAAAGCAGTTCCCTCCTAAAGTGCTGGCACAAGTCACATAACCAGGGCAGCTGGGAAATTGACAAAATGGCTAGCCCCATGTCAGATTTCAAAACTGAATATAAAAACATCTGTTTGCTCTTTTGAGAAATGGATTTCAGTGCAGAAGTCTACTGGAGCAGCACTATTAACTGATGAGTTTTGAAAAAAACATGTTTTCCCATGACAGTTTCCCTTTAAGATGAGATAGTTAATGGCAATTGCCTTTTTGCTATGGAAGGCTTAGAATTTAGGTCAGCTGGGGTTAGTTTTGAGTTGAAAACGTATTTTCTTCTCTAGATATTTTGGTACAATGGTTGTTTGACTGACACAGAAATGTTTTCATTTATCTGTAACCTTGTTATACACTTTGGGGGCTGATCGCAAAAGTGGTGTTGAAATAAATGAAGCCTTTAGACTTCTAAACTACAGGATCCCATAGCAACTAAATGCCAACTAGCCTTGCTGGCTGTTACCATTCAACAGAGAGAGCCACAGGTTAAACACCTTTGATGAATATGGAAACCATGTATGAAGATGTGTCTTTCAACTGTCAAACATTACAGAGTGTCACAATTCTCTGAGTTTGATGGAAGCAGCTTCCTGTTCATTATTGTATACAGTTACATTCTTTAGTAGACTGAACACTGTTTACACCACTATGTGCTGTTGCCCTAATGTACTCAGAATTAAATCTTGAGATACTGAAGTGAAAGGAGAAATAATAATGGTTATATGTCTGGACCGAAAACATTATTTTATTATCCCTGAACAATGAGCCCTTTGTGATTGCAACAAACACAATGCTCTAATCACATACTTGAAGAAGAACAGGGCAGAACAGTCTTAAGAATATTTGCATTGTGTAAAAGAAGGAATAAATAAACGAGCAGGCAGCCACCTGACAAGAGCGAAAGAGCATAAAAAAAGAGAGTGTAAAAGAAAACAATAAATTAAGCGGAGGTGAAAGAGTGAAGCTGAGAAAGAAAAAACAAGTGAATCGTAGCAGCATCAAAAACAGCTTTGGTTTTTCAATTTCCGAGTGGAAAACACAATCAGGGATGCTTCAGAGAAGTAGAAGTGGTATTCCAACCTAGCAACACCGGAGAGTTGAGATCCAAAGCACAAGCACTTCATGGAGTCCAGCAACTGGTTTACCAATCCAAGTCTTCGGAGACTTGTGACTCGCTAATCATCCAACCTGAACTTTATATTTCCCTTTTCAATAAGAATAAAAAAATAATCAAACCACATGGGTACATTATGTTTTTCTTTCCCACAGTTTTCTTTATATCAATCATTCTATATTCGCCCTGCAAGAAATTTTCTCATTAATCTGCATTCCAGCCCCTTCTATTTAGGAATTAATTTGATATACACAGCCTAGGTGCGCAGCAGTATAAAAAACTAACCTATGACAATTAAGTCACTGTTCAATCCATTTATATCTTTATAGCTAGATAACATTATAATGTTTCTGTATTTAAGTGGTCACTCCTTCTTTAAGGGGATTATTTATTAAAAGTCTAAATGCTAAAAACTCTAAAAATTTGAGTTTTTGTACTATGAAATCTGAATTTTTAGTGGGAAAAAAAACTTTAATTTTGGATGGAACCTCCTTTTAATTCTAATCGGAATGAGTGATTTTGCGTCACCTGGAAAGACCTACTGGTAAATAAAGCAGTAAAGAGATTATTATATGATTATATGAACAACTCTAATTTGGCCAGTCTTTCCTCATAGCGAAGATTTTCCATATCTTTTACCAGCTTAGTTGCCCTTTGTCCTGTTTGAGCACTGGACACCAAAACTGTACGGCATATTCTATTACCAGTGCTCTATACAGAGGGAGAATAACCCCCTCCTCCTGTGAAACAATTCCCCTATTAATACAGCTCAAGACCTTAATTACCCTTGATGCTGCTGCCTGGCATTGCTTGCTACAGCCAAGTTTATCATCTACAAGAACTCCAAGGTCCTTTTCCATTATGGATTTGCCTAGTGCAGTCCCATTAAGAGTATAAGTAGCTTGGATATTTTTAAATCCCAGGTGCATGACTTTACATTTATCATCACAGGATCTCATTTGCCACTTAGCTGCCCAGATTGCCAATTAGTCAAGATCCTGTTGCAAGGATGCCACATCCTGGGTGGAATTAATTGGGCTGGGTAGTTTTGTGTCATCTGCAAACACTGATACTTTACTTACAATAGACTCCCCTAAGTCATTAATGAACAAGTTAAAGGGCACCTGTTGGGGCAAAATTGTACCCCCCAAAATTCCAGTTGGGGGTTTCACTATTATTTTTAAAAAATGCCCCTCACCAGAGCTAGCGGTCTCGCTCCGGGAGGGAGCTCCTGGAGCGAGCAGCCGTCTCCCCACAAGCGCATGTCTTACTGACGTCACGCACATGCGCAGAATGAAAAAGCGGTCACAATTCTGCCCGCTTTTCATTCTGCGCATAGCTCTGGGAGCTATCAGCCCGCACCTTTGGTTGGGGGTACTATTTTGCCCCAGCAGGTGCCCTTTAAATAAAAGTGGACCCAATACCGAGCCCAGAGGGACCCCACTAAGAACCTTACTCCAAGTAGAGAATGTACCATTAACAACCACCCTCTGTACCTGATCCTGTAGCCAGTTTTATATCCATGAGCAAACAACTTCATTAAGCCCAACAGACCTTAGTTTAGAAAGCAGTCATTTATGGGGCACAGTATCATGCTGATTGCTGCTCATAATGGCATTCACTTGGACAACATTTTGAATGTGCTCTCTTAACAAGCATTCAAATAATTTGCCCACAACAGATGTCAAATTTACTGGCCTATAATTCACAGGCTGAGATCTTAATCCCTTTTTTAAATATTGGAATGGCATCTGCTTTTTTCCAATCCATAGGTACCCTTCCAGATAAAATAAGGGCAGGTCTAAAACTGAACTAAGCCCTCTTAGAACCCAGAGGTTTATGCCCTGTCACCTTGTTTACATTAATTTTTATTAATACTTTATGAATCATATCCTGAGTCAGCCACTGACTCAGATTGGGCCAAAAGAAAATTCATGTTGGCTGATGGCCCATGTAAGTGTTTGGGGGACCTATTGTTCTAGAACTGCATGGACCAACCCTCCAGCCTAGCAAAAATGGATCTCCATCCAGTTAGTTGAATCTAGACAATATGGCAATTCACGTGCAAAGCTGTATTGTACAATTGTGCAGTCCTACCTTATTGGCCAGTTTTCTGGATATTCAAAAAGTCATCTTGTGTAGCCAGTGTTGAATGTGTTCTACCTCATAATGGACCGTATAAACCCTTAATTTGAATTCTAAAAACTAGGTCTGGGTCCCCTACTGTACAGTCCTGTTGCAGATGGACTGTAGATGTTGCAAACTGATGTTCAAACATAGCTGCACAGAAACAAAGGTCCTGCCATATTCTAATCCCATAAAAAAATACCATGAAAAATATCATCAGGCATTTTCCAAGTCACTTTCCTGTGTGAGGCAGACAGAACAGCTGCCCACACACCATGCCTGAGCTAACAGCTAAATGTATATTAATATTACATGCATTTTTCTTCTACTTCGGACCCGAAATAAGGTCAACAAAGTTGCATAAGTGTCTAAGGAACTTTCCTTGTTTCCTGGCAGGATTATCCCTGATTTTGACCAGTGCTTGAGAAAGTAGTTCAATGCATTAGCAAGTGGGTACATAGATTTAGAAGAAATGCTTTCGTTATACAGACCTTAAGTTTTTTCATGGTCACTTGGGTAAGATATTCAAAGGCACAGTTAATACCTTCCCCACAGCTAGGATGATATCATTAACAGACTTACTATAAAAAAAAAAACGGTATCCTGCAATTCTGTCTGCCTAGAAATCTCTTTTTATTAAACACTAATTATAAAAATGGTTTAATCAGTATCAGTCTTTGAAACCGATAGGCAGAGGAAAATGAACAAGCAAAAAAAAAAATCTAGTTTTTATAAATTATGTTCTGATTTGATTAATTGAGACTTCATTTGGGTTATTGAGTAGCTTCCCTTTCTGAGCCATCAAATTAGTGATATTCACAGCACTCGCACAATCAGTGGGTTCTGGAAGGGCTGTTAACACCTATTGTAGTTTTCACATATTTTTGGAAAAGTATTCTTGCAAAAATTCTTTCCAGTGCTAAAGCTAGAGTGCCATCCAGTGGTTAGTAGAGTTACTATTCTTGTGTTTCTCGATGCATATACCCTATACTGTTTTAAAGAAAACTCAGATTTCAGAAACAACAATCACAACTTTTAATTCGCGTAAATGTTAAGAGCATGATATGTGTTATTAATGTTGTAAGCAAAAATGTATGAAAATAAAAACAGGACAATATCGCAGTGTATATTTATGGGAAAACTACAATATGACTTATTTATGTACTCCTACATCTGTCAATGTATTCAAATGCAAATAGATCTCCATTACTCAACTCTATGACCTTGTCAAGGATCATTGCCCTACAAACATAGCTAGTTTTAATATACTCCAAGGTAATACTGTTGCTTATTAATTTTAATTGAATTCAGTATTCCACTTTTTTCCACACTACATTTAAAAAGAATCCATTCAAATGATAGAATGAATTATAATGCTACTGTATGTTATATTTGTTAGCGTCGTGGCTCCTTATTTAGCCACAGCTGTCCTGCAATCACCCTGGATTCTGTAAAGTTGTCTGCTTTGCTGTTTATTTTCCCCAGAGGAGTTATTCAGGTAAAGTCATATCTGCACTACCTTAGGTTTACTGCATGCATGTTGGTGGCTGTAGGGAATAACCTTTCCAACCTTTCCCCTTAAAGGGGTTGTTCACCTTTGAGTTAACTTTTAGTATGACGTAGGGAGCAATATTCTGAGACAATTTGCAGTTGGTTTTCATTTTTTATTATTTGTGGTTTTTGAGTTATTTAGCCTTTTATTCAGCAGCTCTCCATTTTGCAGTGTCAGCAATCTGGTTGCTAGGGTCCAAATGACCCTAGCAACCATGCATTGATTTGAATGAGAATATGGAATATGAATAGGGGAGGGTCAGAACAGAAAGATGAGTAATAAAAAGTAGAAATAACAATGAATGTGTAGCTTTAGAGAGGATTGATTTTACAGGGTGTCAGTGACCCCCTTTTGAAAGCTAGAAAAAGTCAGGAGAAGAAGGCAAATAATTCATAAACTATAAAAAAATAAATAATGAAGACCAATTGAAAACACTAACTAAAAGTTAACATAAAGGTGAACCACCCCTTTAAACCAGTAGCTTGTGAGTAACATGTTGCTCTCCAACCACTTGGATGTTGCTCCCAGTGGCCTCAAAGCAGTTCCTTATTTTTTTATTTCATGTTTGGAAGTAAGTTTTAATTGCATAAAAACTAAGTATAGTGCCAAGCAGAGCCTCTTGTAGGCTGCCAGTCCACATAGGGGCTACCAAATAGCCAATCACAGCACTTATTTAGCAGCCCAAGAGACTTTTTAATGCTTGTGTTGCTCCCCAACCCTTTTTACATTTGAATGTGGCTCACGGGTAAAAAAGGTTGGGATCCCTGCCTTAAACTATAACACTTATGATGGATTTGGAGAAAATCAAATGTTTTATTATTTATCAAAATGAGAATACAGCTCTGTTACTGGGCATGGTGCTGTTTCCTCTTGACCCTCAACGAATAAAGCTTTTTACCTTTTTACATGGCTCACTAGGACAGTAGCATTTATTATCTTAAAATAGATGTGTCTTCTACTAAACGTCACCCTTAAATTTAGCACCGTCTTTAGGTATCCTAAGCACCATAATTATGCATTCCTCTTTCTTCTCCTAAAAGAACATTGTATTTTAAAGGGTTTATGTGACTTATTGTGCTGGGAACTTTTCCCAGTAGAAAGTATAAACCCATGCAAGATTTCTCTTGAACTTCTGTCTTTGGAAATCTCTGCCATGGGATATGAGACTCTCGTGTTTCTCCAATCCTTCGCATCATGAACAACTTTTTGCCTATATTTTTATAAGATTGATATTTTTCATGGTAGTTTTTATGGGATTAGAACATGGTAGGACCTTTGGAAAATGCCTGATGATATTTTTGTTTCTGTGCAGCTATGTTTGAGCATCAGTTTTCAATATCCACAGTCCATCTACAGCAGAACTGTACAGTAGGGGACCCAGACCTAGGGGCAGATTTACTATTGGTCGAATGTGAGGGTTAAAAAAAACCTTGGATTCGACCATGTAAATAAATGGGGAATAAAAATCCACAATTCGATTGGTTGAACGATCGAATAGCAAATATTTGATCGATCGATAAATTCATTCGAAACGATCGATAATAATTAAACCTAATTTGGTAGCTTTGATCTGGCGAACTAGGCAGTCGAATAAAAATTTAAAGGGGAAGTACTTCGACTGTCGACATAATTAATTACATTCCACTGCAAAGCATTGACATTGACAAGGACCATCACTGCCATTTCCATCTCCACCAGTTACAATGGTGATTGAAAGTTTGTGAACCCTTCAAAATGTTCTATATTTTTCTATAAATGTGACCTAAAACATCATCTTATATTCAAACCAGACTAAAAAATAGAAAACCTAGTGAAACAAATGAAACACAAATTATTATATTTGATTGTGTATTTATTGAAAAACAAGATCCAATAGCATACAGTACATGCATTAATCTAAGGTAACTTCTAGTATGCAACTTTTCAGTTGGCCTTCATTATATATCTAATCTTGTTAGATCTCCTCAGTACAAGATATTGGAACATGGCTTCTGAATGTGTAGGACTTGGAAAGCAATTGGATCTACTGCGCTGAAAGTCACAAAAAAACACTGTAGGAAATTTTTGTGACTTTCGGCGCTGTAGGCCGCAGGCCGAGTGCTTTTATACAGGTCACGTAACTCTGAGGTATGTTTACAGGGGATTGGGGGCTGGAACCAGGCCCGGACTGGCAATCTGTGGGTTAGGGCAAATGCCAGATGGGCTGCTATAAGGTGCCATAGAAAGTCAGTATTTAGTGGGCTGGTGGGGATTGTTTGGGCCTCTATGTGGGCTTATTGGGCCTCTGTGTACCTGAAATGCCAGGGCCTATTTTGATTCTCAGTCCAGTCCTGGCTGGAACGATGGGTCTTTTTAAGGGTATTACAAATTTACTGGCAGCTACATTGCCGGTAAATTTGTAATACCGGCCCCGGCCTTGGCAGGTGTTTTAACCCTAAGGGTGAGAGAAAAAACAAAATCTGAGAGGATAAGAGGGAGTGAGACTGAGAACAGAGGGAGCGAGTGCGTGCACCGTTTGAAATAAGAAGTGGGGGAAGTCCAATGCGAAGGCAACAGGCTGGGGTGAGTGCTCCGGAGAAAGTGCAGCAATGACAATTGCTGGCTCTTTAGTTTATAAGGATATAATACACAAAAGCCGTAAATATCTTGTAAATTATATCCTTATAAACTGTGAGTTCTGATGTCATCAGTTATAAACGGTGAGTTCTGATGTCATTTCTGTCACATGACTCACTGAAACTTGTGTATTATAATGAATAAAGTACCCCCAGTTGCAAAATATGAGGATATTAGAAGTTACCTTGGAGGTCCATGACCTTCGGCCTCGTGTTTTTATATGGTCATGGAACTCCTCGGTAACTTATAATATCCTTATATTTTACAAGAGGGGGTACTTTATTCACTATATAATTTATAGTCTGGTCCCATAGGAGGAGTGACTTTACAGAGATAAATTCCATGCCTCCCAACTGCCCGGTTTTCTGAGGGACAGTTTACATTTGACAGCTCAACCAGCAGTCCCCGGTTTCTTACTGACATGTCCCGTGTTTCTTTTTGATCTCCTGCACTGAAGCCAGAAAGAAAGGTGCAAATTTTCTGAAACTTAATTAAAATAAGAGGCTTTTTGGCAGAGAGCCCAGAACACTGAGCAGCTGCACTTCGAAATTTTTGTAAAAATTTAAGATAAGTAAAGGAACAATTGACACAATTTAAGATAAACAGGTCTCTGGGGGAAACTGTGACTCACTGTGGCAATTGCAGCTTAATTAGCAAAATTGTTATAACACAAAAAACATGGCCCTAAAACGCCTAGGATTGTGTTCAAAAATTTTGTAAAATGGAAACACTAATGTTTTTGTACATTTTTCAAAGGTTGGGAGGTATGAGCTCCCATTCCTACAAAAGATTCCTCCCTCCCGAATAAAGTGGCAGGTTTATCTGAGAGGCGAGGAACATTTATTCTATCCCTGTATCTGCCGGCAGGTCACAAGCAAAGACATTTCTATGTAGAGTTTAAATCCAAAGTGACAGGCCCGTGACAAAAGAATCACATTGTGATGTATGCAGCTCTAGTGCCTAAACCTTATTCCTTCTGCTGAATGATTGCAGCCCCAAGCACTTACATATATCACCGATTATTTGGAATGCGCTTCTGGTGACATCACAGGTCTTCTTGATCAGTGGTGTCCGGCCTGCAGCCCTGCAGCCATTGCAATACTAGTTCCATTTCCAAGGTTAAAATACATGAATGATACTCAGAGTTCCCTGTATAACTCATCCTGCAACCTTGTGCCTTTATGTTAATAATATATTTTTAAACCTTTAGGAGTTTAGGATATATATAGGGGGTAAGAGTCTGTGGGGGCTGACGGAGGGGATTAGGGGTACAGAGGGATTACAATATTTTATTATCTTAATTATTTGTATTACACAGTTTTTTAGCATTCAGAGAGAGAGGATAAACGTTTGTGGGAGTGGAGGGAGGAGGGGATCACACTATTTTATCTTAATTATTTATATTATACAGTTTTAAGATGTATAACAGGCGATTCGGGGCTGGGGGGATGGAAGGTTGTTTATTATATTAATTAATCTTAACTTAATTAATAACTTTTAGGGTTAATAAAGGGAAATGCTGGGTGAGGGTTTGTGGGGAAAATGGGGGAAGATAAGGGATATAGGGGGATTATAAAACTTTATCTCATTTATTTATACTATGCACTTTTAATATTATTAGGCTTTATAGAAGGGGATAGGGGTCTGAGGGAGGGACATCGAGGATTGGGGGTATTAATGAGCATTAGATATTTTCTATTATATTAATAATTAATATTATTGATATTTAACGTCTTTAGAATTTATAGACACAAATAGAGGGAATAAGGGTCAGTAGGTGGAAGTGTAGGAGGATAAGAAAATTAAGTAAATGCCAATAAATGATTATAAATATTTTTATTAACCTAGGTTTTTTAGGATTTGTAGAGGGAAATGGAGGGTGATAAGGGGTGTGGAGTGGTTTAGGATGTACTATTATATTCATTCTATTATTATTTTTTTTCGATATTTTTTGTATTTATAAGGAAAATGCGAGGGGTGTTGGAACCTGTAAAAATAGGGGATCCGATCTAACAGGTAAATGTAATGAATTCTTTACATTTCTTTTCATTTGATCTGTTAAAAGGGGGCCCAGTGGGTCATGAGTTTGACCTATACCCGGTGGGGTGGGGATAGCTAATAGGAAGGAATAGAAAAATCAGAAATGTAGTCATTCAGAATAGGAATAGAGTTAGTTAGAGGTGAGGTCCCCTAATTAGGCAGCAATGAACTGGACATGTTGCAAATGGTGTGTGAATTTGAGTGAAAGGAGTGGGTTGATTCAATTTGTCCCCCAACAAACATTTGAGAATTGAGAACGCTCCCCGTTTGATAAAAGCCATTTCCTTTCAACTCCCAACTGAATCAATCCCAAGATATGAAAGGTGGGTGAATGGTAAGTAACACGGGTTGAAGCCTTGACTCTGCTATGGCATGTACTAATTCAATGTTTTTATCTGCATGGATTTCTATTTGTGTGTGTGACATTGTGTATTGTGACATTTTTACTTTAACACCCCTTTGAGATTAAGATCATTTGGTCCCCTAAGTGTAAAACAAGCTCCTATTGCCTAAAGAGCTTTTTCCCTTTCTGACCTTAAAACTGGGCTTTTACAAGTAGCTTGGGAGGAAATAGGCATTTTCCCCAAATCTCACCCGTCATTCTCCCATTGCTTCAGTTCAAACCATTTTTTATAGATGCTGGTAGTGGTGCCTAGTTTATTTGCATATATATACAGTGTATATATATATATATTATATATATATATA
>CM044438.1:101157107-101176328 GCA_024363595.1 Xenopus borealis
TACAAAATACAGCATTTCTAGCCTTATTCTATTTTAGACTTTCCTTGCCCTTTAAGAGCCATATTTCCCTTTTTTAAAATGGAAATTTGGCTCCTCTAGTGTAGCCAGCACAATAGGGCTCACTGCACTAGCGATGAGGCCCCTACTTGACCCGCTCTGATGCTAGAGGTTAGAAGCGCGGAGTGGGAGGGGTGGCGGCATCTCGGCTGCGGCAGCCCCTGAAGCATGCCTGGTCTCCATACCTCTCAACTAGGGTTGCCACCTTTTCTGGAAAAAAAATACTGTCCTTCCTATATATTTAGCTTTTTTCCCCTATTAATAACATTGGGATCAACCATAATATTTACTAGCCAGATGGCAACCCTAATCTCAACTGTCCCGTTTACTGTGCGACAGTGCCAATTTTGACACCTCAGCCATCAGTCCTGGGCTTCTCTTGGATTTCCTGCACTGAACAGCCAGAAAAAGTTTCTGAAACCTAATTAAAATAAGAGGCTTTTTAGCATAACACTAAACACCTGAGCTTAGATACATTTGTATCAATTTAAGATAAACAAAGATGCAATTGTAAGTAAAAAGATAAGTAGGTCTCTTGGGAGAACTGAGACTCACAGCTTCATTAGCAAAACTGTTATAACACATAAAACATGGCCCGTGAAACGTATTCAAACTTTTATAATTCCACATCTTGTAAAATGGACATGGTAATTATAGGATGTTGCCACAAAATTGGCGTGATTCCCCAGAATTATCCATTACAAAAAGAACTGTATATTTAGAGTCATATTTTGTTACACATTGAGCTACTTCTTGTGCTTCATATGGCATATTTATTTACCACCAGATGCAAACCAACTACAGTACTTATTATCTAATTTATGTTTCTATAATGTCCAACTATAACACAGATGACAACATTAATATCACACCTGGTCCAAATGCTCAGCAACTTCAGGTTTAGATACAGACTAGTTATTATTGGAAAATGGAGGGCCCAGACTGTGAGGTCTGCTTCCTCTATAGCTAACAAGAAACCCCCCTTCCCCAGCCACTCTCTTACCTCTTACGAGCAGAGTCCAGTGGAGAGGATGTGGATTGGAGTGCGCTTTGCCCCTCTGAAGATTTTTTTGCAGGGTGCCCTTTAGTTCCACCACTGCTAGTTAGGAAAAAAACTAAAATAAAATGTGCTGCCATTTGAATTGCTAGTTAATTCATTATTATTATTCATAAATAATAATAAAACTGGGAGATCGGCATGGAAGCACATGTGCAGTTTGCCATTATTTGACAACTGTGCATGCGCTGAAATTGATGGAGATTGACGATCTCTCAGTCAGCTAACCGAGAACACGGAAGATGGATGCCGTCAAGTCCTCTGCCAGAATCTGCAATGAGGGGTAAGAATATAGTATGGGGCATTTCCACAGGGGGGCAGTTAGCACACTTCAGCGCTAAGTGTTGTATTGGCACATTTCCAACTATAGCTTTTCTATAGCATTCTGAATGCCATCATTAAAAATATCATGAACAGTGTCAAATAAATGAACCTCATCAACATCCTGCAGGCCACTACCACCCAACTCCAACTTGTGATGCCTATAAACCAACATGTTTAAAAGGTTTCAGTTGTACCTCAGTCAACCAAGGCTGACGAGAAATGATCTCAGACCATACAATGATGGGCTCAGGCAAATTAAAATGCAGCTGAGCCAAATCCTTACACATACATCTTATTAAATCAATAGTTTTCATACGTCCAAGATCATTGCCCCCCAAATGAACGAAAATCACACAAGGCTTAACCCATTTCTGAAATAACCTGGCAATTGTTGTAACCAAATTATGCCACCTAGCACCACGGAAACCCAACCAGATGATCCTTGCTTCCCCCTTTCAAAACCCCAGGTGCAGCCCATAGGTTCTTGCCAATGCTCGCTCCCTGGCTCGAAAAAGAATTTCCCACTAACCAAACAAGACATTGAGCCACACATGCAACAAATTAAAACATATCCACTGAGTGTGGTCTAACATACAGAAAATAATGATTAGATCCCAAATGTTCAAGCCTTTTAATAAACTCATCTCCCATTCCTAAAAAAGAAGCCTGCATAGCAGCCCCAATCCGAAAAGAGTAAGTTTTGTATTGACCCAAAGGATATCTTGATAAAAATGTTCCATCCAGATGCATATACAAAATAAACAACAGCAAACAATCCAAATCACTCTTCTCCCTCTCCTGTTTAAAAATATACCATGACCTCCATATTTCAGCATAAGTAGACCATGTCCTTTGACTAACAGCGCACATCAGCCCATCTATTAATCTACTGGCGGAACGCTCCATAAATAATACGGGCAAGTGTCTCCTTCCCACTCTGCATCCACCTCCATCAATCGGAACTGATGCATCTGAAAATGAGACAAAGAATCAGCTATACAATTCTGACAACCTGGGATATGCTTTGCCCTCAACCAAACATTATGCCTTAAAGCCAAAAACACAATTTGCCTCATTACCCTCACCACTGGTACAGACTTAGCAGATAAATTATCAATAACTTGCACAACCCCCAAATTATCACAAAAAAATAAGAATGTGTCTATTAACCAATAAAGAACCCCAAATATCCAAGGCAACTAGCACTGAAAAAATTTCCAATAAAACTAAATTGGTATTGAAATTAGATTCTACCCACTTCAAAGGCCAAGATGTGCAGCACCATCAACCTGCTAAATAAGCCCCAAAGCCTGCAGCATCTGTAAATAACTGAATTGCTGAATTCTCAACAAAGTCCTCCTGCCAACATGTCCTACCATTAAACTAAGCTAAAAACCTTTGCCATACCAACAGATCTTCCTTCACATGCCTTGTCCAACGTACATGTAAATTAGGATTTTGCATCCCCACCGTTATTTAAATAAGCCGCCTATTAAAAACACAACCCTTTAGAATCACTCTAGTAGCAAAATTAAGACGCCCGATTAAAGACTGCAAGTGTTTCAAAGTCACCTTCTTAGCCAACAATGCACTCGCAATAAAACTCTTAGGCGCCACCGTTTTTCCTTAGCAATAGGAACAGCAACATTTCTAGCTATATACATAAAAGTATTTAAAAGGACACTGCAAGTATTGGAACCCTTTGAGCCAATAAAAAGAAAATCATCAAAACTAGATCCAGACTCAAACTTGACCACCCACTCAATGAAAGTGGCAAAAATTTCAAAATAACTACAAGAAACGGCACATCCCATGGGAAGGCACTTATCATTAAAATATTCACCCTGGAAATGAAAACCTAACAAAAAATAAGAATTCAGATGACTAGGCAGCAACCTAAAGCAGATTTTATGTCCGTCTTGGCTAACAATGCACCTTAACCACATAGTTGTACCAATGAATAGCCCTCTCAAAAGATGAATACAGAATTGAACATAATTCAGATGCTTGCTGTTCCATAATTCACAAATAGGCCTTTTGGATATGACAAATTATGTATAAGACGAAAAGCACCCAATTCCTTTTTAGGAACAACAACACCCAAAGGAGAAATTCTCATATTATAAAAAGGTAGCTCCTTAAAGGGACCAGCAATCCTATTCTTAGATAACTCTTTAAGTAATTTCAAGAGGAGTAAATAAACCTTCAGCAAATCCTGTCCAAATTAACTCCACTTTCTGTCTGGGTACATTTTAAATACGGAAGCATTGTGTGAAGGTTCACCGGCGTTGTCTCCTCTAACGCCCGACTCCTTTGGCTTACTGGCATTACTGAAACTTTTTCACACAGCAAAAAGCAATGCTGACTTGATCTACTTCTTCTTCCCTTTTGAATTGCTGAAACTGGTAATCTGCTCTTTTTGGAAGGCTGACCACTGATAGGCGATTCTGGGGGCTTGACATCTCCTCTGATTGGCAAGCGACGTTGTCATCCAAATCACAAGCAAGCTCCGTCTAACATCGTGAGAAAATCCTCTGTGAATTTTCTTTCTCCACCTTCAATCGCAGCCACTTCAAATATCCTCTGCCCGAAGATCCACCACCTCATAAGAGGATCTTGCAGCGTCAAATCTTGTTGAAGACGCCTCCAAACCAGCCCTACATGGAATGAAAAGGTAAGCTTGAAACCACCGTCCTTCTGGCAGCCTACACGTGACCAAGGAAACCACCAGTTAGCCAGGCCCGGATTTGTGGAAAGGCCACCTAGGCCCGGGCCTAGGGTGGCAGGATTTTAGGGGGCGGCATGCTGCCCAGCCACTCCCACATTGGTTCAGAAACACTGGGGATACGTAGGAGATAACATCGTTTTTTAAATTTCCTATGCGCCAATCCCCATTGCTCTGGTCCTGATGATGAAAATTTGCGAATAAAGGGCAGAGTATGGGGGCGACGAACGACAGTGGGCCTAGGGGTATCTGTTGTGTAAATCCGGCCCTGCAGTTAGCCCACACTAAAAACGAACTTTAACTGACTAAAATGGTAACATTACAGCACAATAACCCTGAATGTGCTAGAAACCTTCCCATGGACTATCTCAGTTTAAACAATTTACATAATAGCATACATACTTGTGCATCCAATGTTTCGGCCCTAATTAGGGCCTTTATCAAGGACAAAATACAAGTGCATAAGTTGCTATTTATATACATGACATCATACATGTGGAAAAACAAACATCAACACTTTGTATTAGTCTCAAGAAGTCATTAGTATCTCTCAAATAGCTACCAATTTGCTGTACACAGGGATGGATTATCAAATCCACATAATCTTAATCTTAGTTTTTAAATGCCAGCAACTCGGCTTTGTATTTGCCAGTTTGCTCCTCTATACACGCCAGCCAATCAGTCAGGCTGTAGGATCACTGTGTTCGCTGTTTCTAAGCTGGTCAAATCACTTCTGATTAGCTCCTGGCCAACTTCTTTCACCACCAGCAACATAAGATCTAGAAAACAGCGTTCCAGGACCTGGCACCACTTCCTACAAAACTCAGGGTTTGTTCTACCCCAAATTGGTATATTATTAATTCTGAAGCCCCTGGGGATCTTTTTTTTCTCTGTAATAATTGGAGAAGAATGCATTGGAATGCATAGAGCCAGCATAAGAGCAGCATTAGACCCAGAGAGAGAGTAAGGAGAGGTGTAAAAAACAAGATATTGCCAAACAGTTGGTGGTAAAACATTGGGCAGAGGCCAGACATAGTCCTGCTGCTTTTAGATGCATGCCGAACAAGCAAAATTGTTCGAATTGAACAATGCAATCAAACGATCGAAAACCGACCTACTTGATCGAAACTGGTCCATTTTCAATCAAAAAGGGCCTTTAAAAAAAACTCGAACTTCGAAGTTTTTTCACTTTGAAATTCGGCCATTAGTAAATCTGCACCTAAGTGCATCTGTCGCTTCTGGTAACAAAGTATATCATTTGTATATATTTTTCCGAATGGACTTTTTTCACTTATGAATGTTCACTTTCCCCAATCAATAGTGGCACCTTGTGGTAAGATTGGAAACTACATATTAAATGATTAATGAAAGGATTCACCCAGGGTCGGACTGGCCTGGCAGGACACCGGGCCAGACCCCCTCTCCCGATATTGGAGATATTATTTTTTGGCACTGTGCATGCAAACTGAGTGGCACTATTCGTGCATGCACGTAGCAGTGTTCACCGAGAGGCACCTTTGTGCATGTGTGCTGGGCGGCATATCACAATAGGGGGGCTGGAAGGGGGCCCTAGATAGCAGTCCCCATGGGTCACAGGTCTCCCAGTCCAACCCTGTTAATAAGTTAACGATGTTTGGTTTACACATGTATGACGTCATGTTAGCCACCATTTTTTTTATCGGGAAGGGCTAAGTATGTAAATAGCCACTTATGCACTTGTATTTTGTCCTTGATTAAGACGCTAATAAGGGCCAAAACACTGAATGCATGCATGCATGCAAGTACAATGTTGAGCGACTTTGAAAAACGCGTCGCCGCTTGTGAATAGGCGCAAGCGACTTTAGTGCTAGTAGGTGCGAGATACCAGCAAGCCATTCAGGGAGATTAGTCGCCTCAAAGACGCGGCGATTAGTCACCAGGCGACTAATCTCCCTGGATCTTCCTGTGAGGCCTAAGCTTTAGAGTCTGCACCTAAATTACTGAGCTGTTAGACTCAAACACCAGAGACACAAACATTCAACTTTAAACTTAGATTTTGGAAAAAACAGTAACAAATAAATAACGGAAAGTAATTGAAAAAAGTCTTTATTTATGGAGAACAATCTGAAAAACACTGAATGGAAAAAAGTTTTGGAAGGTGAACAACCACTTTAAGGATTTGTTGGTTATATGTGATGCCAATTAATTTCATATCATTTATTCTTAGCCAAGTGCTGTACTGTGTAACTTGAAGAGGAGCCCTTTAGTTATATGACAATATTTAAAGGGTTTTGTCCCTCTGTTTTCTGTAATATTTACTAGAAATATAGACCAATATGACCATTTTAGCAGTACATTTAAGATACAGATTAAAGCTAAAGGGATAATGTCATGGTAATACATTTTTTTCAAAATGCATCCGTTAATAGTGCTGCTCTAGTAGACTTCTGCACTGAAATCCAGTTTTGAAATCTGACATGGAGCTAGACATGTTGTCAATTTCCTAGCTGCCCCAGTCATGTGACTTGTGCCAGCACTTTAGGAGGGAACTGCTTTCTGGCAGGCTGTTGTTTTTCCTTCTCAATGTAACTGAATAGTGCGCAGTGGGACATGAGCTTTACAGTGCTGTTCTTAAATTAGATCTACCAGGCAGCTGTTATCTTATGTTAGGGAGCTGCTATCTGGTTACTTGCCCATTGTTCTGTTGTTAGGCTGCTGGGTGGGGGAAAGGGAGGGGTTGATATCACTCCAACTTGCAGTACAGCAGTAAAGAGTGATTGAAGTTTATCAGAGCACAAGTCACATGACTTGGGCAGCTGGGAAATTGACAAAATGTCTAGCACCATGTCAGATTTCAAAATGAAATATAAAAAATGTGTTTGCTCTTTTGAGAAATGGATTTCAATGCAGAATTCTTCTGGAACAGCACTATTAACTGATGCATTTTGAAAAAAAAATTTTCCCATGACAGTATCCCTTTAAGTATTTTGTTTTGAGGTGGCCATATGTGGACAGATTTTAGCTGCTGGCAGAGACGGCCAGGCGCCCTAGGCAACCTGGCCAGTCATGGCGTCAGCTAGTCACGGCAGCAACACGCATGCGCAAAATGCTGTTTGTGGTGTGCATGGACAAAATGACGCTCGCGATGCACATGTGCAAAATTAAGGTTATGCATGTGTGAATAGACACACGGAAACGTAAATACACGCCGAAATAGAACAGCCGGGGGACCGGACATCAGGGAGGAGACAGAGGAGGTACGTGCCTGGCACCCATCAGTTTTTGAGCCCTAGGCACGTGCCTACTCTGCCTACCCCTAGTTCCAGCCCTGGCTACTAGTTTGGGTCCTTCAGTCAGCAGCTTATTTGCCCATATATTGGATGCTGTCTGGCAGGCCTACCCAACAGATATCCTGCCAAAAATTGTTCAGCTATTGATCAGACAGGCTTAAAAATCTTGTTGGGACAATGATCCTTGTCGTTGTGATCCTAAGTTTTGGTTCTAGGACCAAACAATCAGATCAGACTGACATTGCCACCTAATAGTGAGCATATCAGGGAAAGATTTGCTCATTTGGTGACCTTGCCAAACAAGCAGATATTTTAATGCAGGGGTGTCCAACATTTTAGTTTCCCTGGGCCACATTGGAAAAAGAAACGTTGTCTGGGGCCACACATGAAATACACAAACACTTGTAAACAACAATTGTAAAAGTACAGAAGTAAGAAAATGCACAGAAAAGAAGTACAATACCTGTTGGATAACCAGATGGAGCTATACACTGGAATATGGGACACCTGGATATTAAATAGACTGAATTATCATACAGTATTATTATAACTACTAACTGGACAATGGGCAGAGTCCCCCCTCCTGTATACTCCTATATCCTTTGCAACAGGACGTTTCCTAGGGAACCAAGCCTTTCAAGCTGGGCCACATCCATATGCATCCTGGGCCGCATGTGGCCCTCGGGCTGCAGGTTTGACACCCCTGTTTTAATGTATGGCCAGCTTTAACTGACAGAAGGCCACTATGAATCCCTTAAGGTTTCTGGGCTGCAACATCCAAAGTTACGCTGGAACTAGGAGTTATAAACTGCAATTTAGAAATATTTGCCAAAAATGTAATTTTGTTCTTCATTTAGTAGCAAGGAATGTATTTTGTTTCTATTAACCTCCTAATGGTGGTATATGTTTTTAGAATTTTAGAAAGTCCTACAGTATTTTTATGTCCCTTCTTTCATGGGTTGGGTAGAGTAGAAGGTAAATGGTTAGGCAGACTATTAAGCCAAGTGGTTTCGTTTGTTTGCTGACTCTTTTAAAACAAGTGACCTTGCTTCAATTTGCTGACCTAAATTGCTCTTTTTTATTACACTGACACAGATCTTGAAACAGAACAGAGGGTGTAAAGTAAAGGACAACCAAATCAAGCAGCAAATTGTGATAAAGGAGAATTCTGTGTTCTTGGATGCTGACTTCAAGCTCTTTGAGATGGAATACTTTAGGACAAGATAAGCTCTTTTGGAGAACTTTGCTATTGCTTGCAATTCCTAATTCAGCCAATAGCATGTTGTGGCTTTTACAACTTGTGCATCTTCGTATGTTCCTGCCTTTTTTGTGTGCAAAAGGCTCATAGAAGACTAGAAAGTTCCCAGTAGTGTTTGGTTGTAATATCCAATAAAACCTTAATGAACTGCTTACATACCAGTAAATACAAATAGAAACAAATTTCTTAGAATACTTGAGCAATGTGGCTGTTTAGACTTTATATGACGTCTCAGTATTATGGACCTTGTTGTTAGCAATCTCAGCTGTCATGGGATGCAGTGTGGAATATGCATTGTGCTAATAATAATAATAATAAATATTTTTATGTTTGAAGGCTACATGAGTGTTATGGTCACAGAGAGAAAACAAACATGCAGTTACAATGGATGGCCACATAGTGGCATGATTGGATATTTTTATTACGCTGCATAGTTACCTATTTTAATATTTGAAGGTCACTTTGGAGAAAATGTCTATTCACATCCAGCTTTTTGGTTTGCCAGTTCGAAACAAGCATGATCCAAAGAACACTGGTTTTAATGATATGCCAGACAAAGCCTAGGTTGTATCCCATTAATGTGTTCATGAAAACTCTCCTGGCAGGGTCGGACTGGGCCGGCTGGACACTGGGAAAAAATTGGGTGGGCCCCCAGCTCTTGTGGGCCCAGTCGGGCAAATAGATATAGGCCCTGGGCCCCCCGGTACGACCCTGTCTCCCGGTATAAGTGTCTGCCAAGCCATACTGATCTGGTGCTGTCATCTGTATGTTGCAGCTTGTCCAAGGATTTAGATGGCCAGATAACACTGATCCAGCATAGCTTGTAACTATATCTTATTGGGCCACACAGCAGAAAGGTTTATATTGTTTTTTTTTATTTTTTATGGCCTGAAAAGAGGTTGTGCAAATGATGAAACTTATGTCGCACTTGAGCAGTGGTTTGCAGTGGGGGGCTCAGAATAGTGGACAGTTGGGGTGGAAATATTTCCCATATTACCACCCCAACTGTCCACTGTCCACTATTCTGAGCCCCACTGAGCCCCCCACTATTCTATGCCTATTTGCTCACCTTGATGCCCTTGAAAGCCCATCTAGTAGATTAAAGATAGTATTTTGGGTCAACACCTATTTGCTGTCTTAGATTTTCTTGGGGCTTTCTTGGCAACCGTGATTTCCTATATCTGTAAACCCTTATTATGAGTTAAAGGGGGCCCTGAAAAAAACTGATCCTCTAAGGGGGGTTGGAACCAAAATGTCTGGCAACCGTCGCTCTAGTACAGAATCTATTGTAAAAGCTTGTTATGTGGTAACATGTTTAATAAGCAATGTATGGAAAGTGGGGAAGATATTTGCCCTAAAAAAGGGGGATATTTCTAAAATCAGTTTGTCTCACCAGACTATAGCCAGACACTGGAAAATCTATCGAAAGATGTTTGAAGTAAAGCTGAAAGCTGCTAATTTAAAATATTATGCTTTGGCGGTGGCTGACAGCAATGACTCTACAGATATATGGCTCAACTTGCTATTTTTATTAGAGGTGAGTGATGATTAATATATTGTTACTGAAGAGATGGCCTCTTTAGTGCCATTAAAAGACAAAAACTAACTCAAGAGATTTATGCTTTATGTTAAAGTGACAAGAGGCCACTCATACAGGCTAATGGCATGTGGAGTGTTTTAACACCCCTTTGGGATAAACCAAAGCAATCAAAAACATGTTCCATCACTAGGTACCTACGTCTAATCTGCTCACCCATAATCTTCATTAGTTTTAATAAGCTCTCTTGTCACTGCAAATACTAATTATCTGTACCCTGTTCAATATTCTTCAATATTCTTGTCCCTGTACAATTAAGTGTTTGCAGTGTTTTTCTGTCGTTTCAGCCTATGGGTTCCACTACTTCGTCTTTTTGTAGCAAACCATTAACCTGCATTGATTTCTTTATTGCAGATGTGAATACTGTGAGAGAGATTAAAGTTCCAATGTGACCCCTGAGCTGTTTCTAAGAGCGCAGTATCAAAGAGAGGGTTAAGGCAGAAAGATCTGTTGCGTTAGAACAAGCAATAAGAGCTGGGGAAAATCTTTCCTGCATAAAACAATTGCTGGCTGCAGTGGAATTTCCTGCATTCGTCAGATTCTTTGGTTCATTGTGGGAGAAAAGTGCACCGGGAGCTGTTTTAAATCAATGGAGAGTAACTATGAAACACCAAAACAAATGAAAGATCAGTGGAGTAACTAGTTATTTCTGAGCCTCATAGCAAATTAAATTTATTGGCAAATTGAACTATTCTAACAAGATATATCAAACTTACTCATTTACTAGGTCCTAATTTGGCCCACAACACTCCGGGGCCCTCCTGCAAACGCAAGGTCTGCATCCTCTGTAGTTATGCCCCTGAAAGGGATTTTATGTGTTTAAAGGGGTTGTTCACCTTTGAGTTCACTTTTAGTATAATGTAGAGACTGATATTCTGATGCTGATATTCTGGTTTTCATTTTTTATTATTTGCGGGTTTTTGAGTTATTTAGCTTTTTATTCAGCAGCTCTCTAGTTTGCAGTGTCAGCAATTTGGTTTCTAGGGTACAAATTACCCTAGCAACCCTGCATTGATATGAATAAGAGACTGGAATATGAATAGGAGATGGACTGAATAGAATGATAAGTAATAAAAAGTGGCAATAACAATACATTTGTAGCCTTACAGAGCATTTGTTTTTAGATGGGGTCAGTGACCCCCGTTTGAAAGCTGCAAAGAAAGAGAAGAAAATTGCAAATCATTAAAAAAAACTATGAAAAATAAATAATGAAGACCAATTGAAATGTTTCTTAGAATTGGCCCTTCTACAACATACTAAAAGTTAATTTGAAGGTGAACCACCCCTTTAAGCATAAAACACTGGTACCCTGCAATGGGAAGAAATGTGTGTTTGCTTCAGAAACACTAATACAGTTCATATAACCATGAGTTTACATAAACAAGCCACTGTGTAGGCCCAACCTGCACCCGACCTTAACCCGCTCTTAATTATAGGGTGCATTCAATCCCAGGCTGCTTCAAGCCCAATGCAGTGACACACCATAGTTCGGCTCCTGCCTTCAAAGCATTTTATTGCAGCAGAGATGTGGCACAAGCTTTCAGGGACAACCCCAGGGATTGTCCACATGTCTGCTGCAATAAAATGCTTTGAAAGCAGGAGCTGCCCCCAATTCCACTGGGTGCTGAAAGTTACACCGTCACTCAGAAAACCGCACTGTCACTTTTCAGTTATTTTCCCTATTTAATGTGGAGCATTTAAGTTCTTTGGTACCAGTCTGGCAGTTTCCTCTGGCAATGGCCTACAGCCAGCTTTCTCTATCTTCTGTTTTCTTTAGAAAAACTGTTTCAGCACAGCAAACTGTGACGTCAATATATGACTTAACTGTGACGTCAATATATGACTTAACTGTGACATTTGGAAATTGGAGAGATAAAAGCCTGTATGTTTTTATCCACCGTGCTAATTTAATGTTAATGTCACAGACCTTTGTTCCTTGTAAGAGAGCAGCTGTTTAGAAAGGCATCTCTGTTAATCTACAGGCTCAGATATGAGCAATAGGAATCTGATCCATGTACTCATATTACAGTAATATCATCCAGCCTGTTTTAAAGCTGTCTGGTTACTGCAGGCATGTGGGATGTATATTTATTCAGGTGTTGAAAACAATAGCATTGTCACACAAATGTCATATTAAGCCAACGCATATGTATAAAATTATTTTATGTGCATGGACATAGGTATTAACTTGAAAAAATCAAAATGCAGCATTATTAATATGACTAGAGAATGAGGGACTTGTCAAAGATGACCCCCAAGCAGAGTGCCGAGTTAAAGGGGCTGTTCACCTTCGAGTTAACTTTTAGTATGATGTAGTGAGTGATATTCTGAGACAATTTGCAATTGGTTTTCATTTTTTATGGGTTTTGAGTTATTTAGCTTTTTATTTTGCAGCTCTCCAGCTTGCAATGTCAGCAATCCGGTTGCTAGGGTCCAAATTACCCTAGCAACCATGCACTGATTTGTAGAAGGGACTGGAATTTGTATAGGAGTTGGTCAGAATAGAAAGATGAGCAATAAGGTAGCAACAATAAAAGATGTGTAGCCACACCAAGCATTTGTTTTTAGAGGGGGTCAGTGACCCCCATTTGAAGGCGGAAAAGAGAAGACAGAAGAAAGCAAATAATTCAAAAACTATAAAAAAAAAAAATAATGAAGACCAATTGAAAAGTTGCTTAGAATTGGCTATTCTATAACATACTAAAAGTTAATTTAAAGGGGTGGTTCACCTTCAAGTTAACTTTTAGTATGTTGTAGAAGGGCCAATTCTAAGAAACTTTTCAATTGGTCTTCATTATTTATTTAAATTTCAAAAAGATTTAAGCTCCAAAGAGTCCCATTTTAGAAAGTTTAAAAAGTTTCAATGTTTATTCATCATAAATTAGTAAAAAATTGATACACAGACCCACTTGATCCTTCGCCTGGCGAAGGATCAAGTGGGTCTGTATATCAATTTTTTACTAATTTATGATGAATAAACATTGAAACTTTTTAAACTTTCTAAAATGGGACTCTTTGGAGCTTAAATCTTTTTGAAATTTGTGCATATGCCCTTGTGGACTGGGGGCTTGTGCTCTGAAGAGTCCATGACCATTTGGTGACTGGTCATGGCAGCAGTGTTTCTCCTTAATTTCATTATTTATTTTTCATAGTTTTTTAATGGTTTGCAATTTTCTTATGTTTCTTTGCAGCTTTCAAATGGGGGTCACTGACACCATCTAAAAACAAATGCTCTGTAAGGCTACAAATATATTATTATTGACCCTTTTTATTACTTATCATTCTATTCAGTCCCTCTCCTATTCATATTCCAGTCTCTTATTCAAATCAATGCAGGGTTGCTAGGGTAATTTGTACCCTAGAAACCAATTTGCTGACACTGCAAACTAGAGAGCTGCTGAATAAAAAGCTAAATAACTATAAAACCACAAACAATAAAAAATGAAAACCAATTGCAAATTGTCTCAGAATATCACTCTCTACATTATACTAAAAGTTAACGCAAGGGTGAACAACCCCTTTAAAGGTGAACCACCACTTAACTGGGTTAATGGTCATACCATCAATAGTAATGGCGAAATGAAGAGAGGGGCTTGGTTTGGGTGGAAAGTCCATGAACTCAGTCATGGCCAAGTTGAGCTTGAGGTGACGTTGGTTCATCCAGAAAGACATAGGTACTAAGCAGTCTGCGATCTTGGTTTGAACTGCTTATTTATCCAGTTTTTATTTTTATACTGGACTGTTCCTTTAAAGAAACATCCCCTAAAGTGGAGGTTGCGAGTGTTTCTAAGGGCTCTCACACAGGTGTTTTTATGCATTTAACACAAGTTAAACCACAGGAATGAGTGCAAAAAAAAAATTCATTCATTAAATGACTCAATTTTATTCTGCCTGGCTATACTATGAGCATTTTACTCCATTTGCATTTCAGTGCATTTAATCAGATACAGCATGCTGCATTATTTTGTGCTTGACGAGTAGCAGCTGTCCGTAAAAGAGGGTTGCATTTGGAATGGAAAAAAAAACACTCATTTTTTCACTCATCGCACATTTGAAAAAAGCAGAAAAACACCTGTGTAACAATCCTACAGAAAGATAAAGTCTAGAGGAAAACTACCAAGACTACCAGCTGAAGGTTATGCACATTCCTTGTTTAGGCCGTGTAGCCTCCTCCAAGGGAATGCCATCTTCCTAAAATTCCAAAGCTGGAGATAAATGAAGGTGATAAAGGACAAACGTCATCCATTATTTTAACAATGGATAATTTCCCATTCCTCCATCACAAGTAAAGCTTCCATTCTATACACCAGCTGAACATATATGGTATCTTCTAAAGCACATCAGCCAAGCTACACTCTAGTCATTTAATAGAGCTTGGCTATTTGCAGAGAATCCTTTAAGCAATTAACGTAGCAGCTACATACAGGGACTGCGTTCAATACACTCAATGTTATGACCTCCATGTTTTTGGCGAGCACTTCCAGATTGGTCACACAAAGTGGGGATATATTGCGGTTGGTGCCAATTAACATTTAATGGTTTGTACTGATTGTAGAAAAGGAATTGCATGAATAGTAGTAGCAAGCACTAAACGCATCAGGTCAAGTTCAACATACATTGCACAAAAATAACTAAATCTTTTAGAACTTTACTTGTTGAGTGCACTGCTTGGTATGACTGTTGGTATAGCCGTTTTATACAAGTGAATACCAGGTTAATTCATTTACCTGAATTCATTATAAATGGATTGTGTTCGCGAGACGTTTAGAATGGCAACATAGTATTTAACGCCAGTGATCCGCTCTGACCTGTGCCACACCAGAGATTCACTCTGTAGCACAAGGGTTAAAGGCAAGGTTTATTTATGCTTGATTACAGGGGGAAAGAATTTTGAAACCCCAAGTGAATATCCAGTGCAAGAACAGAAAATTGACACAAAGGTAACTAGAAAATAATTTATTAAGTAGCCATTCCATAACATTCGTAAGTGACCTATATACAACATACACGTGCTCCAGCTATGTTCCCTATTAAGAACTTTTTCCTCGTTTGCTTTTGGCCTGTCGAACTTCTGCCATAAGATCTTTCAAATACTGGATCTCTTTTGTTAATGAATCTACCTTTTCTTTAAGGCAATCATTTTTTGCCTCCAGTTCTCGGCACTCTCCAGATATTAATTCTTGCTCTGCTCTTTTCTTCTGTCTGTAGCGAGTGGCTGCTGTTTTGTTCTGCTCCATTTTCTTTTTTTTCTTGTCTACTCTGGGCTGCCCTCCAGCTACTTTTACCTTTGCCATCACATCTCTATCCTTACAGGGAAGATCATAAGGTTTGGGTCTCTCAGAGACTGGGGACTCTAGGGAGGATTGAGGACTACTATAGGACTCTACAATAGACGGACTCTGCTGAGGGGATCCCATGTAAGAGGGGCTCATGCTGATTCCACTATCATTGTCAGAGGAATCTTCCTTTTCGCACTTGAGCATTTCAAAAGTATATGTTGAAGAGGACTTTTTCTCATCCTCTGCAACATCTACCTCACTACCAACATCCAAGATAAAGGAATGGTCTGGGCTTGAGAGAGACTCTGTTAAATCTGGGCTAAATGGGGCAACCTGATCAGCATCCAGTGGGGACCCTGGAAGAGAGACAGGTTCTGGTGATGGCACGAAGTGACCAATCACTGCTGGATGAGGTGGGTCCTCTAGGAAATCACACGAGTCTTCCAACGTGGATGTTAGCTCATCTGGTGAGAGAGTGGATTCAAGATCTTCCAACCCAAATAGGGAGTCTAAATCAAATTCCTTCAGATCCATCTTTTCCACCATCCAATCCATGCTGGAGAAGGCATCCCCTACTAAGGAAAAAAAAAAAGGGCTATGAAGGCAAATCAACAAATTCCTAATTTCTGATTTAGACAGTCTTTCCATTTGAAACACACATTAACCCCTGCACAAGTATTTAATAAAATCTATTAGTCATGTAGAAAGACATTTCTTAAGGCAATTCTTAAGTAGGGAAGCAGTTCTTTGAAAGCCATTTTCCTTACCATGAAAACTGCCTAAGGATTCAACATAAGGCAGTAGGTCAGAGATGCCATCCTTAGCCTTGTCGCTGGAGAACCCTTGCGATCGGAGGTATCCGGGCACCTCAATGTCATCCTCCAAGAGACCCAAACTTTCTTCAGCCGCCAACAACGACTGGCTGAAGGGGGACACAAGGTCCCCCATAAGCATCATGTCGTGTAAACTCATCTTCCTGTAGGATCAGAAGTTTGACTGATGATTCCGAGCTTTCTTCCTCGTATACAGCAATGCTGCTGTGGATTGCCTTGAGAAGCCTGCATAATAAAATCAAATAAAAATGTATTAAGCGCATCATCAAGAAGCATTTGCTTATTCATTTTCTTCTTCGCTGAAGTACAGTTATCGTTTAGAGAAGAAAAAAAAGAAACTTCCTTCATGACCAAATATGGTCACCTTCCCCTCAGCCCCTCCCACACCCAGTGATTCACAGAGCTGATCAGCAGCCATTTCACATGCTAAACCATCTGGTTTGTTCTCCACCTGGGTATGGATTACATTTTAGCATCAACCATATATACACACTGCTATCCAAACCATGTACCCTGCAAAACAAGTCACCTTCCTCCAATCAAATAGTACATTTGACAGTCAGGATCAATGCTAACTGGCAATTTCATACTATCTGGCGCATTGTAAAGGGAGACTTCCCCTGAGCATACAAAGGAAACATCTGTCACAAGAGTCTAAATCTGCCGGGAGAGTCTCATTTCAGAACAGACACATTTACAATTCCCAAGATAGAAATCTCCCTGAAAGAATATCCGTTCATGGTGACGTTTTAGTTCACCCACTGCCACGGGCAGATCCTTGTATACAAGGGTCAAGTCACTTTAACCAGCCTACAAATGTCACCAGATAAGGCAGCGAGCCATCAGCCGACTACTTCTATTATATAAACCCTACAAAGGCAGTCAGTGGAGAAACAAAGCCTCCGTCTGTAGGGAGAATCCAGAGGAGCCCATGTAGACCAGAGTAAGGGGATTTATTTTTTATTCATAAAGATTGAACTCCTGAAGGCATGGGGGAAGGTGTGGCCTCAGATTGCTTTAATCGTCACAAAAGCCATACACAAGGGGCGCCAATCTCGAGCCCACCAAGGACAATCGCCACATGGCCGGACACACAAGAACATTCATCCTGCCAACACATTACCTCAGGGATTCGCGCCCCGTTCTATACAAATATCGCAGCATTCCAAGCACGACGCCAGGGCAATTACTAGAGCCGCACAGAGCAACCCTGTCCATTACGTATATGACACAGTATCGCTACTTACGCCATGGCTGGTCCTGGTGCAGCGAGCGCCGCCGGGTGTTGCTGCCTCGCGCTGGCCGGTGGTGACGGGAGCCGCAGGCCTTTGCTGCCGCTATAGCTCCATGGCTGTCCGCTTGTTATTGCGGCGCCGCAGTGAAGAAACCCTTGGAACGTGCTACAGTAGGCGTGTTGCGTCTGCAAAGCTTTAGTACGCGTTCACAGTCAAAGCTCTAATACACTAAGTTCCTTCTTTCATCCCAAACTGCAGATTGACGTGGCGGGCGATTTACCGCCCCTTTTTATAGATTCGTAGTTCCGCCCCGTGTGTTCATCCGCTCATATCGCCTCTGACGTATAGCGTTGGGCTTATGTATGCCTCCGCTCGGGGAACTATACTGTCATAACATTACATTTATAAATAGGTTAATTGGGATTCGTCATATACGGTATAAATGTGTGCTTAGTGGGATTAATGACAGACAATATATCAGTCAGTCGTTAGTTTGATGTATATCTTATATAAAAGGGAGAAGGTATTAGCACTTGTCACGCCCAAAAGAAATCCATATTTCAGTCATGGTGACTATGTTGTGTACACGTATATATTTTAGCGTTTAATATTTTTTATTCACATTCGCTGCTTTACCACATTCTCCGTAAGAGCCAGGAGATAACACTAGAGAGGGCCGCACATATCGTGTGTGGAAACCTTCCTCCTTCTAGTGCTGATAAATAGAACGCATAAAGCCACCATAGCTGTTATATGAAGACAGAAAATCAATTAAAAAGAAAAAGGCGCGCTGACTTTATTCATTCAGTGTGTCAAGAGTATTTCTGGTAAGGCCCCTCCCCATTGTTTAGCAACAAACCCACGTCCCACTTCCCCAGAACACAAGCTAGCGCGAACTGCTGAGCTTTGCCCTTGACGCTTTCATAGCATGAAGCTAGCGCGTGGACAGCTTTCGTTGATTGGTTAACGAGGGCAGCGCCCGTTAGTTATGCGCCGCCCTATTGGGTAACTGCGGTTAAAGCCTTCCTAATCACGCGCTGTGCACGCAGAGCTGTTGTATAAGGTTTGGGAGGAGGCGCTGGAATGTAAAGAGAATTGATGAAGGGAAGTTGGAACATGGTCTCTTGATGCCATATTTGTCTTTTCCTGCTTCTGCATCCCTGTCCCTTTAGTTATGTGTATTAAACAAATGTATTCTGTTGTTGCTAGGGTTGCCACCTTTTCTGGGAAAAAATACAGACTTTCCTATATGTTTATCTTGTTTCCCTATTAACAACATTGGGATAAAACATAATTTTTACCGACCAAGTCGGTAAAGTACCGGCCAGGTGGCAGCCATAGTTGTTGAAATTCAGAACCCGTGCATTATTTATAAAGCAGCCCTTTTAAGGGCAGAGACACACAGGCTGGTTCAGGGAGATTAGTAGCTTGAAAAAACGCCGCATGGACTTAAACGTTGTGGTGATGCCCAAAGCTGAAATAAAGGCTTTTTAAACACTAAAGTTTCGCAGTTTGGTGCTGTTCTATATACAAAGACTGTCGTGATATCAGTGGAAAGTGGCCACTGAGGAACGTGCACCAAGTCTC
>CM044438.1:101178865-101211624 GCA_024363595.1 Xenopus borealis
CAGTGTTCATTATGGACTGGAGAGGTGACAGTTTCTGGAGGGGAAAGCCAATTAAAAGAGTAACAATAGTCTAGACGTGATATGACAAGAGAGTGAATGAGAATTTTGGCAGCATCTTGGGTGATAAATGATCGTATTTTGGATATGTTCCTTAGGTGGAATTGACATGACAAGTGAGTGGATATGAGGAGTGAATGTAATATTGGCCTGTCATATAAGATGATGCTACAGGGATGATTATTGCACTCCGTTGCTAATTGCACTGAATTCTGAGCTGCCATGTAGTAATTGTCCATTTTAATTACCAATCAGCCTTATATTGTGACATGTATATTCTATGTTATTTTGAGACGGTCCCAAAGCTCAGACAGCAGCTCAGAGCATGTGAATCAGTGAATCAGCAGAAAAGAAGATGGGGAGCTGCTGGGAGACACAGATCTTTACTGCTGTGGTTGCCTTGGACTGGTACAGAAGCCCAAAACATTTCTAGCCTACTTCTTTAGTTTAGCAAAATTATATTAAATTAATTAAATGTATTATTTGTCCATCAACTAAAAAGACCATTTCCAGAGATATAGTCTAATGGAACTGTGGCCCTGCAAACAATTAGGCAATAGCTAGATGTCAGTGACTGCTGAAAATTTTCTGCCGGATTTGATTTTCTGACCAATGTTGGCCGAAAAATCGTTAGAGGCACAATAGTTCGGTGCCCATTAACCTCACGATACCGGGGGAGCAGGGGGTGCAACTGGGCCTGGGCCCGCACTCCCCCGCAGGGACCCCCGGCAGACCACGCATGCTGCAGCCGCACAGAAATCGCAGAGGGGGGGGCGGCTGCACTGCCAGCACCATGGCCTGCCCCCACCTAGTTCCGTTAGTGGTCTATGATGAGCTTTAGTTATCACTTGCTACTAAACTAGCTGTTCTACTGAACACATATAATGCAAGTAAAATGAGCAGAGGTGGAGGAGAGCATTACAGTGTATCTCTCTGCTGCTGTTCCTCTTTCTTGTGCTACTTGCAGTGGGTGTGCGTGGAGATTACCGTAATTTCATATGCATTAATCATCTCTTTGTCATAAGTTACAGCAAATGCACTGGCTGCAAGCCAAATTACAGAAAGTAGGTGAGTTTGCTGAACCAGAAATAAAGCAGAAGAATCTATCTAATCTACTATCTAATATATATTATATATACAAACTCATCAGGGTTTCCTTGGAATCTAGGGATCCCATTATATCCTAAGCCGCACATTTGCATCTGCTAATATAAAGTCAGACTTTCTGTTTTTAGTACTGAATGGTTACTTCTAGCTCAAGGAAAAACATAACTTTAGACTGTAAGGAAACTGGGGCCACTCCCAATCCTTTGCAATCCTTAAACCAGTAGAGGGGTGTAACTTGAAAACATTGGGTTACCCCTGCGATAAATTCTTTTGGGGGGGACTGGTGTTCCTGCAGGGGGGGGGCAGTTTTACACCTCCCCTCCCTGTCCTGCTCGCACCTACCCACTGCTGCTAGTTTGTGATAGCAATATTTAAAGCATATTGTGAAATTGGAAATTCAATATAAGCTTCATCATACTGTAATAAGAAACAATAAAATGCCAATCCCTACTTATAAGGATTTCATAGGTCTATGCAGACTTACAATCTAAAGGTTCCACAGGGTGGGTAAAACTGATATATGTGACTGTTGGGAAAAAGTGGTTAAGTTATGTTTTTTGTGGAGTTCCCCTTTAAATTGTGTTTTTACTATCTAGTTTTCTAAATAATAAATTAAAAATGTTACCTTCTTTCATGTACTATGGGAATAAACCTCTGTATGTGACAGATAAATATATAGCTTTCTACTCCGGTGAGAAAAGGATTTAAACAACACAAGGAACTCATAAAGAAGAAGTCTACCCATCCTGCCCTAAACCCCTCCCTCCTGTAGCCCCCCCCCCTTCCCTGGGCAAATGCCCCTAAATTGCTACTTACCCCTCAGTGCAGGTCCTGACCATGGAGTCTTTTCCCCAGCCATCTTCTTCCTGGATTCTTCATCGATTGGTGGTGCATGCGCAGTAGGAGCATTTACCGGTTCAGCTCTACTGCGCATGCACCGAAAGTTTCAATCGGAAAACTTTGTGACTTTCGGTGCATGTGCAGTAGAGCTGAACTGGCAAATGCGCCTGCGCCGCTAAACACTGATGGATTCTGGAAGAAGACTGCACGAGAGAAGATGGTGCCTGCAAACTCCATGGACAGGACCTGCACTGAGGGGGTAAGTAGCAACTTAGGGGCATTTCCCCGGGGGGAGGTAGATCGGGGGGGATGGGTTTTGCGCAGGGAGGGTAGACTTCTCCTTTAAGCAGTAAGGTCAGTTTATTGCCAATCTGAGCAAAGCCTAGGGGTAATAACAGAATATTCTCAGACTCAACTTGCTGCATTCCTTCTTTACCACTCCCTTGTTTGGCGTCCTTGTAGGCAAAGGCGTTAAAGGATAAATGAAATAACCACCTACTACACTAGGGATCGAATGCAGAAGCATTTGTTTGCAAACTCAGATGTTACTAATACAAAGGTAGAAGAACACTGAAGCAAGTATGTGACTGTTATATTTACACAAATACACAGAAACCTGCAAAACACATTAAATAGACTTATTACTATGACGTTTCCTCTGGAAAGTGTTTCAAGCTGGGCCACAGGTTGGACACCCTGTTGTATAACTTAGTTAGGGATGCACCAAATCCACTATTTTGGATTCCGGCGAATCCTTTGAGAAAGATTGGGCCAAATACCGAATCCAAACCCTAATTTGCATATGAAAATTAGGGGTGGGAAGGGGAAAACATTTTTTTACTTCCTTGTTTTGTGACAAAAAGTCATGCGATTTCCCTCCCCGCCCCTAATTTGGATATGCAAATTAGGGTTCGGATTCAGTTAGGCAGGGCAGAAGGATTCGGCCGAATCCGATTCCTAATGAAAAAGGCCGAATCCTGAAACGAATCCTGGATTCATCCCTAAACTTAGCAGCCCTGAACAAATGCTGAATGAGAAACAGGATCTAGAACATGGAAAGTCTGAAAAATGCTAATATAGAGGACAAACAGTTTGCGAAACTGGCACTTGTGAAATCAGTTATTGCATTTTGCGTAACATTTTCAGTTGAATTAAAGGATGTTTTGTAACAAATGTCCTTGTAATAGAATTACAAAAACTGTGTGTGGGGGGGATTACTATTATAGTTCCATGTAAAATGGATATCAAGGGCAAACCTGTGTTGTTCTACTCCTTCAAACTTCAGTGAAAGGCACTCCAGGCCCAAGTAATGGATGGGATCACCAATAACTCTGTAGTCTAGAGAGACTGGGTATATCGGCTGCAAAAGTATCATGCATTGCCGGAACACACCAAACATAATATCATTTTGGTTTTCTAACAAGTCAATACGTAACTGCAAATGTACTTGGAATGGGCACTTGAGGTCCAAAAAATGCTGTGCTGTGAATATTTTATGAAAGGGGTGGTTCACCTTTGAATGAGCTTTTAGTATGTTATAGAATGGCCACTTCTAAGCAAATTTTCAGTTAGTCTTCATTATTTATTTTTTACAGTTCTTGAATTATTTACCTTCTTCTTCTGACTCAGCTTTTCAGCTTTCAAATGAGGGTCACTGACCCCATCTATAAAACAAAAGCTCTGTAAGAATACATATATATATATATTAATGCTACTTTTTATTACTCGGCTTTCTATTCAGGCCTCTCCTATTCATATTCCAGTCTCTTATTCAAATCAGTGCATAGTTGCTACAGTCATTTAGACCTTCACAACCAGATGGCTGAAATTGCAAACTGGAGAGCAGCTGAATAAAAAGCTAAATAACTCAAAAACCAAAAATAATAAAAAATTTAAACCAATTGCAGATTGTCTCAAAATACCATATCTCTACATCATACTCAAAGTTAACTTTTAGTATGTAACTTTGTAACTAACTATGTAACTCGACAGCAAACAACCACTTTAAAGCACAAACTGATGAGGTCAGTAACATCATGAATGCCTGTTTACTGTCATAGATAGTGATGGGCGAATTCGCGGTGAATTCCCGCGATTCGCCGCTGGCGAATAAATTCGCGAAACGGCAGGAAAAATTTGCCGCCAAAAACGAGTCGCGGGTCGTTTTTGCCGCGGCGCGCGCCGAAAACGACGCGACATGTCGGAAACGACGTGACGCGCGTCAAAAATGACGCGTGACTCGTTTCGCGAACTTTTCGCCAATTCGCGAATTTCTATAGAAATTCGCAAATTTTTCGGCGAAGCGAAACGCGGCCGTTTCGCCCATCACTAGTCATAGACAAATCCGGAGCCTATCTTTATGATCAATTATAGATATATTTGAGATGGGATCTTACCTGCTCCCTATGTTTGAAGCTTGGCTGATACACCGATATGTCTGAAACCTTGTTTACGAGCCAAGAGGTTTTAAGGGTAGAACTAAAGGGGCGATTTTGCTGCAACTGTCGGATGCAGCCGCAGCTTGCAGCGTTTGCATCAGACAGTGGTGTTGTGTTGGATGAACGCTGCAACAGCTTCCGACTTTTGTATTACGTACCTTGTTTCCTGTCGCATCCGACTTGACAAGGGCATTTTGTCTCCCAGCGTCGGATCTGGCAGAATTGCGGCAAAATCGGCTGTGTAGTTGAACCCAAAACGGGTGAGAGAAAATGACTGCTCTAAATTCTAATTGCTGTATAAAATATCAGAAATGTATTTAAAACTTCTCTGTAGCATGCATACTGCTCTGACCATTCAGGAGTTAGTCTGCAGCATGATACCAGGGCTGTTTCTGTGATGAATAACGTTAAAATGGACCCGTCACCCAGACACAAAAATCTGTATAATAAAAGTCCTTTCCAAATTAAACATGAAATCCAATTTAAAATTTTTATTAAAGCATTCATAGCTGTTTTAAGCTCATTTAAATATCTCAGCTGTCAATCAAATATTGTCTGCCACTCCTCTATGCCTTAGTTATAGAGGCGGGGCAGATAATTACTTTCCCTTTCCATTCAGCACTTCCTAGATGTCACTGCTCCCCACACATTCCCCCAGTTCTCTTAACCATTTAATTGTGTAGCCAGGACTTGGGTTTAGACATCAGATCCCCCATTCTGATGCACAAACAAGATTCTGAGATGATGCAAGGCTTGTCTTAACAACAGTGTCCACAAAATGGCTCCTGCCTGCTTGTTATAATTATGAATTCCCAGACTGAAGAAAACAAGAATAAAACAATTAATATATTGTAATTAATGTTCATTTTGCTTGACTAATGTGATAAAATAGGATTTTGAATATTTTTTTGGGGTGACGGGTCCACTTTAAAGGACCAGTAAGATCAAAATAATTTAATTGTTTTAAAGTAATAAAAATATAATGCAGTGTTGCCCTGCACTGGTAAAACTGCAGTGTTTGCTTCAGAAACACTACTATTGTTTATATAAATAAGCTGCTGTGTAGCCATGGGGGCAACCATTCAAAGGAGAAAAGGCTCAAGTTACACAGAAGATAGCAGATAAGCTCTGTAGGACATAATGTTATCTGTTATCCATTACTTATCCTGTGCCATATAGCCGTTTTTCAATTCCCGCCATTGTTACTTAGCAGCTTGTTTATATGAACTATAGTAGTGTTTCTGAAGCAAACAGATCAGTTTGACCAGTGCAGGGCAACACTACATGATATTTTATTTACTTTAAAGTACTTTCATTTTTTGGTGTTACTGTTCCTTTAAATGTTAAAGGGATATTGTCATGGGGAAAAAATGTTGTTTTTTTCAAAACGCATCAGTTAATAGTGCTGCTCCAGCAGAATTCTGCACTGAAATCCATTTCTCAAACAAGCAAACAGATTTTTTTTATATTTAATATTAAAATCTAAAAATGGGGCTAGACATATTGTCAGTTTCCCAGCTGCCCCCAGTCATGCGACTTGTGTTCTGATAAACTTCAGTCACCCTTTACTGCTGTATGGCAAGCTGGAGTGAAATCATCCCCCTCCCTCCCCACCAGCAGCCTAACAACAGAACAATGGGAAGGTAACCAGATAGCAGCTCCCTAACACAAGATAACAGCTGCCTGGTAGATCTAAGAACAGCACTCAGTAGTATCAATCCAGGTCCCACTGAGACACACTCAGTTACATTGAGTAGGAGAAACAACAGCCTGCCAGAAAGCAGGTCCATCCTAAATTGCCGGCTCTTTCTGAAAGCACATGACTGGGCACTTAAGATGGTGCCTACACACCAATATTACAACTAATAAAATACACAGGCTGGTTCAGGAATTACATTTTATATAGAAGAGTGAATTATTTGCAGTGTAAACAGTGTAATTTAGAAATAAAAATCATGACAGCACCCCCCCCCTTAGATTTGAATGAAGTGCAAGCTAGGGGACAATGCAGGGGATGTTCATGCGCAGTCCACCCAACTCCCTCTGGATGCAGTGCTGCCAAATACAAATAGTGCTGTATAGAGAGTAAGGTGCAACGCTTTCATTTACATTGAAGAATTTCAAATAGATGTGTCTTAGGATGATGCCTGCTGGTCAAGGTGAAAAAACAGGACATGCTTTGTACCTTGCCCTACATTCCTAAATTAGGCACCTTAGGTTCTGGAAAATGACTGTACTTTATATATGTGACACATTCATCCACTTTGGGCTTTTCTGCAGCAAGGAAAATGCAATGCAAAAAGTCCAGTGCCCGCTGGCATCCGTGTTTTGTTATGCAAATATACATGTATTAGCCCCTTTAGAAAATGCTTTGGCCAAACCTGTCCTTAAGGAGGAAATGTAAACTATGGAATGTAGAAAATCAGAAGGCACACACTCTCGCAATCGTGCTGAATATTTGCAATTTATTGCGATCTCCACACCTGGAACAAATATTTAGCAGATCTCAATACATTGCAAATCTGATTTTCTACATTCCATGGATGACTGGAACCAAGGTTTGCAGCAAGGTTTCCAGATTGAGCACCATATATACAGGAATATATGCACAGAATTTTGTACTATGATATATGGGAATGTAAACTATGTCACTGGGTTTTATTGTTTTTATTGAGGAAAGGCATCTCAAAGCATGACGCAGTAAAACTGCTAAGAGCTTCCACAATGTTACTACTTCCACACGTTCATTGTTTAATAAAATGCATGATCAACAAAATTGTCAAAATAAAACAACCGCAGTTCATTTTCTTCATTCATCATAAAAGGAGCAATGACTGTGTAATAGGTGGTTTGCACAACAGGGAGCACAGCTTAAAGATGGGAAGATCACAAACAGGTTTTCACAAGCAGGTTTTTTGCTGCTCTCCTCCCTGTAGGACCAATGAAGCAACAGGATGTGTATTTTTAATAAGGGATTATATAATCAATGACAGAAACACTTATGGGGACCTACTTTGGGTGCAGATGTCTAAAAACCTTGCTGTTTTGTGCTACTTTGTTCCTGTTTGGAAGTATCACACTTCTTCAGACTGAAAGTGGTTCCAGTACTGACAGCAGGGGCAGATTAATACCTGGCATAGAAAGCTTGGGAAGACGTGCCTGGATCTGGATCTGTATGCATCTGGTCCCAACAGTATCTTAGATTTGGGGCTTATGTGTATGTACCCTAGGAGTCCCAAACGTCATATCCGCTACTGACTGTCAGTAATAATGTTTGGGTTTATTGGCTTCCATCTGTGTACCTAACATACATAGTAAGTTAGTTTGAAAGAAAGACACACATCCATCAAGTTCAACTTTTTAAGTCTATATATTACCTGCCTAACTGCTAGTGGATCCAGAGGAACCCATGAAGTGCTGCAATGCAACATATGGCTGCAAGTTCACATCAGCAGTTTGTGCATGTTTTAACAGTAAAAAAATGTATTTATTTGTTACTATGTCCTTGTAAATTGCAAGGAAGATGTTTTAAAATAAGACTTAGGGAGCATTTTAATAACATCAAGAAAGGTTTAGTTATACTCATTCTATCAGCCTACTTTAAGGCTACACATAACTGTGATCCTTCCTTATTAACTTTTGTGGGAATTTGCCAAAAAAAAAAGTGGAAGTAATATCTTACAACTAATTTCCAGAGAGGAGACTTACTGGATTCATAGGCTAAAAACATTAACACCGAAAGGTCAAAATCTAGAGATTGATTTAAGTTTTTTTTTTATTTTTTAAATTGTGGTTATAGTTCATTAATTGATTAGCAAAGGTGATGTTTAGATTGACTACTTCATTAATTGATTACAAATGTGTTTAAATACCCCTGAACTGTAACATGGGTAATAACCCTGATGAAGTATGTAAAAGTACGAAACGCGTTAGGCCTGTTTTGAATGTAAATAAAAGTCTATTTGTATGTGAATACAAGGAGCAAGGAGAGTTGCACAGAAATCTTCTGTGTCCTTGGGG
Organism: Xenopus borealis; assembly: GCA_024363595.1. Lineage (NCBI taxonomy): Eukaryota > Metazoa > Chordata > Amphibia > Anura > Pipidae > Xenopus > Xenopus borealis. Next base: position 101,187,328 of record CM044438.1, read on the forward strand.
GAGTTTTTCCTTGCAGGGCCATTGCGAGGATGGTCACATGCAGGTGAATTGGAAGATTGCAGAGCCCAGGACTGAACCATGGAGCTGCCTGTGGCCACTAATATGAAGTAAGCTGAACAACCAACTGCACAGAATATAGAAAAGTTAGTTATCATTTACAACCTGTAGACCTGGAGCCTTGTAAGTATATCCAAATTCGAGAACAGTGCATACATTTTTGGTTCTTCATTATGTAAGCTACAATTACAGATGCGGCTGTCAGTAGGGGAAGTGACAGTTGTAACTAAGCTGATATTGAGATCTGCTATTACATAACCATTGAGAGTGAGCAGAATGCGTATAAGGTGGTGATGGGTGAAGTTAATGCACTATTAGTTACATCTTCTGTTTAGGACATATGTAAGATAATCAACTTCCTGAAGCGCATCCCTTTGAAGTATTACTGAAGGTAGTGAAGCTTCCAAAAGAAATGCAATACTTTATAGTGACAAATTCACAGATCAAAGACATTTTTATGTACAGGTGTTAGGAATTTTATGTAGTTTCAAGTGAACCCTATATATTGTGCAGCAAGAAGAAAGTATACACTTGTAAATTAAATAAAGTCTCTTTATTTTCAGGTCTCTGGTAAGGAACAATCCCTGTAATTCCCAGGAAGGTAATCCCACACAAATCCAGAAATTAGCAGGAACTTCCAGGAATGTATAGCTGTAGTGGGAAATGTTCTTAGAGAGTTTTATTCCCAAAGGAACTTAGAGGAACAGATCCAGCACTGGATGAATCCTCCTTAGGAAAGAAGTGGAGTGAAGCTATCAAGCTGAACAGGAAAAGATTATTCCCTCGAGGTAAGTAATACTAAAAATGGTAACTAGGCTTGTATAACTTCCAGAATTTAGGGATCAGAGATCTGGACCCCACTTCCTTGAATAGGTAGCGTATAGTTAATGTTTAAACATTCAACACAAAATGTAGGCCAACAAGGTTTTCATGGCATAGTCGTAGATAAGCCAGGTAGAATGAAAAGCAAGGGATAATAACACCGTCTTAGTGTAATGACCCAGGCAGTGATTATATAAGCTTAGATTATTCTTAATAACTCACTCAGTGGCAGAAGATGAACTGCAGAGCCGTTGCTATGGATGAAGATCCGGTTGCTATGGCTGAAGAACTGGTTGCTGTGGCTTAAGTTGGTTGCTGTGGCTGAAGTTGGTTGCTGTGGCTGAAAAGCTGGTTGCTATAGCTGAAACTTCCTAGAAAGCAGAAGATGGAGTGTGCTGTAAGCAGGAACGTGCTGCCGAAGTCTAGAAGGCTGATTTACTGAAGCTGGGAGCACGGGAAGAGATACAAATATCAAAAGGAATTACGGATTGGGCTCACCACATATGTATGAGGGATCATCCCATGGGGTATCCTGTGTCTGATATCCCAATTGTAACAGTCTGTAGAGTCCAAAAGTGTGGGACACATCCAGGGCAGCACTAGACTGCAAAAAATTTCTTTATTGGGAATAGAAAATACACAACATGTTTCGGGCTGTGCTCAAAAGGGCACAGCCCGAAACATGTTGTGTATTTTCTATTCCCAATAAAGATGTTTTTTGTAGTCTAGTGCTGCCCTGGATGTGTCCCACACTTTTGGATTCTACAGACTGAGCACTGGAAGAGAGCCAGAACCAGGAGCTGCAAAGAATCGCTGAAAATCTGATATGAGTTTGCTGGAGCAGAGAGATGCCTAACTTACTCCCAGGTTGACGCAAGTATAACTGCAAAGCGCCACTGCATCTGTGCATAATTTAAATCGGCTGAGGGGGAGACGGTCACAAGCTCCGTCACGGAGCTGCGGCGCCTTACAACATGGAAGTTCTTTTCCCACATGAGATTATGCAAGGTAAATAAAAAGGACACACTCACTGATGTAGTACATTCACATACATGTATTAACAGAGCCAGATTTACATAGTGGGCGCCCCTAGGCCCGCTGTCGTTTGTCGCCCCATTGCTCAAATTTTCATCATTAGGACAGAGCAATGGGAATTGGCATACAGGAAATTGTGGGTGTTGGGCAGCATTCACCCCCTAAAATCTTGCCACCCTAGTTGGCCTCTCCACAAATCCAGCCTGTGTATTAAGTCATAAAATTGCACTTCAAACGGAGCAACAGGTGGGAGCTTTAGAAGTACAGCTGACCCAGTTTATTTTTATTGTTATTATTATAAGGCCACTTGCCTTATTTTGTACTAACTTACTGTATGTAATCCAGTTCATTTTACATAATACAATCATAATAAAAGCCCTAACAATGAGACAGTAAGTATAACAGGCACTGGCCTTCACAAATCAAAGTATGTTTATATGAATACAATATCCCACGCCCGCTCAAATGTGCCTGTGGTGTAAGTCATCCAGAAGGAAGCAGTTTCTCTGTGAGTTTAGGGAGAGAATGAGTATTTCCCACTAATGACTAATATGATACAACATTTTGCTGTTCCAGAAGGAAAGCCACAACTCACACGAGACAATCTTGGATCACATGGGAAGTCTTAAAACAACACAAAAAACACACACAATCAATCAATTAATTAATCAATCAATCAATCACAAAGCTGTTTTATGTCAACTCTAATCTGCTTACTTACTCCACAGATTTGGCATAATGAGTCTCCAAACCCCCTCATCCCATCATAATAAAATGTATGGGGCTAATTACTAATTGCCAAAACATCTGTCTGCCACTGGTAGTGAACCACAAGAGATCCTGAGTTGTCTCAGACGTATGTCTCAATTCAGTTCTTTCCAAATAGAAAGAGCCTGTGAGCCAACAGCTTGATAACAGGCTGACGCTGGTCTGAATCACTGCTCCAGGTAAGGTCTGTGCCAATTTCTCAGGTCTGAAACCTTTTATCGGTGATGTACAGTATATGTATTCTGCTGCAAGTTGGGACAATAAATGTTTATTGCAGTACACGCACCTTGTGATGTTGGCATGTGCTAATTGCTGAACTTTACCTTTGGTGCCCTTCCCACCAATCATTGATCTTAAACAGGGAAAGCGATGGTCACCTACTGAGAAATGTAGGTGAGCAAGTTTGGTGGACAATCTATAACACTGCTGAAAGGAGATCCTATATAACATTATTACCCTGGGGGTGGAAGATTACCAAATTCTATCATTTTAGTTTGGTATTTTTTTTTTAAAGTTTTTATTTATTTATTTGTTTGTTTGTTTGTATTACAGCGTATTTGCCGATGGGCACAGTAAAACATTCCTTCTTTACATGTGAGTCTGATCCATCTTTTGCATTTGTCCAGCAGGCCCGGAATACATATGAATGAACAATTTTTTTTTTTAACTTATAACAGATACATAACAAGTAACATGCATGAAATAGTAATAACAGTACATTGTAACATTGACTGTCCCAAACTCACCCTGCCCAACCTTGTAACTTGGCGGGCTTTTACCCTTGACTATAATTGTAGCGTGGAGACCACGCCACATAAATTCACCCATAAACGAAATAGGTGGTGTATCGTTGGCATTGCCATCAGGATTTCTCATATTGTTCTTAAATCTGAGTTTGCCAGTCATTATATCTTGGCCCTCCTACTCCATCCTAATGAGAGGTCATTATATCCTAGTGTCTTACCTAAAGGCGCCCCTGTTGCCCTTCGTCATTGATTTATCCGTGGGTCAAGTTTGGGCTGTAGGCCTGCCCATCTCCTTGCTTTCTCAGGTCTGTAAAAATGTGCCCGGAGCGGGGGTCAGGGGTGTTTTGTCAATGTCTTAAGGTTGTCTTAGGAAAGGAGACTTGGATATATTTAGCGACCTAGTATCCATTGACATAGTGAGATGGCAAGCCTTTCCAGATGAGCAGGTTTTAAGAATAGCCAAGTGCCTCATTCATTCAGAGGTGCTAATCATAGAACCAACTACAGGGCAGGGGAATGTGACTTTATAATGTAGGATCCAATTCAAGTATTTGGTTGGCTATCTTGGGGGGTTTATATTGGGCAATAAAACTTGTGAAGAGAATGAGAGTGGGTGTCTGGTACTTAGGGTTGCCACCTGGTCGATAAAAAAGATGGCTGATCCCAATGTTATTAATAGGGGGGCCTACACCCCCTTACAGGTTGAATTCTCCTTTAAAACAATCTAGCTGGTCAAACACGCCTGATATTATTTGCCAAGTCAGCCCCTGTGGGTCGTCAGGAACTTATTAGACCTTGTATGGGGCCGAGCTGACTGCTTGCCCAAAGATCAGATAAACATTGACTAGTCACCATTAAAAATACCCTAGCAAGAGGACCCGATTGGCCTCTCCCAACGGTCTGTGGAAGCCCATATCATCATGCAATCATTTGCACTGCAGCCAAACAAACAGATCACCCAATTCCTTTTAAAGAGATTCTGACACCTAAAGTCAAACTCTTTTTTACCTCTATTATAATAACTGGCTTTGAAAGCTACTTCTAACTTTGCCATAAGGTATTTGTATGATGCATTTACATTACCTGTCTGATCCCCCATGTTCCTGTATGAGGGGGCTGCCATATTTGTGCACCCAGCATCTGTTATCATTACAAACTGTAACTAACAGACTGAGATGGGGCTGTTAGGGTGGCAAAGTAAGAGTGTCAGGGTGTCAGAGAGTCAGGCTTAGACATTTCAGCTAACAGTTATATACAAAAAACAAACCTCTCAGCAAAAAATGATCAACATGACCTATAGGTAACAATTAATGTACATTTATATGTTAAATTTCATTTTTTAGTGTCAGTATCACTTTAATGTACTAGCTTACAGTACGTTGTGTACAAAGGGATGGTTTTGCATCCTCTTGGCCAATGGTTCAACATCAAGTTGTGATATATTCATTCCACGGAGATACCTTTACTATGTTCACCAGGAGTGTCTAAAAGGTAGATCAGGATCTACCTGTAGACCTTTAGCTGGTGATCAGTAGATCTGAAAACACTGGCAACAAACAGCTTGTGTCTGTTATATATAACAATATACATTTTCTCAGAAATCAATATTGAAGTCATGTTTTCCATGAAACAGAATGCTAACAATGTTTTTATGGATATAGATCCTAATGGGACAATATCACTAAAAGTAGACCTCACATTAGTAAAGCATCGGCACTCCTTATGTACACAGTCTGAAATCAGTTTACACTCTTTTCAAGCACAACAAAACAATGATTTGATAATGGAAATATATGCAGGTAATGAGGTGGGCACATTGAAATATGCCAGTAACGCTTTCGAGCAACTTTGGAAAATGAAGCTCTGCATGTGTCATGCCGCAGGCGACTTTCCATTATCGCTGGTGCAAGACGGGGGAATCGGATCGGGGAGATTAGTCGCCCCAAAGAAGAAGCGATTAGTCTCCAGGCGACTAAATCTCCCAGAATCGCCAGGTGTGCCTTACCCCAAGTGACATTAACACAGTGCATTATCACAGAACAGAAGTGTATAATATTTACATTAACCAGGAAAGCAGGGAAGCCTTATTATAGCACTGTTAATGATTACTTTGAAATTTGGTGGTCACCACTGGTGCTTACTTAAACATGCCCCTTTGCACCAAGAGACTACAAGAAAAAGCCGGCAGCACTAGTGCACATTACATTAAAGGGGAACTATTGCAGAAATGAAAATTTAATGATGAATTTAAAAATGAAGATTTATAATACTGAAATAAGAAACTCTAAATACAATCAATTAAATATTCTTTATCATTTCTGAAATAATCAAGTTTATGTTCACTATCCCTCTATCAGCATCCATTTCTCTTCATTCTGTCTTCATGCATGAGTTTGAGGTCAGATATTCATTGACAGTTAGATCCAATATATTGTATAGGGCAGTGATTTTCAACCTTGTGCCTCCAGCTGTTAAGGAACTACAAGTCCCACAATGCAATGAAGGAGTCTGACAGCCACAGTCAGGCAAATGCATTGTGGGACTTGTAGTTTCTTAACAGCTGGAGGCACAAGGTTGAAAATCACTGGTATAGGGGGTTCCTTTTGCCTAGAAGATGTATTAGAGCTCACTATTAAAATTACCAGATATCATGTCTCTCTACATGCAGGATTAGTGCAGAATTGTGCAGGATTTTGTACTGGAATCAGTTATTTGAGCGAGCTCTAATAAATCTGCTAGGAAAGGAAGCCCTACTATAAGATATATTGGATATAACGGAATATCAATGAATATCTAAATAACTGTTGCATGAAGAGAGGGATAGTGAAGATGAACTTGATTATTTCAGAAACAATGCAGAATTCACACAGGAATTCAACAGTACTACTCACACAATTTAGCAGAGTGGAGGCGGATTCTTAAAGGAATTGTTCAGTATAAAAGTAAAAACTGGGTAAATAGATAGGGTGTGCAAAATAAAACAGGTTTTCAATATAGTTAGTCAGGCAAAAATGTAATGTATAAAGGCTGGCGTAAGTGTAAGCCTAACCTAAAAGAACAGGACACTACTTCTTGCTTTTCAGCTCTCTTGGTTTACACTGAGTGGTTACCCTGGTTACCAGGCAGTAACCAATCAGTGACTTGAGGGAGGGCCACATGGGTCATAACTGTTGCTTTTGAATCTGAGCTGAATGCTGAAGATCAATGGCAAACTCACTGAACAGTTATGTCCCATGTGGCCCCCCCTCAAGTCGCTGACTTACTCAGATTTAGAGAGCTGAAAAGCAGGAAGTTGGATTCTGGCTTTAATATTGGACATCCAGTCACTCCAACTTTTATAGTTTGCATTTTTCCCTGACTAACTATATTAGAAACATTTTTTATTTTGCACAGCCTATCTATTTATCCAGTTTTTAATTTTACCCTGAACTGTTCCTTTAAAGCAAGTGGCATCATTAATTTTAGAAAGAATGCATGGGCATGTAACAGACTGCTCACAGTTGTTCTGCACTGCTAGTTCTGAGTAACTCTGTAACAGAGAAAGCTCTCTTCCAAACAAGAACCCATTTGCAACATTGTCTCTGTAGTAAACCAGGAAAAGGAAAGGTTACAATGCTTTCTGTAGAATGAGATTTACAAGATAAATAAATGTGTGCAATGTACATTTGAAACATTTGCTTAGAATTACATTTTGTTTCCTTGTACAAGTACATTTTTAGATGAAGTTTCCTGGTGTTGGGCAATTTCTGTGCAGAATCACGATATAGTCGCATGTATTTGGAGATGTTCTACCCCAGAGGAACTGTTTTGAGTTTGTTCTTCAAGAGGGACTTTTATACCTGGGAAGGAAATCTTTGTCTGAGTAAACACCTACCTGGTGTATCACATGGAACCCTGAGTAGTAGACCTTTTTGCAATGGGCCTTTTCTCTAGCCCAAGTATGATGGCACTGGACTGCAACACTGGAAGGGTGCAAGTTGGAATATGTTGTGAAGGTGATGAAAGGGCTGGCAAAGGTGTAGGTTGGAGTAGCTATAGAGACTGTCCAATGGTAGAGGTGAAGCCTAAGGATGTAAGAGCACATGTACAGATGTAGCAAGTGGACACATTACTTTAGTGTTTGATGTTTAATACTTATTGAAGTACATTTCCTTTTTCTTAAAAGGAGACATTTTGAGGCAGATTTATCAAGGGTCAAAATTGATTCGAAGTGAAAATTCGTATCAAATTCGAATTTAAAAATATCGAATAGCCCAAAATTCGATTCGAATTGATCAAATTCGAGAATTTGATTTTCGAAGTACTGTCCCTTTAAGAAAAATTCGATCTACAAATTCATCAGATTGAACCAACCGAATTGCTATAGAATCCTATGGGAAGTTTTTTTTCACCAAATAAAAAAAATTCTATCGATTGCTTAAAATCGTTCAAATCGATTGATATGAACGATTTTATCGATCAAATTTTTTATATTCCATATATCGAATTGCGTTAAAACCCCTCGAATTCGAAATTTGAATTTGAGGGGTTTAAACTCGTCAAAAATTCAACCCTTGATAAAGCTGCCCCTTTGTGTAAACAATAAGAACGTACCAGTGTTTTATACTCCTTTAGATATAGAAGAAATGTGCTTTAAAAAGTAGTGTTTCAAGCCGATTCATTGAATATTTCTAATAATGCCTCCCTTCCACTTCCTCTTCCCTGAATTCCCAGGCTGTGCAGGGGAGCCGGTGGCACTCACTGTAGTATAGGAACCAATCAGCATAGAGCAGGACCTGATAGGGAATGGACGGCTGTCTGTGCTTGTGTGACTGTAGGGCTGTGATTGGCTGTCACCTTCCTACTGTGCTTCTGGCAGGAACTGTTAGAAACGCCCACCCCTCATTTGAAACAGGGACCAGAGAACATCTATAGGGAGCTCTAAGAAAGGGGCTATATTTAAAGATATTAGTTTTTAGCACCATGTAAAAGCAACATCATATTGCACTCACTAATTGCCTACAAAATTAGGGGTTCTTTTTCATTTATCCTATACGTCTCCTTTGAACACTTATACTCTGGGGACATGTATGAACTGCAGCTCTGTGCTGTGTTTCCATGTATTCATAACTCTCATTCCTGTGTAATCTGTGGCCCATTCTACTCCCTGTGCCCCATGCACAACAAGGAACTAGCGACACTAAGAGTACTTACACACTACACAAATGTACATGAACAAATCCACATAAAAGTTAGACTTGTGACATTTTATTAAAATTTTCATTTATTTTCAAATACTCTCACTCTTCCCTGAATAAAAAGAATACATGCATATTAACCTTCCATGGTCCATTATTTTTCAGTGTATTTTGGGGAGATATCTGGTAAAACACAAAGGCAGCAGCACATATATCAATCTGCAGGCAGACACCCAACACAGTTTGTGGAGTACATTGCTGGATACAAGTGAAAGTCAAAGAAATTAAAAAAAAAATGCAAGTGATCTTCATTTACCTGAACAAATGGAAATTTCCTCATCTGTACATGTAAGTGGGAGCTTCTATACTGGTGACCTTGCACCCATTCATACGCATACATAAAATATGCAGAGGATAAGACACAGAGCTATAAAGTTTATAATATTCTGATTTTCATTTCAGAAGAATCGGTGACTTGATATACTGGTCAGCATAAACACAATCTATTTAATATAGATTATATCATTTTATATTTAAAGGCACGGTTCAGTGTAAAAAATAACAACTGGGTAAATAGAAAGGCTGTGCAAAATTAAAAATGTTTCTAATATAGTTAAGCAAAAATGTAATGTATAAAGGCTGGAGTGACTGGGTGTCTAACAGAACACAACACAACTTCCTGCTTTTCAGCTCTCTAACTCTGAGTTAGTCAGTGACTTGAAGGGGGTCAAATGAGACATAACTGTTCAGTGAGTTTGCAAATGATCCTCAGCATTCAGCTCAGATTCAAAAGCAACAGTTATGGCCCATGTACCCTACCTCAAGTCACTGATTGGTTACTGCCTGGCCAGTGGAAACCAAAAGAGCTGCAAAGCAGGAAGTAGTTATGAGGCTATTATGTTAGACATCCAGTCACTCCAGCCTTTATACATTACATGTATAACATGTAACGGTATTAGAAACATTTTTTATTTTGAACAGCCAATCTGTTTGCCCAGTTTTTATTTTTACACAAACTTTTCCTTTAAAAAAGGAAATATCTACCAATCCAAATAGCCAGCTTTGGCTTCCACATAATTTAAGACACTGGATGCTTACAAAGGTTTGATATATGCAGATTTAGAATTCCCTATAATCTGCAGCATAGTGACAAGCAGCTGGAATCAAGGGCATTCCTACAGAGACATGGCACTGCTTACTGCCATAAAGGTACGGTGTCCTAGGAAGCCAAACCGACTAACTGGCAGGTCCGGAATGAATTATTCCTGCTGCAATGTCCTCAATGACTATGTAGCAGCACAGGCATGTAGTTAATAGGTACATTAATGTGTGTACAATAAATATTGCTCATCAAAAACCTAAAACCATTCTCATTAAAAATCTTGCCTTGCACGAAGACTATTTTGTAATCCTTTTCACACCCAGGCCAATGGTCAATGCTTTGTATTGAGATTTAAATGCATTAGGGATATGGACTGTATATTTAAGAGCCACATCATTGATTTCTTCCTTACAACTGGCACCAATGTACTTATTTATGCAAGATTGGGGATACTGAGATTGTACACTGGCTCCAGATACTATTATGTGAGAAAGGATTTAATAAAACTTGAAAAATAAAATATAAAATGCTGTATACTGAAAGTTAAATGATACTGACATGTTCCTATAAAAATCATAGGAATGGGTCTGTATCAAAGACATGCTTTAAATACCCCCCCAAACCTTTGTTAAGCCAACCTTCTGACACTGCCAATGGCATTTCTGTGGTTGTTTTCAGTGACGCTGGGCTGGAGGCAGAGCGATCCTTCATGTTTTCATTTGTAATTAGCCTATGGAAAGCTTGCTCCGCCCCCAGTCCATCATCGCTGAAAAAAAAAACGCAGAAAATCCATTAGCAGTGTTGGACGGTCAGCTTATGAAGGTTCAAGGGGGGTGGGGCATTTAGAGAATAATATTCAGCGTGCAGCACCTCAATACAGACACGTTCCTTAGATTTTTAGTCAGTATTACTTTAAAGGGAAACTATCGTGCAAATGAAAATGCATTTGATATAAGCTTCAGCATACTGAAGGAAGAAACTTTCTAATTGCAATCAATTAAATATTCTAATCAAGTTCATCTTCACTATCCCTCTATCAGTATTGGTTTCTCTTCATTCTGTCTTCATGCAGGAGTTGGGTGTCTGATATTAAATCCAATATATCTTATAGGGGGCTGCTTTTGCCTAGAAGATGTATCAGAGCTCACTCTATTAAAATCACCAGACATCATGTCTCTCTACATGCAGAATCTGTGCAAAAGGCAAGTTATTTTGCTAGATTTTGTTTGTACTGGAATCAGTTATATGAGTGAGCTCTAATACATCTGCTAGGAAAGGGAGCCCCCTATAAGATATATTGGATCTAAGGACAGAATGAAGAGACACAGCTACTGACAGAGGGATAGTGAATGTAAACTTGAATCAATGCAATTTAATTGATTGTATTTAGAAAGTTTATTTTTCAGGATGTTGAAGCTTATATTAAATTTTCATTTTTGCATACATAAGCTTTCAATAATTTAGAAATGTAATTGCAATAGTTCCCCTTTAATTCTAAGCAACACTCCAAAATACATAACACGCTTTCAATAATTTAGAAATGTAATTGCAATTGAAAGCAGGTATCTTTTTTCCCTCTACGCTGCTTGTACGGACTGAAACAATGTTAGTCTTCCTCCAATCAACACTCCATTTCCCACATTTCACTGCACTACAGCTGACTACAGCAACATTGCTTTGACCATACATGTAGTCAGAAACTGCAGTGAAGCGATTTGCAAAGGGCAGTCGCAGAGTTTTCAGTATGAATAAGGTTTATAAAGAACTCCAAAATCAAAGATAATTTGTAATTAATGTATAATGGAAATTTTTTTCTTCTAATACAAACATTTAATCATTAAAAAACACCAGTAGGATTGTTATGCCACCAATATGTATTTATGCAGTTTAGTTGTCATAAAGTACAAGGAACTGCCTTATTAGGGCTGAACTACCCTGCTGATTTTGACAAGATTCTGCCGGATCAGATACTGGGCGACAAAACGCCTGCATAAAGTCGGATGCGACATTCATCCGACACAACATGACCGTCGGATGAAAACACTGCAAGCTGTGTCATATGAATGCTGTGACAGCTTCCAACTTTTCTATTACGTACCTTGTCTCCTGTCACATCCGACTTGATGCAGGCGTTTCGTCGCCCTGCGTCAGATCCGGCAGAATCATGTCAAAATCATCTGTGTAGTTCAGCCCTAAGAGAAAAAGGCAATTACTCATTAACTAAGGATTGCAGAAACTGAAGCCTATTGGAAGTAACAATGAGTATCTTGGAGCTTTCTCGATGATTTTTTGTCAAAATCGGATAAAAATATATACAATAATCAGCCCTGTGTGGAGTAACAATAAATAGCTTACCATACACATATCCAGCACTGAAGACAAAGGCTGATAAGGGTCAAGAACTGTAGCCCTTCTCAAGCAGAGGTAGTTACGATGCACAGAAACAGTAATAGTTAATTTTGTGGGATTAAACTTTGAATACAGAGATGCACATGAGAAAGTCTTTGGAAGAACAGTGTGCATAAGAAAGACTAATACTGCTCTGCTTTGTTAGATCAAATTTGATATTGCCAATATATATATATATATATATATATATATATATATATATATATATATATATATATATATATATATGAAGCCGGCACTCACGACAAAACTGTTAGATGTGCCTGGGTGCAGAATCAAAATATCGAAAGTCTTGCATTTTTAAATAAACAATTTTTTAAGACCTGAGAGTGCGGATCCCTTTTGTTGATTGATTTTATATATATATATATATATATATATATGTCACCGATGGAGGTTCTTTTGTTGGTTATCAAAAGGGCCCAGCCTTAAACATGTTGTGTGATTTTGTGATATTCACTACCCCAATTAAAAGATAAATTGCTGCCGTGGATTTGTCCTGCACTTCAGCATTTCTTCTGAATATTCATCACACACCAAACGGATTTCACAAAGCACCTTTTAGCTTGTATGACTATGACTGGTATGAGAATATGAATACTGCTGAAAATAGCAATACTGCTGCCAGAAGAACTTGCAAAACATACCTGTAACATAATACCTAATATACCTGCAATCATTTGGTAGTTAGGTTGTGATGAGAGACTGGTAGCAAGGGCCAACAGAAAGGAGACTAAAAAACTAAATAAATACAACAGCAAGGCAGCAAATAGCAGCAATCTGAATAAACAGAGCATTATAGTGTATAAGAACATCTAGACTACACTGTAAAGCAAGGATAATGTTATTCCAACCCATGTGAGACTGGAAATCCCAGCATATTCCAGGCCCACTTCACAGCTTATCTAGCAGTCCCTACGAGCAACAGGAGAGTCAAAACACATGCACCATGCATTTTAAATTTCACCGTTGAATTTGCCCTAAATTGGAAGAGGAAAAAAAAAAGATACAAGGCAAGCAAGCCATGAGTATCACCTTGCTTTCAAAATTTTCATATATTTGCACATTATGGAAGTTATGATTACAGTGCTGTTACTGTAATCTTCTAACGTCGACAACCCTTCCCTAATTTAGTCTTCTGTCCTAAGTAGCACCTCAGGTTCTGATAAGGAGCAGTAGAGAAAATAGCCCATCTCATCAATCTCCTCTGCAGCGAGTTCTGAGAAAAGGTCCACCTTTGGGTCCATGGCTGAGGGCAATTCTCCTTTCTCTAAATGACCCACGGTTTCTCTGAGAACCTGGAGAAATCGGTCAGCCAGCACCCCATGTGACCAGTCTGACTCCTTCTCACAGGTGTGGAGGAGGATGTTTGTAAGGTGAGAAGCAGTGAGATGTGAAAGTTGTAGATTGTAGTGACAGATGGCTTTTAGGATCTTCAGACATAGGCATCGGCACCCTGAATCCTGCTGATCCCGTCCCATCAAAGCAGCAGTTTCAGCTCCACGTTGGCTGAGCCTCCACATATTTCCATAACAAGGCTGTCTATGTGCCTTGGCTACTGCTGAGTGCTCATCAAGTGCTGCCAAAGGCAAGAAGTCTATAAAAAGCTTCTGATCTTCCTCATACTGAACCTCCAGGATTAGGCTCTCTGATGGGACTACTGGTCGGATGACATAACCCAATATACTGCCAATGGCTGGCCAGTTTATAGATCCTGACACTACTTTCTCAAATGTAGCTACGACTGACTTTGGACAAAGGTAACCACCTACAACACAGCGGTCCCAGTAACTACTACCCCTTGGGAAGTATTCCACATTTTCTCGACGAATGAGGCAGAATCCAGGTAAGTTAAGGATGGTCTCCTCCCCAGGGACACATGACCACAAGTTCTTTTCCATGACGAGGGGCACCATTAGCTGAATATGATCTGCTCTCACAACCTGCATAGAAAATTAAAATACTTTAAGAATACTTGTCATAAATTAAGACTTCCATAGGCATTTCCTCCCAGCTGGCCGCATATACATAACAGAGATTACTGAAGCAGTTCTGTATTGTGCAAGTTCTCACCCAGGTATGTCTGGGACACCAGAACAATATAGCCGTGTGATGCTCAGAGGAAAAGTTCACCCCCCCATTCTCAAACTCACTCATAAGTAAGTCAGACACAAGCATCTCTCGGCAATGAGGGCTTGAGCTAAAAGGCTTAGCTAAGGCAGCGCAATTCTAACTTGAATGAAAATAATAGTTATTAAAGTTTAATTAATGCAATGATAGCATCTCATTACTAAAATTAAGATTTTACTTTACCATTAGCTCTTTTTTCATGACCTGGCACTAGGGATGCACTGAATCCAGAATTCGATTCGGGATTCGGCCAGGATTGGGCCTTTTTCAGCAGGATTCAGCTGAATCCTTCTGCCTGGCTGAACCGAATCTGTATTCTAATTTGCATATGCAAATGAGGGCCAGGGAGGCAAATCATGTGAATTTTTGGCACAAAACAAGGAAGTAAAAAATGTTTTCCCATTTTGGGAAGGATTCGGGGGTTTGGCCGAATCCAAAATAGTGGATTTGATGCATCCCTACCTGGCACCACTGACCGCACGTGATTTTTCCTGCATGTTTCTTAAGTTACACAACAACCTATTTTATTTTAAGTACACACGTCACTTAAAAAGACCAAAAAAAAAAAAAAACCAATGCACCCACAACAGTATCCACCTTCCAACTCCCTGAAAGCATGAATCGCTTCTCCTGGTGTGTAAATGGCATGCAGTGCAACATGGCTACACCCACCTCCCTGGCAGTGATCACAATAGGAGAATGTGCACTGGAAGGTCAGTCCGAGGTCAGCAATACAAACTTAAAAGCTAGACGAATATACTACTGACGTCAGCGAAATGTTTTCTATTCAATGTATTATATATACCTAAATGTTCTACAGCTTTTACATTGAATGGGAAATACCATTTCTGTCTTCACGCTGACATATAGTAACTTTATATATCAGCATACTAAAATACAATATTTCTATAGTGCAACTGGCACTGGCAAGAAAGTCTCACTGGAAGATACCTGCAGGTCGTCATATAGGCTTCCACTAAGGTGCATCTCTCGCAACTGCATATCTGGGAACTTGTGGCGGATGTAATTGCGCAGTTCAGCACAGATGTCCACAGCAGCTTGCTTAGCAATACTTTGTTCTGTGGGTGGGATGGCCACATGTTTTCTGTAGAAAGTAAAAAGTTTCTCTTGAAGGGACATCCGCAGACGAGTCTTCTTCAAGTCTGTTTGTGACTTCCTAGCTGGTGGTTTAGGACGAACAGGGTCTACAAAAAAATTAGTAAATAATAATGAGTAATAGGTTAACTCCTTATAAGTAAATGTACGGGGTTTAACCAATATTCTTTGGCAGTTGAATTTCACACAGCATTCACATTTATCGTCAGACAATGTATCAACATTTTCTGCTTCTCCAACTTAGAAGCATTTCCAGTTGAACTGTTAGTTTGCCTTAAAGGAACAGTTCAGGGTAAAAATAAAAACTGGGTAAATAGATAGGCTGTGCAAAATAAAAAATGTTTCTAATATAATTAGTTAGCCAAACATTTAATGTATAAAAGCTGGAGTGAGTGGATGTCACATAACAGAATACAACACAACATCCTGCTTTTCAGCTCTCTAAATCTGAGTTAGTCAGAGACTTGAAGGGGGGCCACATGGGACATAACTATTCAGTGAGTTTGCACTTGATCCTCAGCATTCAGCTCAGATTCAAAAGCAACAGTTATGACCCATGTGGCCCTCCCTCAATTCACTGACAGGTTACTGCCTGTAACCAGGGTAACCAGTCAGTGTAAACAAAAGGGAACTGAAGAGCAAGAAGTAGTGTTCTGTTCTGTTCGACTTACAGTCACTCCAGCCTTTATACATTACATTTTTGCCTAACTAACTATATTGAAAACATGTTTTATTTTGCACAGCCTATCTATTTACCCAGTTTTTATTTTTATACTGAACAATTCCTTTAAATGGGGATTTATTACTCTTAAGAAAGTATACATTTTGCAATATAAAACAGTTTGAGACTTGTTATGGAGTAAAAGGGTGCAATACATTGGGTTGCAAGTGGATAACTAAGTTAGTTAGTCCAAGTCTATTATCTTTCTATATGATGATTAATTACATGAACCTGTGAATTCATATGGTAATTATGAACACTAATAACCATTTACAGGGAGAACCTTGCAATATGTACTGAATCGTGCAGAACTAAACTATGAAAAAAATTTCTACAATATACGATTGTATGCAGCAGTCACCTGATTCTAATGCAGAGTAATCTGTGGGGAGAGTCTGCAGACTGCGGCTTATAGATGTCTTCATGTCATTGTTCAGAAGTCGTGTTGATGAGCCTAACCAGCTAGGTTCTTCCCAACTCCGTTTGCTTGACTGACAGGATCGCGAGGGACTGGCAGGGGCACTGATAGCCCGGTCATACATCTAAATATGCAAAAACACAAGATTTTTTTTTACTACTATAGACTTAACATATATAACATGAGTGATAACGTCCCTCAGTCCCTTAGGAGGTCCATAAATTAGCATAGTTGCAACTATTTGAGAGGTACGAGTTCATTGCACTCTCTGCAACATAAAGTTGTTACATGGAATGGACAAACACATAAATCATGATGGGGAGACGGCAAACTAAATTCTACTCCTATTTATCTCAAAGTAACTTTTATTGCTGACTTGGTTTCCCCAAAGGGCACAGGAATTAATACCATTCAGTATTTCTATGTCCCCCCAACTGTGCTAATGAGACAGCCTCTCCTGTTCCTCTCTATGACAGTAAACATCAAGATCACTCACCCGTTTCACTGCCAAAGTAGCTATTCCTAGCATGGCAGCTCCTCCTACGCCAAGCACCAGTCTGGCATTGGAGAGGACAAAATCTATAGCAGTGCCAATGCCACCGTCATCCTTCTTGCCTTTCTTCTCTCCAGCTCCTGCCATGAGTTCTTTGATGAAAAACAGATGTGGGAAGCATAACTCAGAAAAATCCAATTTATATATAAACAAAATAATATAATGACGTCTTGAAAACTGTTGTAAAAGTGCGTTTTGCATTATGAAAAACAATTTATCTGAAAATGACATTTTCCTGAAGCATTGGTTTAAGAAGTGCTTATCACATTACAACTAAGCTTGTTTCAATCGAAACTAACCGGACATTGTATATTTCTCACTATGGTTTCTACCATAGGTTGACCTCTACACATCCTCAATCACACTGTTTCTGGAGGGAATTAAAACCTTTTGCTGGGTGCACTGGTACGTTTCCGAAGATCAGAAAAATGAACAAATCTAGTTGACTAGTATTAAATATTCTATTTGATTTTTCAAGGTGCAGTAAATATCATCGTAGCTCCTGAGGCTGCAGAGTCCTAACCTCTAATCTTACAATTGCTTAATTATACTTCATATGGGTGAATCCATATGCCTGAAACACTTTAGTGTTCTGTTTCTATACCAGCTAGAACAAGCAGCTTCTTGTCTTTCCTGTTCCTTCTAAACCAGTATAAATGAAGCACACTCAACTCTAAAGGTCAAGGCAAGTTAAAGGGGTTGTTCACCTTCCAAAAAACTTTTTTCTGTTCAGTTGCTTTTAAATTGTTGCCCAGAAATAAAGACTTTATTCAATTACTTTCCATTGTTTATCTTTTACTGTTTTTCCAAAATCTAAGTTTAAAGTTGAATGTTGGTGTCTGTGGTGTTTGAGTCTGGCAACTCAGAAATGCAGGTGCAGACTCTAAACTGATTAAATTTTGCAACATTTCATTGATACATTTCACAGCAACATCTCTGGAGTATTAGCAACTATTGTATCAATTCTAACAGCTGCCTGTAATGAAAGAGATTCTGCTCAGCGGGGGACAAAGATAAGAAATGTATCCATTAAATGTATCACTTTAGAACAGTTGAGCTGCTTTAGAAGGTGAAAAATGACATTAGGAAAACGGTTACAAATAGAAAATAGACAGTAATTGGAAAAAAGTAATTATATCTGGTGATCTATCTGAAAACAACTAGTTGTTTGAAGGTGAACAACCCCTTTAACAAGTCATGCTGTTGTAGTAGTTGTTCAAGCTGGTCTACAACAGACCTGTTCAACGTAACTCTGAAATGAGCTTCGGAATGCTATATAAAGAATAATATTAACGCGAGAGCTAAATTGGGAAACTTTACAGTAGATATTAAACACTAAGAAAAGTTGCCCAAAAAAAGTGATTATGGTCAATAGAGGCACATTAGAAGGGGTATAAAAAAAAGTCCGCTTCCTGCTGTACCATCTCAGTGACACTCTTGTGTTGCCTCTGAGGCCCTTTTTTTTTTGTTGTTTTTGACATTATAAGACAGCCGACTAGTCATGCACCCGGAAAAAAACGACAATAGTTTTATATAGCAATTCTGTTTTGGAACACTACATATTATTTATACAATCGTTATCCTTCACTCCTGAGGTACACCGATGTGCCTATGATTACGTATCTCTAGATACAAAACACGTTAGCACAAGGTTGTTTTAATTCATGGGAAAAAAATCGAGTCTTACCACATCAATGTGCCTCAGGAGTGGGTGCTCATTTCTAGTTATAAATAAAGAAAAATAGAATACCCCACTTAATCCCTCATACAATAGTAGTCATACAGTTTACCTTTATAATTCTATTACCTTGTAGTAGGTGATAAGAATATGATTTAGATAAAAAACAGTAGGTTTTGCCAAATCAAATTAATTGTTTGAATGTGCAAATTAAGGTAATTCACTCAATTCATAAATTACTAAAAACCAAATTCGACTTGAGTCAGGAATTCCTTTATAAAGTGCAGTGCTTAATTAATTAATATTGATTAAATTAATTCAAATTAATTCATCAAGTGCAAAAGTGATTCATAAGTTACTAATTCCTAAAAGGGCTGAATTAATTATGCCACAAGTAAAGTCAAATTACCCAATGAATTACCATCAATTTATAGTGATTAAATTATTAAAAACTTTTGCTCACAAGTACTAGAAGTATAATCAAGGTATATGAATTTATTAGAAAGTCTACAATTAATTGGATAAAAATCAGTGCTCAAATTCATGAAGGAAAGGAGGAAATTGGAAGAGAAAGAGAGGTGGAGCTGTCCCAAAACTACTACCTATTTCTGGGGGACACCACAAAGGTGGAGAAGGCAGAGTAACCGGGACTGTGGTTTCGATTTTTACCTAGACCCTAGTGCTGTGAAGAGCTAGGATAACCTGAAAAACCACAAATCCACGGCCTCCTGATAAATTAGTGGTAAAAAGATTTAAGCGAATGATTTGAGCACCTCCCAATTCCCTGCCAGTATTGTAGACCCAAATAGTTAAAAATCTAGTTAAAAATCTGTATAAACGCTGACGCACGTTTCTCAAGTTAAGCTTTTTCTAGTTGTCTGCACCTTCACCCCAAGCTACAGGTTTGGGGAGCTGCACCCAAGTCACCACTTGATATTGGCGAGTGTGAATCACACGTTTCACTTTGCCGTTTCATTTGTGCCCAGTTTAATATGCACCCAGGCCAACCTGTTCATTTCTCCTTTAAATATCTAGCAGAAATGTCCAGCTTACATAGGCTTTGAATGTTTTATACAATATTTAAACTCATCCAGACAATTTCTACCTGCACAGTGCAGACTGACAAGTGATGGAGTGTGTTATTTGTTACACCAGCCCACCAAGCTTGGTCCTCAGGAAGAACTGCCCTTTCTCCAGCTGCCTCTCCTTATCCTCCAGCCGTGTCTGATATTGATGTTTCCTGAACTCCCGTCGAACACATGAAGCGTAGAAATCTCGCTCTGTTAACTGCAGCTGGCGCCCCTGATGCAGAAGAGTGCGATAAAGGAGCAGAACTGCTTCACGGGACCA
Source organism: Xenopus borealis (assembly GCA_024363595.1). Lineage (NCBI taxonomy): Eukaryota > Metazoa > Chordata > Amphibia > Anura > Pipidae > Xenopus > Xenopus borealis. The sequence goes on from CM044438.1 coordinate 101,207,410, forward strand.
GCCTGCCATGGCAGGTGGAGGAAAAGAAGAGCTGGCCCAGCACGTCTAAGCAGAGAATGTACATATATAATAATTCACATATACAAAATGTAACAGCTCTTACTCACCACATGAATGAAATGAAACACAAAGCTGGTAAAGCCCTTAGGCCTTATAGACATTCTTCAAAAAGTATCCCAACCTACCAAATTATTCTTTTCAAATATATAAGGAAGCTAAAGCTGCTGGCATGAGTCATCACTGCACAATGCCATATACATTAATCTCAAACAGATGTCCAATGTTCTGTGTTGCAGAGTAGGGCAGCAGAGTTGGATGCTGCTTCAGGTTCTAACCTCTGCAATCTTCCAATAGAAGAATATGCAGTTGAAGCTGATACAAACTAAGGCTTATGCTCAATGGAGGCAATAGAAAAAACTTAGTCCCTTTGTAAAATATATAATGAAGCAATAGAATTCTTAATTAATCAGATGAAAATTGAGTGTAGGACTGGCCAGATATGGAATGACTGACGTATTTCAAAAGCAAACATATGGATCAGCGCCTAAGGCTGCGGGAAATCAAGGAAAAACACTATATAGTGTAGTAATTCGAATAACTATTTCGGCACCCAGTCGTGCAATTAGATTCACAAGTGGTATATCTTTTAAGAAAAAAGTGCCCTTTCGATTCTTTATCTGTCTCCGCAGAATCACCCCATCGTGCTCTGACCAATTCCAGTAATATGGCAGAAGTGCCAATTACAAGACCAAGTCTTGGGATATTGCATACAATGGTTCTTGGTTTTTTTTCTCCTCCAATGATATCTCTAGCTCAATAATGGTCTTTTTGCCGGCAAAGTCCTTTTTCCCCTCTCGCTTCTCCTCGTGGTTTGTCCAATCACTGCAACTTACTTACATTGCTTTGAAAGCAGCAAGTAAGTTGCAGTGATTGGACTGAAAGTATTGCGGGTGACAGCACAAACCACAAGGAGAAGCGAGAGGGGAAAAAGAACTTTGCCGGCAAAAGGACCATTAACCTCCCCACTCCTGGATCCATCCTGGAAAGAAGCAGCAATACTGAAGAGTGAATGATATACATTTTAATTGTGAGTGCAATATTATATTGGAAATTTTTTTAAATAAATACAATTACACTATGGGATGTATGCTTTTTCCCTTATTTAGCTAGAGATATCATTGGAGGAGAAAAAAACAAGAACCATTGTATGCAATATCCCAAGACTTGGTCTTCTATGTAGGCACTTCTGCCATATTACTGGAATTGGTCAGAGCACGTTTGGGGTGATTCTGCGGAGACAGATAAAGAATCTAAAGGGCACTTTTTTCTTAAAAGATATACCACTTGTGAATCTAATTGCACGACTGGGTGCCGAAATAGTTATTCGAATTACTACACTATATAGTGTTTTTCCTTGATTTCCCCGCAGCCTTAGGCGCTGATCCATATGTTTGCTTTTGAAATTTTCTACACCCAGTGAGGAGACTGTGGAATGATCGGCAGGAGGAAACAAAACTAAAGGACTTACTAACCTTTCTTTTATATATACTTTTAGCTGTATATTTTTGCTGATTGATGTTTTTGACGTAGTTGGCCAGCTTAAATATATTGCAATATATGGACAAACAATCCCTGTTGTTTAAAGGGTAAGGCATTTTTTAGTAGCTGTATGCACAGAATGTCTCAATGTCTTAAATATATTGATAATGGGTTGAGTGCAGAGGACCTCTTGTATTTGTCTAAATAGAAAGAGGAGAACCTGAAGCAAAACAAGGTGGGGCCTGCCTACCCTGCTGCCCTAATCTGATTTTCAGAATAAAGCACAACAAACAGACATGCTTAGGAGGGTCCCCAGTTGAGCATTCTGGTGGATGGAGGGCAGGCTTTGTAGAGGGTCCAGTTATTAATCTGGCTTTAGTTCTATTTTTAAAGGATAAGTAAACCTTTAAAAATAAGTGAATTTAAAACTGATGAGGGGGCTATTCTAAGCACTTTTTTAATGTACATTGTTTACTTTTTTATTAAATTCCAAGATATTAAGGGATACATTTACTGTTAATATGAATGAATACAACAGCACTGCCTGCTGGTCATTTTCCCACCAGTCTGACCAGAAGAAAGAAAGAGGCTGCTCTGATGTTCTTCTGCTTGAAGAAAAGAAAGATTTGAGAAAGTTTTCTGACATTCCTAAGCAGAAGAACCTCAGAGCAGTCTCTTTCTTACTCCTGACAACTTCCTTGGCTAATTGGTGATCAGACAGGTGGGACAATGACCAGCAGGTGGTACTGTTGTGACTAAATTCATTCATATTAACAGTACATGTATCCCATATCATCTTGAAATAAAAACAATTAATGTACATTGCAAAATTGCTTAGAATTGTCCCCTCATCAGTGTTTCACATTTACTTATTTTAAAGGTTTACTTATCCTTTAAGGGCAGTTGATCGCCTAATTAAAGAATATGCCATGCTAAGCAAGTTTCCAATATACACACAAACATTTTCAGAGTTTAAAGGAATTGTTCAGTATAAAAACTGGGTAAACAGATAGGCTGTGCAAAATAAAAAATGTTTCTAATATAGTTAGTTAGCCAATAAAAACCAGGCAGTAACCAATCAGTGACTTGAGGGGGATCACACGGGGAGCTCCCGGTGTGAGCTGCCATGACAGTGGACGCGCATGCGCATTAAGAAAAGCGGCCCCAAATAGTGATCGCTTTTCACATAAATGCGCATGTGCGTCCACTGTCATGGCGGCTCGCACCGGGAGGGAGTTTGCCGGCGCTTGCGGGGGACATTTGAAAAAAAAAAAAAGTACTGTTATCCCCAACCGGAATGCGGGCTCTATCAGCCAGCACCTTTGGTTGGGGGTAACTTTTTTTAGCGATAGGTGCCCTTTAAAACATTTTGTCTTTGTAATTGCAGCTGAAAACAGTATCTGTTACTCCTCAAGTTCAGGCGTGACACAAGATTGTTCTGCCAGTCAAACTGGCTTGTGCTACATTGTTTTAGCACTGGCCAGAAGCAGAAGTGCAACATTATATAAACAGCCACACATACATTAACTTTGACTTCACTGGCACTGTATAATTAACAGCACTCTGGAAAAGCTGCATGAGAGAACATTGTCTGTCATTAAGTTTTTGGCTGGAGTTGAAGGCATGAGCTGTGATGAAAAATAATGAAGTACTAGCTGTGTGTCAGTTCTATACAATATAACCACAGGCTGTCTGTAATATCACAGCATACAATTGGGTTACAATACCAAAGACTACATAAGCAATTCACCTAAAATAATAAGCTTAGTGCTTATTGGTTGCTATATAAATCACACGGCAGAGAGCCCAGACCACACAAGCATTTACCGCTCACCCACTCAATGCCATTCTCACAAGTTCACCAACGCACAAGCCTTTCCCATACTAACAATCCCGCTTACTCGCAACTCTTCTCAGGGTCGCCGGCAACATGGAAGCGTTTCCGTCACATGGGAAAGATGACTTCCGGTTACAACGTACCATAGACGTGAATGAAGAGGCAGGATGGGCACTTACGTCGGGAATGATAACCTTGCACTATTTCTGGATGTTTAACTGCTCTTGTGCTACTAGAAAAGTGTGTTTAGTCATATCTGGGACTGGGACGTGTAACGTAATTAGGGAATAGAAGGATTACATCATATCTCTGTGTTATTATTATACACCCGGCTATGCTGCTATGTGCTGGAACTGGTCCTTGCAACTAATATCTCACCCTAGTTTCTATCACAACTATTCTATCAGATGGATTAGTGGCCCTATACTTACATTTTATTCTGAAATTTTCCTCTGTGTGCCCCCAGCTAGACCATGTACCCTGGCAGATAAGAGGACTTTAATTACAATGTTGCCACCTTTTCTTGAAAAAAATACCGGCCTTCCTATATATTTACATTTTTTTCCTATTAATAACATTGGGATCAGCGATCAAAAATACTGCCCAGGCTGGTAAAATACCAGCCAGGTGGCAACCCTAGTCACAGGATATAAAGTGTGGCACACTTGAAGAGACTAGGCTGTCTCATGCAATTAAGGCTTCATATCACACAGTGATTGTTCTGATCACAGACCTTCCTGTTATTACTATTTGAAGTAGTAAATGAAAATAAACAAAAACTCATGTTGAAACGGGGAAAATTATATTGTGTGGGGACTCCAACCTGGTTTTGGATTCCT
>CM044438.1:101216463-101259015 GCA_024363595.1 Xenopus borealis
TCGTTTGAATCACAGTTTTTGTTTATTTTCATTTATTGCTTTTCAAACCTGCGGTGAGGTTTAGTGAACGCGACTGTCTTTTGGGCTCCTCTCTTTTTTGTGCATACTATTTGAAGTAGGTAAGAATTCCTGGTTCCTCCCATTTGCCAGTACAGGTATGAGTACTAACAAATGCAGGCATTGGCTTAGCAGTGGCTGGCTATTAAGGATAGGGTTGCCACCTTTTCCTGAAAAAAATACCGGCCTTCCTATATATTTATCTATTTTTTCTATTAATAACATTGGGATCAACCATCAAAAATACCGGCCAGGTGGCAACCCTAATTATGGACAGCTCAAATACATTTATAAAGTGACCAGCTCATTTACATATTAAAGACAGACCTAATTTGCAGTTTTTAGGGGAGCAGCCCATTTATACTTTAAAGCAATAGGCCATTTGCCCGAACCCACAGATTGCCAGTCCGGGCCTGGAAGTAACTCATACCTCCAAACAGGTCAGAACTGAGAATCAAAATAGGCCCTGGCATTTCAGGTTCATAGAGGCCGAATCAGCCCACACACAGGCCCAAACAAATATAGGCCTAAATATTGACTTTCTATGGCACCTTATAGCAGCCTGTCTGGCATTTGCTAGAACCCACAGATTGCCAGTCCGGGCCTGCCTCCCAACATTTTGCAAATAGAAAGAGGTGCTGTGCCCATTACCACGCCCATGTTTGTGGCCACACACACCCCCTAATTACCATGTCCATATTTACAACATTTGCCAGGTTATAAAAGTATGAACACATTTCTGTGTTTAATATGTGTTTATTACAGTTTTGTTAATAAAGGTGAATTGCCCTTTAAGAAGTGAGTCTTGGGTCTCCCAAGAGACAAAAAGTAGCTAACTATCTATTCTGGGCCCTCTACCAAAAGCCAATTAAATTAGAAACCTGGCTGTTCAGTGCAGGAGATTTTGTGACATTTCACTACCAAAGCAGGACTGTGCCACTCAAAACAGGACAACTGGGAGGTATGGTGCCTGAATAAAGTTCTGAATAAGGAGAATGAATGGAAATCTCTGCCCTAAAATAATTGTTTTGCATCATAAAAGAAAATGTAATTCCAATAGGGTTGCCAAAAAAAATACCAGCTTTTATTCTTGCCATTTTTTCCTATTAATAACATTGGCATCAAACATAATTTTTACAGGCCAGGCCAGTAAAATACCAGCCCAACGATCGGATCATAACGAAGTTAAGCGGGCGGATTGCGGGACCGCATCAACAAACAGATGCGGCTGCGATCCGATGGTATTTTAAATTATCAGCCCGTGTAGGGCCACCTTAAAGGAGAACTAAACCCCGCTAACTTCACTGATGTTCGCCGCCCTGAGTGCAAATTCGCATCTTAGTGAATTTGCGTAGTGCTGTTGAAAATTCGCCTGGCGAAGTGCGGTGAACAAAGCCAACGCTAGCGAATTTTTGCATCTTAGTGAATTTGCCCCTAAGTCACCAAATTATTGGACAGTGTATGGGGCCCTCCAACTGACTTTCACCGATCGATATCTGGCCAAAAATTTTGCAGTATGCACATGTCCCCCACTGGAAGCAGAATATTTACATGGGGTGTTTTGGAAAAACACCTTCCCTCCAGATGGGGAAATAATTTTGATGTGTTAAAGGGCAAGGAATGTCTAAACTAGAAAAAGGCTCTAAATGCTGTATTTTGTATACTAAACATAAACATGAACTTACTGCACCACAAGCCTAATCAAACAAATTATTTATGCTTTCAAAGTTGGCCACAGGGGGCTGTCATCTTGTAACTTTGCTATACATCTTTGCAAGACTAGACTACATACACATGCTCAGTGTGGTCTGGGCTTCTTAGGAATTGTCATAGATGATCAAAAAACAAAGCTGCTTGAGTTCTGCATGGCTGGTAAGTAAGACAGGGGCTCCCCCTGCTGTTCATAAGTATGATTGTTTCCCTGCCAGAAGTTAGGGACTGTCTGACAATTCCTATTCACAGCAGTAAATGAAGGGAGCATTTCACTGCATACAGGCAGGTTTCTTATAAAAATGGTACACATTTTTTAATTAAAGTATATTGAGACAGATATCTTTTTCATTAAAGAAAGTAAAAATGGGATTTTATTTTACTTTTCCTTTCCCTTTAAGTTCCCTTTAAGTCCAGGCCATATAAAAACACTAACCCCCATATGTAATAAAAGGCACTAAGTTTGCCCAAGGGCAGTAACCCATAGCAACCAATAAGATGCTTGTTTTTAAACATGTGACCAGTAAATTCTACCTGGGTTAATGCTCCTGGGCAAACTTAGTGCCTTTTACTTCTTTCTGTCTCCAGTGCAGTGATCAAAGTACAATTTTGCATGCAATTGGCATGTTTTTTTCCCACAATGCAGTGTTTTTACCAGAATTGCAGTATCATTGCATCTTCAAGGGGGCAACGTGCTTGGTGCTAAAATGAACACAATTGCATGTGCACTTTGTTTTAAATTGTCTGTAATTGTGGCAAATATTTTCACCATCTGTCTGACATAATTTCTGGCGTGTGATGGCATCATTTCCAGTATTCAGCATGAGATTGATGTGTGTGCACATTCTTCAGCTGAACACAACTGTGGCATATTCCAAGAAAAATGAAGAATGCATACTCAAAATTAATGAAGAAATATTTATTACATCAAAAAGCAAAATTACAAAAATGACACCAAAGCATAGGCCCTACACATTTAGACCATTAAGGTCTTCATCAGGAGAAAAAAAACAAAAGAGTTAAAGAAAAGGCAAATGAACTGTGGTGAATGACGTAGGGTGAGGAGGAAAACTCTGGAGCTACTGCCAGGTCCGGAGGTGGTAGTATCACCATGGTTTCCCTGCGTCAAAATGTGCAGCAGTATTCAATTTGGGAAGGAGGGCTGAAGCAAAAACAAGTGCAACTATGTGGAAGTGCAAGGAGTGCATTTTGACCACTCCTGCGCTAACCCCAGCCCCCAAACCCCCCCGTAGGGTTATATTTAGGGTTACATTAGGGGTGCAGTAGGACGCATTTTCCTGTTTGTATTAGGGCCCTTACACACGGGCGTTTTTACCTGCGCTCCCCTGCGTTGCGTTTGGCTGCGCTCAGCCGCAGGGGAGCTTAGGTATAGACGCACTCAATTATTTTCAATGGGGCTGTACTCACACAAACGCATGTAGGCGCCAAACGCAGGAAAAATGCAGCATGTTGCGTCTGAACCTGCGTTCGGCGCTTACACGCGTCTCGTGAGTACAGGCCCATTGAAAAGAATGAGGTGCGTCTATACCTGCTCTCCCCTGCGGCTGAACGCAGCCAAACGCAACGCAGGGGAGCGCAGGTCCAAAACGCCCGTGTGTAAGGGCCCTTACTTTGCATGTGCCGAAAAGTTCACAAAGTTCAATCAGCGAACTTAGTGAACTTTCGGAGCATGCTCAGTAGTACAAACTGGCAAATGCGTCCTACTGTGCGAGTGCCACAAAGCACCAACGGAAGAAGAAAACGTCGCTGGAGAGGATGGCGCCCAGGAACCTGGCTGGAGGGGACCTGCACGCAGTGCCGGTCTTAAACACATTGGACCAATTTGGGCCCGATGCTTATGGGGGCCCCGCTCCAGTGTGAGCTCTGATTCCTATCCCCTTAATCCCCCAGTAGCCCAGCCTACCCCTAATCCAGATTGGCCCAGCCTGCTCAGACCCGATTGGCCCAGCCCACCCCCAAATCTAATTCAACCAGCCCACTCCAAACCCAAATGGCCCAAATAACAAGTGAAATGCATTAATGTTGTATATATAATCCATGGTGCTGCACACACACAGTTTACAGTAGTAAGCAAGATTTAGGGGGCCCCGCCAAAATGGTTCTAATTGGGCCCCGCACTTGGTACAACCGGCCCTGCCTGCACGGAGGGGTAAGTAGCGATTTAGGGGCATTTTCCCCGTGTGAGAGGTAGGCTGGGGGGGAGGAGGGGGGCTGGGGGTTAGTGCGGGAGGGGTTGAATTCCCCTTTAATAATAAGTGATTGCAGGCACAACTTACTGTGGGAAATTGCAGGGAGTGCAACTGCATTTGTGGACAATGCCGGACATAAATGAGTCCTATTAAAAGGTTATATTAACTTTTAAAATGCAGTAGAGAGTGATATTCTGACACACTTTTTTTTTATTTAGCTTTTTATTCAGCCGCTCTCCAGTTTGCAATTTCAGCATCTGGATGCTAGGGTTCTAATTACTGTAGCAACCATGCACTGGTTTGAACAAGGGACTGGAATATGAACAGGAAAGGGCCTGAATAGAAAGATGATTATTAAAAAGTAGGTATAACGATGGGCAGTGTACATTTCAGTCATGTTGAACCGGCTTCTCTACGCAGACGTAAGTGTAAGCATAATTAAACCTATTACACAGAAGAAGAAAAAAGTAGGTATAACGATAACTTTGCAGCCTAACAGAAAAGTTGTTCTTCAGATGGGGTCAGTGACAGTTAGAAAGAGCCAGAAGGAGGCAAATAACTCAAAAACTATAAGTAAGAAAAAAATCAGAGCTAACTGAAAAGATGCTTAGAATTAGACATTCTATAACATATTAAAAGTTGATTTAAAGGTGAACCACCCCATTCTTTGGTAGATCAGCCTGTGTGATCAGGGTCATTGTCCTGCTACATGATTCATATTCTCTAGAGTTTCAGTTCTATTTTGGTCTCATCTGTCCACAGAACTTTTTTCCAATAGCCTTCTGACTTATCCACTTGGTATTTGCACGTTATCACCCCATTAATCTAATCATATATTTTATGCACCGCATTATCACTCCATTAATTTAATTTAATGTAATCATATATTATATTTTTTTGTGTGTTTTTTCAGTTATTTCACTTTTTTCCAGTTTGAAATTTAAGCAGTTATTTGGTTGCTAGGGCCTTGTTTACCCTAGCAACCAGGTAGTGGTTTGAATGAGAGAGTTATGAACAGGAGAGGGCCTTAATCAGCCCTGGACTGGCAATCTGTGGATTCTGGGGAATACCAGAGGGGCTGCTGTAAGGTGCCATAGACACTATTCATGGGCCTCTAGGGGCAGTTTGGGCCTCTGTGTGCTTGAAATGTCAGGGCATATTTTTAGACCTGGCCTTAATAAAAAGGAATACAAAGTAAGAATAAAAGTGTTGCCTCACAGAACAATAGTTTTTTTTTTTGGTTTTGGCTGCCAGGATCAGTGACCTCCATTTTAAAGCTGGAAAGATGCAGAGGAAGGGAAATAATTCAGAAACAAACATTAGAACGAATAAGGCGCTAATAATTTAGGACCTTCTTTAACATACTAAAAGTCTACTTAAAGGTGAACCACCCCTTTGAAGGTTAATTTATTCAGAAATATTTTAAATTCAAAAGGGTTCACAAACATTCAAATGTCACTGTATGTACACCTGCATTTTGATGAGAGCTGAGAGTATTGACCTAGAACTGCCTCAGGCCTTCATTATAATACACACAGTGTCCATAGTGAATATTTATAGGAGAGTGATGCCTAGCTCTGTGCCCTGGGAGACAACATACGCACAATGATTCATAAAGTGTCCTCCAGTCTTAATTCATCATACAGTTTAGCATTTGAGATGACATCCTCACCTTTTCCATTCCACTTCCCATCCGTCATGCCTTTTAGATTCGGTGAGTCTGTTTAGCTACAAATTCTTTCGCTGTGCACTAACAGTTACTGTGTCAGAAAATGTGTCTGTTCTTTTTATTCACATATCTAAAAGTAATGTTTTTAAATGTGATGTAACTCTCAAAGTATGCAACAAAATGCCTGAAAATACCTGTAAGTACTCAATACCTTTTAAGAACTGGATTAACCCAGTACATTGATTTAGATAAGTAATGGTTGCAGTAGTGTGTGGTGACACCAGTGCCTCTTATGAAAACTTGAAGTTAGTTACAGCAATTAGAAAGGTAGAGCCAAGGGCTAGACAAAGCAATAAGGCAGGGATAGCCAGATCAATACAAAAGGCAGAGGAATAGGCAGAGCATTGAGCAATAAAGCTGGAATAAGGTCAATAAGAAAGGCAAATGAATAAGCAGAGTAATAAAGCAGGCATAGCCAGTGCAATACAAAGGCAGAGAAACAGGCAGAGCAATAAGGCAGGATAGCCAGAGCAAAAAGAATGGCAGAGGCATGAGCAGAACAATAAGAAAGAGAGAAGAATAGGCAGAGCCATGAGGCAGGGATAAGATGATGAATAGGAAAGACAAAGGAATAAACAGAGTGATAAGGTAGGGATAAGCAGAGCAATATGAAAGGCAGAGTTATATACAGAGCATTAAAAAGGCAGAGGAATAGGTAGAGCAATAAAAAGGCAGAGGAATATACAGAGCAATAAAAAGGCAGAGGAATAGGTAGAGCAATAAGGCAGAGGAATATACACAGCAATAAAAAGGCAGAGGAATAGACAGAGTAATAAAAAGGCAGAGGAATAGACAGAGCATTAAGGCAGAGGAATAGACAGAGTAATAAAAAGGCAGAGGAATAGACAGAGCATTAAGGCAGAGGAATATACACAGCAATAAAAAGGCAGAGGAATAGGTAGAGCAATAAAAAGGCAGAGGAATAGAAAGCAGAGCAAAAGAAAGGCAGAGGAATAAGCAGAGCAAAAAGAAAAGTAGATGAATAGGCAGAGCTATAAGGATGAAGATTTTCATTAGACAGAGCATTAAAAAGGAAGGGGAATAGGCAACACAATAAGACAGGCATAAGCAGAGCAATAAAGGTCCCTATATATGGGCTGAAATAAGCAGGTGACATATTAAGTTGGTGTATGGGACCCTCCGACGGGCTTCCCCAATCGATATCTGGCTGGAGTGGATCTTTGCATCTATGGCCACATTTTTAAGAAAGGTAGAGGGATGACGTATATCAATATCTGATGAACATTACTTTGTGATGTCTCTTCTCCATGTATAGCCTTTATTTATTGAATGGAGAGAACATAATACCAAGCAGCATTGTTATAACCATGACCAATAAGCACAATTGTAATACTATACTTAATTGCTGGCTTCCAGCTTCACTAGGATCCATCTAGCAGTGCAGCATGTTTTACATGATGGAGCAGATTTTATTAAAATTTGTGTTTGGGAAGTTTTTCAGTGCGACTTATCAAGATTTGTAAAAGCACAAACTGAAATAAGTAGTCTATTAGAAGTGTATTTTTACTTCGACAAAGTTGGTGGTCGAGTATTTTTTAATTTGCGACTTATCAAGATTTGTAAAAGCACAAACTGAAATAAGTAGTCAATTGGAAGTGTATTTTTACTTTGACAAAGTTGGTGGTCGAGTATTTTTTAATTTGCCCCAAAGACTTATTATAGTCAGCACAGGCTCGCTTACATGTGGCAGGAGGGTTATATATAGCAAATAATGGATTTGCTATATTTAGCAAATAATGAAAATAGATTTCCTTGGAATTCACTGTTCAGGTAGTTCACTGTATTAACTATAGAAATGGCTCTGGAACTCAGATCATAGAAGCATACCTAGAATACCTTCCCTCAGGCCAGAAATATTGGTACAGACAATTTAAGGCAAAGTGATGAGGATCTCCAGTATGAAATGCCCCAATGCAGAAATAAATACAAGACTCATACTGGAACATCATTTGAAACAAAGAGAGTTTTTTTAGGTCCTTCAGACTAAATCTTCAATACACCATAACATGCAGAATATTTATTTTCTGGGGAATGTTACAGTGACATCTAGTGGCCAACCCTGTATTATTTTTTATTATTGTTATTATTATTACACAAAGGTTTCTTATATGAATGCTCCAAATTCACAGTTTTTGGTTTTGGGTCGTAATTGCCTAAGCCAGGGGTGTCCAACCTTTTGGCTTCCCTGGGCCACATTGGGAGAAAGAAAATAGTCTGGGGCCACACATGAAATACACAAACACTTTTGATTTATAAAAGTAAAGAAAATGCACAAAAAAGAACTACAATACCTGTTGGATAACCAGATGGAGCTATACACTGGAATATGGGACACCTGGATATTAAATAGACTTATTATCATACAGTATTATTATTACTACTAACTGGGCAATGGACAGAGTCCCCCCTCCTGCCTACTCCTATATCCTTTGCAACATGACGTTTCCTCGAGAACCAAGGGTTTCATGCTGAGCCACATATCCATCCTAGGTTGGACACCCCTGGTTACACCTCTTGAGTTTCTACTGAAAAGGAAAATCTCTATGATATTCTCATACTCACATCTGGGTTTTTGCTGCACTCATTCAAGTCTTTTGCAAGCTGCACAATGCTGTACTGGCAGGTACAAGGCAGCCCTGTCCTCACCACCTGCTGTAGTTGAATTTGGAACATTATGGATGTTGGGTTTTTGGATAACAGATCCCTCACCTGTATTATCCAAAATACTTTGGACTTTATGTTTTTTTGGAAAATGGGAGCACCAAGTCATAAGGCAATTTATATATATATTAGTTATTATCAAGTAAGTACAAGGCACTGCCTTACTACAGAGAAAAGGCCAATTGAGTGAAGAAATACTTTTTGGAAGGTGAGGAGCAGCATAGTCGTCACTCGTAGTAATAACTGTCCCAATTGTGTTCCTGGTGTAATGAGCAATGCATTTGGCTAGTGATTTGACTTTCCAATCTTGACCTAGAATAACTTTCACTGAAGTCACTGAAGTGAAAGGGGATGTTTGTGAATTATAGAGATACTGAACTTGATATGAGGTTTAGCAGCAAATCTGATTTTTAGCTGACTGACACTTTTTAGGAAGTCAGTTTATACCTTCCAGAGTTTTGGTTGAGACAGCCAAGATAGTTTATGTAAGAATGTGACATTTTTGCACCCCTCCATCTATTTATCTATTCTGGTGTGCAACACTACAGGGGATATAAAGGTTTGCAAAGTATGGGACCCTACCCCCAACAAACCTTTGGAAGGAGGACTTGTAGGAGCAATGACTTGCAGAGAAGCAGACCTTGCTGTTGCAGAGGGGCACAGGAGTGTAGAGGGCTCAGTAAGATCCTAATTATTGAGCAATTTCAATATATCATGATAGAATAGGTCAAGGTTTTGGAGGCCTAAATTGCATTCGCTGTGGGGCCCAGTAACATCTAGTTACACAACTGTCTAAGGCTTAGGCTAGGGCCAGATGAGTCGAATCTTGGCCTATGGAGAAATGTAGACTGAGAATCTGCTGATCTGCCGCTGCCCTTGAGAATCTGCTCAACATTGAAAACATTACCTCTGCTCAGGTGCGGGCAGATGCAGCAGATCCGACTTATCTGGCCCTAGCCTTACTAATGCCATTGTTTTGGACCTGTGTATTTTCATTGTAACCAGGTCTGGACTGAGAATTAAAATAGGCCCTGGCATTTTAGGTACACAGAGGCCCAAACAGCCCCCACCAGCCCAATAAATACTGACTTTTAATGGAACCTTATAGCAGCCCCTCTGGCATTTGCCAGAACCCACAGATTGCCAGTCCGGGCCTGATTGTAATGCTGGCCACAGATGTGCAGATTTTAGCCTTGTATCTGACGAACGATCGAACGTCACAATATTCTGACCTGATATTAACCATTTGGATTAAATAAAGTAGTGAAAGAACAAATCAGATGTTCTGTCCGTGACAGCAATCGTATGAAAGTTATGTCCGACAAATAGTAGTGACAGTCACCCACTGATCGTCAGAAAGGCAAAACATACAGAGATATTCTTGTTAGCTCACAGAAATCTTTTATGTTTTACAATCGTCTAAACGATGATTGCCATGGTACAAAAAATCCACACTCCGTCCAATAATCATACAAATCAATTCTTTGCATTTATGGCCGGCTTAACTGATTTATTACAAACTGTATGTGGAGTACTCCAAATTACAGGCAAACTCATGTGACCACAAACATTTGCTTATCCATACACTGCTACAGACACCAAACACACATCTGTGTCCACTCCTCACTGAACAAGAGATATTTTTATAGCCCCAAACTTGGTTCTGGGGTCTGTAAAACTCCCTTTGATAGCTGGTTAATTGATTAATTAGATTAATTAGGTTCTGTTTTTTCCAATTTGTTACATATAAATTCACGCCCAGTATTGGGGATGGCACTCATGTCTGAGGCATGGCACTAGTGCTAACATTTCCTAAGAGCAATATGCTCACATTTCAGCTCTCACTAACTCCCTCCTCACCCCCTGCTAATCCCCAAACACGTACCTACCGTGACTTATGTGTCGCATCTCTCTTCTTCCTTTGACTCTCTTCACTCTAATATCTCAGCTATCTCTTGTCCTAATGTGTCTACCTCTGTCTACTATAGCACACTCGCTGCTGTAAAAACTAAATGTGCTAGACCCAAACAACTTCAACCATGGCACACTGTTCATACAAAAGCACTCCAAAGACACTCACGTGCACTTGAGCGTCTCTGGCACAAACCCCACTCAGAATCAGACTTTTGGAGCTACAAATCTGCCATTTGTTCCTATAACACCAGCCTTTCCAAATCCAAACAAACATACTTTACTTCACTCATTAACTCCCTTTCTGAAAAACCAGCACAACTTTTCTCCACTTTTAACACTCTCCTTTCCCTTTCTCCAACCCCTCTGTGCACATCGGTCTCTGCTCCACCTGCAGGCCATTTGTATAAACTCCACTCTCAAGCTATTGCTGAGCACAAAATTGACAGAAGGGACATTACACTACTCAACCCCCCCTAGGCTTCCACCACCCTCCTTCCACACTCCCCAGTCTCTCCTGTGCTCCTTTACCCCTGTTACTGATGAGGAAGTCTCAAAAACTTTGGCCTCTTCTCAACTTACCACCTGCCCGGTTGAACCTATTTCTTCAAAACTTCTCCGCAATACCAACCCTTG
Organism: Xenopus borealis; assembly: GCA_024363595.1. Lineage (NCBI taxonomy): Eukaryota > Metazoa > Chordata > Amphibia > Anura > Pipidae > Xenopus > Xenopus borealis. The sequence goes on from CM044438.1 coordinate 101,227,399, forward strand.
TCTAATCAAAGCCTTAACTCATCTATTTAATCTCTCGCTCTCATTTCCGTCTCAACTGAAACATGCTCTTGTCACCCCCATTCTGAAAAAATCCTCTCTTGATCCCTCCAATCATGACAACCTCCGACCTACCTCTCTGCTTCCTTTCATCTCTAAACTACTTGAGTGCCTAGTCTACAACCAACTAACCTCATTCTTCTCTGATAATAACCTGCTGGACCCCCAATATGGTTTTAAACCACAACACTCCACTGAAACTGCCCTGACCCGGCTAACTAATGATCTTTTAATAGCTAAAGCCAACAAAAATTTCTCACTTCTAATACTGCTTGATCTGTCAGCTGCATTTGACACTGTAGATCACCCTCTCCTCCTCCAGGCCCTCCATTCCCTTGGCCTTCGTGACACAGCCCTGTCCTGGTTCTCTTCTTACCTCACCAATCGTTCCTTTAGTGTCTCTTACAATGGAGTAGCATCTCCCCCCCTACCTCTCTCTGTCTGGGTTCCTCAAAGCTCTGTCTTGGGACCCTTATTATTTTCCCTATATACTTTCTACCTCTACAAATGTATCAGCTCATATGGTTTCCACTACCACCTCTGGTGCTGACGATACTCAGATCTATCTCTCCTCTCCTGATCTCAATCCAGAAGTTCTAACTTGTGTCTCCTCCTGCCTGTCCGCTATCTTGGATGTCACAAAACTACCTTAAATCAAACCTCTCCAAAACAGAAATGGTTCTTTTTCCTCCAACTAACATCAGTAACATCCCAGAAGTATCCATCATAGTTAACAATTCCACTATCACCCCGTCTACCCAGGCCCATGCCTTGGGGTTATCCTAGATTTTGCTCATTCATTCCTCACATCCAGTGCTGCCAAAATTCTTATTCACTCTCTCGTCATATCACCTCTAGACTATTATAACTCTCTTTTAATTGGCCTTCTCCACCAGAGACTGTCGCCTCTCCAGTCCATAATGAACACTGCCGCTAGGCTTATACACCTCAGCAACCGCTCCTCCTCTGCCATACCATTCTGCCAATCCCTGCACTGGCTTCCACTACCCTTCAGAATTAAATTCAAACTAATGACCCTGACATTCAAAGCACTTCATAACTCTGCCCCTCCCTACATCTCTGAACTAATCTCTATATACCCAACTGCTTACTACACTCCTTTACTCAGGCCCAGACTGGCAATCTGTGGGTTAGGGCAAATGCCAGATGGGCTGCTATAAGGTCCCATAGAAAGTCAGTATTTAGTGGGCTGGTGGGGGCTGTTTGGGCCTCTATGTACCTGAAATGCCAGGGCCTATTTTGATTCTCAGTCGAGTCCTGCTTACTGACCTGCTACTCAACTCATCTCTCATTGCCTTCTCACATGCTCGCATTCAAGACTTTGCAAGGGCTGCACCCCTCCTCTGGAATTCTCTCCCACAGTCTGTCAGACTTTCTACCAACCTTTCAGCTTTCAAGAAACCTTTTAAAACACACTTATTTAGAGAAGCCTACCCTCACTCTTAACTATCCAATGCAATAGGATAGATTAGGGCAATGTGCCAAAGAAATCTCTTGCATATGACAGATCCAAGTAGACAGCTTGGGAAGGTAGAGCCAGAGATGCACAGTATGTCTGATATATGTTCATGTACATAATGCATTTTACCATAGGTCCTCCTAGCATGTCAAGTAAAGAGAGATCAAAACAGCCCCCACTGGTGCAATAAATAGTGACTGTCTATGACACTTTATAGCAGCCCCTCTGGCATTTGTCAAAACCCACAGAGCTGTTATTTCCATGAGGTCAAAGCTGTAGGAAAATGTGTTTTCCTGCAATGAGTTTGCAGGTGTTTGAAGTCTATCTCATATATTTCTGGCCCACAAACAATATATTTGCAGTCAGTATTCTCCCCCTAAATGTACATAATATACTAGGTGTGCGCTGGTATTTGGCTTAATACTCACTGATAGAAGCTTGAAGCTACAAGATTCAATTGTAATTTATTTTCAAACCACATAGCTTCAGGGGCTCGATCCCCTTTCTGATCTGAGGTTATGTTTACAAATTGGAAGGACCTATGGTCTTATATGTAAAAAGTTTGGTTTTGGACAGATACTGCATTTTTCTCCCACACACCATACACATCGGATTAATTAGTTCCTGATGAAACTGACCCTCATGTGAATGCAGACTGGAAGCCCCAATGGGGCAAGGATGGAATGAATGAAGCAGAATCTCTGTAAAGTGCTGCAGATTATGTAGGCGGAAAAGACCAATATATCCTAGTGAAATCTATCACTGACATTTGTTTTTCTTTCTTTTTCAGTAATTATTCATTCTATTTCTCATTCTTCTGTAATTATGGCTTTGCCATGCAGTGCAGAGATACCAGGTTCTGTGTATGTTCAAGCTGCCGTCTCCCCTTGTCATAGGTGTGTGTCCCTCCTGCTGGCTCATATTTCCATGCTTTCCATGTGGTCCTTCTGTTATATCTGTCTTGTTCCCAGTGACAGCCTATTTTTATTCAGTGGTGCTTTCTGTGGTTTTAGGTAAGTGATCTACTGTCTTACCTCCTGCATGAAAATAGAGTACTCTACTTGTGAAGTTTCCACTTGCTGAAAGCAGTGGGTGCTCAACCAGAAATCCCCTTCCTGCCACGGGGACAAAAGTAAGTATATATAAAAAATCCAGAAGCACACCAAAAAAAAAAAATCAAGCTTGATAAATTTCCTGAAGGGGTCAGAAACGTTGCCTTGTTTGTGAAATGCGTATGGGCTGAATAAATCACCAATTTTCACGCAGCAATAATTTTTTTGGTGTACTTCTCGATATTTTTATATCTACTGCCTCCAGTATCTATGTTCTATCATCAACTAAATTATTCTTTTCAGTTTGAGGGCAAAGTATCTATTAAGTGCCACTGTAGCCCTCAGTTAGAAATGTCCTTAGATCTTATCAGCTTCAACAGTTCATTCTTTCTCTTCTCTAGTTTTCCAGGTTCTGTTTAAATAAGAGTTTTCTTATTTGGCTTTTGGTGCTGTCAGTTGTTTTCTTTTCCCTTTTGCTGTTTCATTATTCATGGTTCACGGTTCAGTGTGGTCAGGAAAAGGGAGAATGCCTTTATTGTACTATACGTCTCTTTTTCACTCTTCACGATTTGTGTGTCACAAGTTGCCAAATATTTTTTGTACTTTTCAAATTGGCCAATGCATTTAACCCTAATAAATAATACAGATATTGGATCTGTTATTCGGAAAACCATTATCCACATATCCAGAAAGCTCAGATTACAGTAAACCCATACAGTGGCGTAACTAGATATTACTGGGCCCCACAGCAAATAATTTTTCAGGCCCCCAAAATGTCTAGAGGCTGATCTGTTTTGGGGCCTCATGGACTCCCATTTCTCTGTAATAATAAAACAATACCTTATACTTGATCCCAACTAAGATATAATTAATCCTTATTGGAGGAAAAACCAGCCTTTTGGGGTTAATTACTGTTTCAGTAGGTTTTTTTAATAGACAAAATATTGAGAACCAAATTACAGAAAGATCCCTTATCCTTTATCAGGCCCTGAGCATTCTGGATAACAGGCCCCATATCTGAACCTATATTATGTACTGCGTTGTAATATGACATGAGATTAGGGTTGCCACCCAGCCGGTATTTTACTGGCTTAGCCGGTAAAATATCTGCAAAGGCCGGGGCTGGAATTACAAATTTACCGGCAATGTAGTTGCCGGTAATTTGTAATACCCTTACAAAAAGCCATCAGCCTTTCACTTTAAACATATTTGTTCCCTGACGCTGTGGTGGCTCCTCCCCCTTAAGCGTCATGGCCTGGCCCCTTTTGTGTGTCATTACCATGACTCCGCCCCTTTATGGCACTCCCCACCCCTTTTACGTTGCTCCCTGACCCTTTTTTTCCGCCCCCCCAGCACTAGCCGGTATTTTTTTTTTTTTTAAAGGTGGCAACCCTACATGAGATATCTGTGTGTGGGCACTTGCTGACAGGTTTCTTTGCTGCCAGGTTTACAGAAGATGATGGTGGTAGTGGCTTCCCTGAGTGTTAGCTACACAGACCCTTCTCAAGCAACAACTGGATGAGAGACATCTTCTGGAATGTGTATGAACTCCAGGAATTCACTGTTGATCACAAAGCAGTTAGGGTGGCTTGGGCAGGTTCCATTAGGTAGGCAGTAAGGATCTGAAGCAGTCACCTCTGTAGTCCTCATTTAGACATGTCTTAGTAGGCAGCAGATACACTCTTAAATCCTTACAGTACTCACTGGGAATGCTGCTGTTGAACAGAAACATAATCAACACATACATTGAGGTGTCCCTTACTACTCCATTGGTAGAGCACACACCTTCTCATTATAAACGTGACTAGTCCAACTTGCACAACACTTGTATGGCTAAGCTGTGTTTGAATCATGCCTTTTTCTGCTCTTGATGGAGGTCTGTGACGACTAAAATATAAAAGTGTGCATAAAATGTCCAGCTGACTGTTACTGGAACATGAAATTATGGTTGATATCGTCCAAAAAGAACTCTCTGCTCTAGCCACCATTCACCTCAGAGGACATTATTCAAGCTGAGACTACTTCCTTTCCTGTGTTAAACAAGGACCTTACTACATAATACTTTATATATTAGTGGGTGTCCACTGGCCATGGCCACAGTTGTATGCATTTCCATATATATGTGTATGGTTACTGGATGGCAATACTGAAAGATACTAGAAGACTGCAAGAACAGTATGACAAAATGTATTTAAAATTGAGTGCATACAGTATATTTACAGACCTTTATGTAACAGGAACCAGGCAATATAGTAAAACATATAGAGAAATGTAGTTCCAGGTAATCTTTTATTCACAACTATGAACAAATTGTAAAGAATTTCACACTGACTTACCTCAAAAGGGCTTTATCCATGGCAATATTATCTTGACATTGTGCTGACAGCGTCTTTCAGAGAACTGTTTATTCTAGTTACTGACTCACTATTGTCTGCAGCCATCACCAGTGAATTGGGAGGTATTAGTAAATGCCTTGCTATCCCCCCTCCAAAAATGGAAAACTACACTTGTTTGCTTTACTTGTTTACTTTCTGTAAGCCTCCCTTTTCAGTGGAGCCCCAAGGCCACACCACAATCTTAAAAATTAAGCCCACCCCCATAGAAAGATGTAAATATATTCACCATTAAATGGTTAACACTTTCATTCAGTCTGGATACTAATCCATTTCAATATATCAAAGATTCCAACTATCCCTATAGCCACACATAATTTAGTTTGGTAGAATTTAGTATTGGGGTTAGTTGATGTCTCTGTAGTAATGGCCACTAGCAGCAATTTATGGAAAGCAGCATGAATACAGGGTGCTCAAGAAGGGGGTTAGTGTTTCCCCAGTAGCAGCAGCTACATGGGCAACAGTTGTTGGGGAACGCTGCAGGGAGCACTTTCTGAGTGACACTGTAGCTGTGGTCATTTACTTGCGTCAAAGTGCAGACTTTGCATTTCGCTTAGGGACACTCTGTTCCGATTTGAGCGCAGCTGCATCTGATGATGCAGTGGAACCCTGGCGATACCACCACCTCCATACCAGACAGTTGCTCCTGAGTTTTTTCAGAGATGTGAAGCAATTGGTACAGCTTACCTGTGCTTGCATCACTCTCATGTCAAATTCCAGAAGTTGTCAGCTGGACACAGGACTGGACTGAGATTCAAAATAGGCCCTGGCATTTCAGGTACACAGAGGCCCATCAGCCCACATAGAGGCCCAAACAGTCCCCACCAGCCCACTAAATACTGACTTTATATGGCACCTTATAGCAGCCCATCTGGCATTTGCCCTAACCCACAGATTGCCAGTCCGGGCCTGGCTGGACATGAAATCATTTAGAGCAACTGCACCCTACAGTATTTACAGCAAAGTGCAAGTGCAGTTGCATGAAATTTGCAGCATCATCTGCAAGAGCATTTAGTGCAATGCAACATTTCTTTTTTTACAGAAGTGCACTTCCCTTTACACCTTCTTTTAGTTTCCTGTGTATGTGTAAGCCCCTGTACAATGATATGTCTGTGATAGGCACTGCTGGTGACACTTCAAAAAGGTAAATATAGATTGAAAGAATGTTCTAAACACACAAAGGAGAAAGTAAAGGTGGCCATAGATGCAGAGATCCCGTCAGATCGCGACCGCATCTGTGCGTGTATGCGGTCCCGTGAGCCGACCATCAGTTTTGGATGCATTATGATCCGATCATTGGGCCCTAGGGCCCAATATCGCTTGTTATATACTGCTCGTTCGGTGGCATCGACAAACGAGCAGATCTCTCCCCCAATATGCCCACTTTGAAGTGGGCGATATTGGGCTGATCCAATCATGGGCCCTAGGGCCCAACGATCGGATCATAATGCATCCAAAACTGATGCTCGGATCACGGGACCGCATATACGCACAGATGCAGCCACGATCCAACGGGATTTTTTAACCTGCCCGATCGAGATCAGGCCGATTTTCGGGCAGATATCGATAGGGGAAGCCCATCGGATGGCCCCACACATGGGCCAATAAGCTGTCGATTCGGCCTGTCGGCAGCTGTTATCGGCTTGTGTAAGTGGGCCTTAAGATCACCTCTGGGCAGATACACCACTGCCTCTACTGTTACACACTCGCATAGCTGTATCCAATGTCACTTGCACATATAATATTACGCTCATCAAAGCCTTCCATGCTGGGTGGACAATGTGTCAGCGTCTTTTCTCCATTAATGATGAGGTTGTGCCTTGTCAATAGAGAAAAGTCTATAGGGCTAGCACACAGTAAGGAACACAATGACAATAGAAATCACTAGCAGTTCTGCCTCCTTAATTAAATAAATGTGAAAAATAATTAATTTCTAGGCTTTCATATAGAAACTAAAGGCTGCTGGGAGTGGGTTGTCAGGAGTAAAAATGAGGTTGCCAGCCAGCTGGTATGTCACTATCTTGGCTGGAATAGCAGGGGATAAAGCAGAGAGGGGCTGCTCTGAAACATTTGCCAGTAATTTATTATTAATAATAATCAAACATTTTACAGATCCCTTTTTACGCCCTGCTCCTGGCCCTGCTTAATTACTCCCAGTGAGCCTGGTTTTGCCCCCTTGCATCAGTTCTAGTGTTTTAGTTAAGAATCAATGTTAACCCAAATAACAGCTGGAAGATTACAGCACTGAACAGAGTTGGGCTGGTGGGTCCGGGGGCCCACTGAGGAAGGCTCCATGTTTTTACCTGCGCTCAGCACTTACACGCGTCTTGTGAGTACAGCCCCTTGACAGTAATAGAAACATCTACTCCTGCTAGGATTGCCACCTGGCCGGTATTTTTATTGGTTGATCCCAATGTTATTAATAGGAAAAAATATAAATATATAGGAAGGCCGGTATTTTTTCCAAGAAAAGGTGGCAACCCTAACTCCTGCGTTCCCTCTTTTGACATCTCAACCCGCAGTCCCTCGTTTGTACTGGAAAGTGCAATTTTTCTCTGCACTGAACAGCCAGAAAAAGAAAAAAAAGTTTCTAACTTAATTGGCTTTTGGCAGAGGGCCCAGAACAGCCACAGCAGAAGATAAGATACTTTAGTAACAATTTCTAGATAAGCAAATAAGAAATTGTATATATAAGATAATATAAGATAACAGGTCCCTTGGGAAAAGTTGGACTCACAGCTCTGAATGAACCTCTGCCATCTTTAGGCACAATTGAATCCAGGCAGGGGATGGGGCTGTGATGCTGCAGGGTGCGTGACAGTTGGGTGGTGCTCTGGTGTGGTGATCTGTGATTGGTCGATCGCCACATCAATCATAACAAATTCTGCCCGTTTTTCCTAATTTGGAAAACCTGGCAGGCAGCTTTGAACCAGGCAGCCCTTCAAAACCGGACAGGTGCCTACCCCTAGTGTGGACCCTCAATTCCTGCACACTCGCAACCCCCACTCCACTATGACCATCACTGAGCATGCAAACGCTTGCATGAGTGGGATAGGACGAGGAGGACAGCCCGGTTGCCTCGGGTGTCTGGCTAACGTGGTCCGGCACTGGCCTATGCCTTTATTATATGCATATATTATATATATTATATTATATAGGCAACTAGCCTGATACATGTGGTACAGATAGCTCAGTCACTTTAAATTCTGCTAATAACTAGCAGTTATAGCAGCCATCTATACAAGAGGCTTTTTTTTTACACAGTGCTTCCAAGTTAGGGTTGCCACCCATCTGGATTTGACCCGGACAGCCCAGTTTTCAGAAGGGCTACTTGGGTCAAGACTGCCTGTCCAGTTTTCAAAATAAGGAAAACTGGGTAGGAGGCCCATCGATCCACACATCATAGCCTCACCCCTGCGACAGCACTCAACCTCCTGTGAAATCACTGGCCTGTGCCTTGCCTGGATACTGGGCCAGTAAAACGAGGCAACCCTACTCCAGGTAAAATTTCGGGCCAGCGGTTCAGGCACAGGTCTGCCCAACTGGACCTGTGCAGAAATCTATGGGTTTTGGGTAGTTTCCAAACTTCCAAAGTCCCAGTCTCTCAAGTTGCTATTAAATTATAAGGGCCCTTACACACAGGCGTTTTGGACCTGCGCTCCCCTGCATTGCATTTGGCTGCATTCAGCCGCAGGGGAGCGTAGGTCTAGATGCACCTCATTCTTTTCAATGAGGTTGTACCCACGAGACGCGTGTAAGCGCCGAACGCAGATTCCGACACAGCATGTTGCGTCTGAATGTGCGTTCAACGCTTACACGCGTCTCATGGGTACAACGCCATTGAAACTAATGAGGTGCGTCTAGACCTGCGCTCACCTGCGGCTGAATGCAACCAAACGAAACGCAGGTCCAAAACGCACGTGTGTAAGGGCCCTAGATTACCTCTGAGTGTTGGGGGATTCTGGGAGAGTGGGAGTTCAACAAAAAGAGGCCCCCGGTGGTGCTGAGGGGTCCATGGCCTTCTCTTCCAAACAAGTGCAGCCCTGGCATTCCTCTGTTCTTCATTCCGAGAGATAAAAGGGAATTATACTAATGGCAGTGAGAGAGAGAAATAACACACAAGAGGCGGCTTTGTTTCCTTAAAACTTTTTTCATCTTTTATTCTTTTCATTTTATTAATAATATCTCTTTCTTAAACATCCCTTTAAGGGTGAAATTAAATAGAACCATTTACAAAGAAAATGATTTGCAAGTGTTCAGAGTACTGGATGATTATCTTTACACCAAAGTAAAAGAACAGGAAAGAAAAGATCTTTGTGTTAAATCACAGGTTTAATCATATCAATTTGCTTGGCTAATTACAGAAATTACAATTTCCCTTTATTTTTAACCCCTAGTAGTTGCTGGAGTGCTGTGTGATTTGGTGCTAGTCTCACGGTGATCATGGCACCAGACGATGCTCATTATATAGAATATTTATCCTAATTACTCACTTTCCTACCAAGCCCAATCCTGCCTTCATTTCATGTCAAGAACAATTAATGCAAAATCTACAAACTTGATTTTATTCAAACTGGATTGCCTGGGACAAACCATATATACACATATCAAACTTGCTGCCTTTCAGGTGCTGAACTACAACTCCCAGAATCCTCTGGGTGAGGGACTGGTTATTGTACTTCACCCACAGAGTAGCAGTTAGGATTATAATACGCAGGTTATTTTACCACCTGTAAGGGCAGCACTACAGACGTCTAAAGGTGGGGGCACACGGGCAGATTCAGGGAGATTTAGTCGCCTGGTGACTAATCACCTCTTCTTCTTGGCGACAATTTCCCCAAACTGCCTCACCCCCTGCCTTCCCGCCAGCTTGAATGAAAAGTCGTCAGCGGGATGGCACTTACAGTGTTACGTTTTCCAAAGTCGCCCAAAGTTTCCTTGTGAGGAAACTTGGGCGACTTCAAAAACCGAAGTGCTGCATGTAGGGTTGCCACCCAGCTGGTGTTTTACTGGCCTAGATGGTAAAACACCTGCCAAGGCTGGGGCCGGTATTACAAATTTACCGGCAATCTAGCTGCCTATCAAAAGCCCTAATCAGCTCAAAATGTACCTTTGACATCATGGCACGCCCCCTTTCTTCCGTACCCAACCACGGCCCGTGGAAATTTTTTTGAAAGGTGGCAACCCTAGCTGCGAGTGCCTTACCACTAGCTATATTACATTCAAGCCGGCGGGAAGGAAGAAAAAGGCAGTTTGGGGAGATTGTCGCCCTGAAGAATAGGAGATTTGTCGCTGGGGAGACTAATCTCCCTGAATCTGCCCGTGTGCCCTTAGAAAGTGATTGCTCCAACCCCAACGTTTTCTGCTACACACAGGCTACAGCATCCTTTAACCCTTTAAATGCCAGCTAGAGAGGCCACAACCTGCCGAACACTTTGCCTAGCAACAGGGGAAATAAAACCTGGAAATTAGGAATCTAAGGTGCTGGAATGCTGTTATATTAATTTCAGCACTTTAGATTCTACAACCTACACTTGAAGGGTTAAATCTTTGGTCATACCCATTATTTTATAAATATCTGTAACCCCACTGCTTTTCCTTCAGGGGATGCTGGAAGCTGTAGTTCAACAAAACCAGTGGCATAACTAAATGATAATGGGCCCCACAGCAATTGAAGTCTTAGGCCCCCAACATATCCAGAGGTCAACCTGTTCTATCAATATATATTGAAATTACTCATTAATTAAGGCCTCATGGGCTCCCCTGCAGCCGCAGGGTCTGCTTCCTCTGTAGTTACACCCCTGAACAAGACTTTAATACCCAGCATTTCATTCAGTGTTAGCTGCTACTGCATCAGGACTTGCAGATTTGAAGCCCAGAGATATGTACCGTTGATATGGATCCTGTTCAGATTTGGCAGCTTTGATAAGTTTCACCATGCAAAGGTGCCCAGGTGATGCTGGTTCAGAGCATGGTACTGGCCAAGCTTCATCCATTCAAACTTGCCCTGTAAGACCACCCAGGTAGTGAAGAAATGAAATCCATGGGAATGTTCAGCCCCCAGGGAAAGTGCAAAAATCTCTGATAAAGCTGTTGGCTGAATCCTGTGTCTGCAGACTGATAATGTCCTTGTTTAAAGGAAAAGTAAATGTTTTTCTTTTTCTTTCTGTAAATTTGCTCTAAACAGTCCCCCAGATTAATGTACCTTAGTCCCTGCTGCAAGTCTGCTCTGGTTTCTGTGTTATCAGCAGCTTGTTTCCCCTTCTTCCTGGTGCAGAGTGAAGCCCAGCCCCTTAGTTTACTGAGCAGTCCATTTGCTGCTGTTCCACAATAGAGAGGAAGAGGGAGCCAGTGTGTGCATTAGTAAGCTAGTTTCCCCAAGCAAAAGGTGCTAAACACACTGCTCTCTGCTATGTCACATTATGCAAATGATCTCCAAGACTAGTCTGAGAGATAAGGTCAGCTCAGAAAGCTAAGGGGCGGGGCTTCACTCTGCACCAGGAAGAAGAGGAAACAAGCTGCTAATAACACAGAAACCAGAGCAGACTTGCAGCAGGGACTAAGGTACATTAATCTGGGGGGCTGTTTAGAGCAAATTTACAGATAGAAAAAAAAAAGGTTTACTTGTTCTTTAATGGGATTTACCGCCTGACCTGACTGATATCAGAAGAAACCCTGATCAAGTACAGACCTGCCATTATGGATTAGTAGGATGTCTTTTTTAATGTCCAAAACTCCTGAGGGCAGGAAAAGGTAAATATAGCAGTGTATAACACCGAGTAATTTCTTACTACAAAGAAAGCTGGATTTTTGTTGACATGTAGAAAAGAAAATAAGGCTTTTGTTCTCAGCAGCCCCTTCTTTCTTCTCTGTTTCACTCTGCCAAGTCCGACTCCAGCTACATTCACAGCAAGAGCCGCTCGCTAAATGGAGTTTAAAGGACTTGTTCAGTATAAAAATAATACCAGGGCGTACAGTAGCGGAACTAGGTGGGAGCGGGCCCTGGTGCGGGGCGTGCAGCCCCCCCCCCACCATTGTCTGTGTGGAAGTTCTGTTGCGCTGCAGCAAGCGCAATCTGCCAGGGGGCACTGCGGTGGTGCGGGCCCTGGCCAAATTGCACCCCCTGCTCCCCTGGTAGTTACTCCACTGAGGCCATAACCAATCCATGACTTGAGGGGGGCCACATGGGTCATAACTGTTGCTTTTGAATCTGTGCTGAATGCTGAGGATCAATTGCAAACTCACTAAACAGTTATGTCCTATGTGGCCCCCATTAAAGTCGCTGACTAAGCAGTAGTGTTCTGGCTATTGTGTTACACCTCCAGTCAGGGTCGGACTGGGGGGTCCGGGGCCCACTGGGACTGCTGTCCAGGGCCCCCGTCCAGACCCCCTGCCCCCATCTTTGACGCGCATGGGCACATGTCATGCACAGGGCCGCACAACGGTGCGCATTGCAGCAAATCAATTTTTTATATAGGTCCAGGAGATCGGGAGAAGGGGATCTGGCCCGGTGGGGGGCCCATTAGGGCCGGGCCCACCAGGTTTTTTCCAAGTGTCCCACTGGGCCAGTCCGACCCTGCATCCAGTCACTCCAATCTTTATACATTACATTTTAATGTTCATTACATTTTTACATACTACCTATATTAGAAATAGGGATGCACCGAATGTATTATTTTGAATTCGGCCGAACCATGAATCCTTCGCTAAAGATTTGGCCGAATACCAAACCAAATCCTAATTTGCATATGCAAATTAGGGGTGGGAAGGGGAACACATTTTTTACTTCCTAGTTTTGTGACAAAAAGTCACACGATTTTCCTCCCCACTGCAAATTAGGATTTGGTTCGGCTGGGAAAAAGGATTCGGCCTAATCCAAATCCTCCTGAAAAAGGCAGAATCCTGGATTTGGTGCCTCCCTAATTAGAAACTTATTTTTTTTCTATTTACCCAGTTTTTATTTTAAAACTGAACTGTTCCTTTAAGGTCTGTGATGTGGGCTGCAGCAGGAGTTATAGGAACCTTGGTGCCTGGCACAATGAAAGGGAATGAAAGGGCTGAAAGTGCAAGTGCAGAGAAGCAAAAATCCTGTGGACAACAATAATCCTGAGAGAGAAAAGTCTGATTTCTGTTGATTCATCAGAGCCAGAGATACTGACCAACAAAAGGACACACATACTCAGCTCCTGTGCCCTCCTGCCTTTAGCCTTCCCACTGCATTTTTTTTTTTGAACCACTAAAACATCTGCTATCAAACAAACCTTCCTGTCCCGGTCAGAAGAGAGGGGGCCCAGTTTCAGCAGGAAGGTGGGGGCGGGTGGCATCATACTTAGGGGCAGATATTTCAAAGGGGATTTTGTAACATTCACAAAGATTGTTCCTCTGTTGTCACAATTGCTCAACATGTCAGTGTGGCTTACGTAGCACAAAACTGCAATGCTCTGGCTTTTAGTTGATTCAAGCAAGGTGCCACGGGGATTCAGAAAGTGGCATTGACTTCATGCTGCTACTTGTGCCATGTGTTCAGCAACCCACTGATCTAAAGCGCTATGCAATATGTTGGCGCTATAGAAATGCATGTTAATAATAATAATAATCTGCATTTATAAACACAGTCATAAGGCTAAGTGCCCACACAAGGGAAGAGTGGCTATATTAAAAGGGCTATTTGCCTCTGAGTTAACATTTAGTATGATATAGAGAGTGATATTCTGAGACAATTAGCAATTGGTTTTCATATTTTATTATTTGTGGTTTTTGAGTTTTAAGCTTTTTATTCAGCATCTCTCCAGTGTGCAATTTCAGCAATCTGGTTGCTCAGGTTCAAATCACCCTAGCAACCATGCATTGATTTGAACAAGGGATTGGAATATGAACAGGAGAGGCCCGAATAAAAAGAAGAGTAATAAAAAGTAGCATTAAACCATTTCAAAGGTGGAAAGAGTTAGAAGCTATACAAAAAATGACAGCCAATTGAAAAGTTGCTTAGAATTAGCCGTTCTACAACATACTAAAGTTAACTTAAAAGTGAACCACCCCTTTAATATACATCTGTGTTGTCTTTAAGCAGATGATCTTAGACACTCATAAATAAGCACTCTAATTTATACGAATAATGGGAGGTGGTTTGATAAACTCAGTTTTGCCTCAGCTTGCGGTCTTTTTATTTTGCAAGTCATTCAAAACAACAGAATAGAGGGTTGCATTGGAAACAGTTGTGCTTATAAAAACACATATAGACATAATATATGCATTTTATATGCTCAGCATCTGTTTGGAAATGCATAAGAAAAAAAAACGCCCTGTGTCAGAGGCGAAACCCCTAGAACCTATTAGAGGGTGGAGAAGACAGTCCAATTGTGAATGTATTGCTCTGATTGTGGCCATGTGGGGGGGCAAGATCTTCATAAGGGCTCTTACTCACGAGTGGTTAAAGCTGGAATAGACGCAAGCAATTCTTTTCAATGGGGCTATACTCAGACAAGCACATGTAGGTGCCGAACGCAGGTTGAGGCGCAACATGCTGCATTTTTCCTGCGTTCGGCACCCCCCCCCCCCGATGCTTTTTAACTCTGACGCTTCTGGAAAAGGTCTAAACACAATGTATGCATTGGCTCAATGTTTCCTAATTAGGGTTGCCACCTGGCTGGTATTTCACCAGCCTAGCCGGAAAAATGATGGTTGATCCCAATGTTATTAATAGGGAAAAAAGATAAATATATAGAAAGGTCAGTATTTTTTTCCAGATAAGGTGGCAACCCTATTCCTAATGCATGAGTAGTCTGTAATATATCCATGAATGGTATGAAGTAGCCTTTCGTTTAGCAGCATTAACAACAAATAAGGAAAGGAGGGCTCCATCTGTTCTTTATCCTATGTGTTAACGAGGAGGAGATAGATTTTCTTATCAAAATATGGGATGAGAAGGAAAGTGTAAGTTGATCCAAGGGTGCATTGTGTTCCGAGGGGCCATGCTGAAAGGGTGCAGTATAGATGGGATTCTTTGCTTACACAAGTTCCCACCTTCCTCCATTAGATGGTCTGGCTGCTCTCTACTAGCCCACACAGCGGTGTAGAGGCAACTTCACCTTTCTGACCTGAGTTGGGTGCAGTGAGGACTCTTGAAATAACCAGGGGGTAAAGCAAAAAGTCAGATTGGGAAAGAGAAACAGACAAAGTTTAATGGGCTTAGGAGTTGCACAACAGATATGTTTCACAATGCTCTGCCACCCAACATACTGTTCAGGCCCAGAATAGCAATCTGTGGACTCTAGTAAATGCCAGATGGGCTGCTGCAAAATGCCATAAGGCCTACTTTATATTCCATTCCGGACCTGCTTCCCTTGATGATGGGTTGATGCATCTTCAGACTTCAGTACAGACAAAAAAAAGCAAGGACCTTGCTATAAGACCTTAGGATCCCCCACCCCCCCATTCACTTTTCTGGGACAGCCTAGGAGAGACAGACACAAAGTTCCAGAGAAACTGGCTGACAGTTGTGTTTCCACTGCAGGTTTCTCCTGTAACAATTAAATCGCCAGCTGAGCCATTTCCCTTTATCAACTAGGAAAAACATTTTTTTTTTTTAGGAAAAAAAGTGATTACTTGCAAATTAAGCAATGGGCAATAGTTCTGTTTCGGAAAGATGCAGGGTTCTGCTGCAGCAGGATGTTCCCATTCAATTCATGTGCTGCCCTATGGGAAAACCACACAACGGGTCTGGCTCATAGTGGGAAGCCTGGGAGGGACTTTTTCATGGCCCCGTGAGAAACAACTACAGTGTACGAGGCTGCACAAATGAATCATGCATATTGCAATTCCTTCCACACAGAAACAAAGAAATAGAAACCATAGCCCAGGAAATAATAATGATGACAATGGTCACAAAGGAACAAGTTATCCTGTAATATATACCACTGCACATGTATATATTACACAATTGTTTGCCGTTTTTCAGTCAAGATTTGTTAATTCAGGAATGAATGGTGTCACTCTGGGACACCCATAAACTGCAGTCCCACCATGACTTGCACCCAGAGACCCAGCAACAGCAGCCCTGTGCTCGGTCTCATTATGGTGATGGGGGAAGGGGACACAGTTGCTATTTTCACACAGAGTTGAGTTTCTTTGGGGGTGGAAGCAGAGGCAGGGGAGGTACAACCTTTGCCTTTCTACAGGAAACAGCCACATAGTTTGCCTCTTTTTTTGTGTACAGCAAAATGGAAAAAGAGTCCAAGAGAGTTCAGTGAGGAGAAGTGAGTGGAGCAAATTCTGAGGTGAATGCAGTGAGGCAAATTCTGAAGAGAATTCAGTGAGACAAATTCTAAGGAGAATTCAATGAGGCAAATTCTGAGGAGAATTCAGTGAGGCAAATTCTGAGGAAAATTCAGTGAGGCAAATTCTGAGGAGATTTCAGTGAGGCAAAATCAGAGAAGCAAATTCTGAGGAGAATTCAGTGAAGCAAATTCAGTTGGGCAAATTCTGAGGAGAATTCAGTGAAGCAAATTCTAAGAAGAATTTTGTGAGGAGCCCAACCATGTACAACACAGGCTCATGTAAGATGTGTGAAAATATAGCAGCGTGGGCACAAAACAAATACCCCCAAGTCTAGTATAAGGGAATTGGTACCATGAGGGAAGAAGCCAATCAAGAATCACACAAAAGATTTCTATAACAGGGTGCCACTTGGGGATTTTGGTGGCTCCAAAACAAGCTGCTATTCCTATTTCACCAACTCACAGAAAGATGGACAAAAATATAACACAGGGCCAGGTCCAGAACTGAAGCAATTTGCTTTCACACACATCAGAATGGCATAACAAGGCAGGGATAGCTGCAGCCAAGAGCTGGGGGACATTTCGCCAACAGAAATAAGGCCTGTGGGGCAAAATACACTTTAATATAACCCACTGACATCAATAGCAGCAACAGAAAGAGCTCTCAGCAAGAGACTGATCAGCACTCAGTACCACCAATCAAAATGCCTTTTGTTCCACAGCCCTCACAGCAAGGACACAGCACAAGGAATCCACACATAATTATGTGTTTTTCAGAAGATGGTAAAAGGCCTATTATTCCTATACTAGTACAAATATACACCATCAATCTCTGGGAATCAGAGTTCCAGCATCTGCAGACCTCAACTCTCCAAAACAAAGTTTGGCATGTTAGAGCGATTTAACAATTATTTGCCAGTACTTGGTTCATTGTGACCGTAACCCTAAAGGTAAAATTCCACAAGTGCTTTGGATCAGATTTTGTGGGTCAGATTTGATCTAATCATTCCATGCAACAACACGAGATTTTGTAGAATGCTACAAAATCTGATCCCATATATTTAGAATGTAAAGTCAGATCATATGGAGTCGGATGGAGTCTTTTGTTCATGCCACAGTCATTGTATTTCAATGAGAAAGAAAAGTCTTTCCAACACCATCAGTTTTTATCCTATTGGATGAAGTAGCAGCATGAAGCATCCGACAGTCAGTCATATTGCATAGGAGGGAAAATTTCATGTGTAGGTTAAATATAAATCACATCATATTTTGACCCACGCGACTACATCTGGCTTGTTGAATGCCTTTTGTCAGTCCGACACCATCCTACAAAAGCACTAGTGGAGTTTAGCCTTAATACATGCATCGCATTAATGTGTCGTGTTTTTACAGGCACAGGCTCTATAGCAAAATCAATATTCCTTATGAGATGTCTTGTTGCCATCACACTCACAGTCTCCAAAGAGCAATTCCAGCCAACACAAACATCCGCCATCCCTCAGAGATGTCACTGCTTCCTCGGGGACCAACCTGCGGCACTCAAGCTTTTGTTACACTTAAACAAATGACACCTTAGGATTCTGGGAGGTGCCATACAGAAGCCATTGGAGTGCCACAGAAAAGCAGCCTGTGCTAAGGCCAAATATCTAGAAGCCATTTTTAAGAAGAGACCATATGGTGTAGCAAGATGAGAATAAACATATACTATCTGGGAACTGGTTATACCTGTGCCAATGCAGCATCCTACAGGTATTTATTCAGTCCAGGTTTGTATGGTTCCTTAATCAACAGAAATGTCTTATCAACCACCTGTTATTTCTACTGTACTAAATGTTTCCAGTTCCTTTACAACCAAAGGTCACTCACATAGGTGGGCTGCTTGGAGTTATAGTATACTGAGGGTAATGCCACACTATGCTCAAAAACACTGAAAAAGGGGCTGTTGAGAATAGGCCCCTTGCCTTGCTGGACTGCAGAACCATTGTGTTGGGCCAGGGGCAGGCATAAGTGGCAGATATCTAGTTTTGCATTTCAGCAACAAAATCCGACTCGTGCCCGACCCCTCCCAGTGCAATGGTTCTGGGTGCCGGTTAGGTAAGGGGCCGATTCTCAGCCTGTATATTTCAGTCCTTGTGACATTGCCCTTGATATATTTTTTTTTTTAATGGGGGAATGCAAATAATATGTTCAGCTTGTTCCAAATTAATATACCTGCTGAAGTGTTTATTAGGGTAAAGTCACATGGGCAGATTCAGGGAGATTTAGTCGCCTGGTGACTAATCGCCAATTCTTCTGGGCGACAATCTCCCTGAACTGCCTTCCCCCTGATATAATGAGAAAACACCAGCGCAATGCACTTGCGGTGCTTCGATTTCTGAAGTCACCCAAAGCTTCCTTGTGAGGCAACTTTTGACGACTTCGGAAACTGAATCGCCGCAAGTGCATTGCCGCATACAATTATTCATTTTAGCAGGGGGAAGGCAGTTCGGGGAGATTGTCACCCCGTAGAAGAGGCGATTAGTTGCAAGGTGACTAAATCTCCCTGAATCTGCCAGTGTGCCCCTGCCCTTACAGACTGAGGCTTACATGACCACAAACAGAAAAACTTGCAAGGTGTGCAGATTAGATGTATTGCACATATTGTTACACTCAAACAAAAAGCAAAGAATAATAGAGGTATGGAACTACAACAACCAGCAGCCCACCATCCATCCTTGCCCTAATAGAGCATTCCATTATTTCAACCAGAATTCCTGTTATTTCTACCTGATACAATGGGATTAAATTGGATCAGAATATAGTACGGTTGTTCCCTTTATTGCTTATGAAAACCTAGAAAAAAACAGAAGTGAAATCCCATTGCTCCATGCCTTATAATCCATGTTTGTTTTTAAATTCAAATACCCGGTCTTTGGCACCAAAGCAATATTTCTACAGACTGATTGGCTATTTAAAGGCATACACTTCTTTTTCCCTATATTGTTGTTTTCTTTAAATGTTTTGTGTACATAATGCAAATCAACAGTAGAATATTTTACTCTTATAATAACATATGTTCTCTTGTGTTTTATTTGTTTTGTGTTTCTAATTTATGACAACCTACAGATGAATTGGAGCTAAGTGCTAATCCTTATGGCCATCTGCTTCTGTCCTTGCACAGCAAATACAAACAGTTCTGGATTTCCTGGTATTTAATGTGTTACACCGCAGCAATGCAGAAGCATGGGAGGTTTGTGATTTTTCACGCAAGACACAAGCCTGGCTGTGATCTCTAGAGCCAGATACTGTATATGAAAGAATAGTGTAGATCTACATGCCACTCATATCTCTGAGAAAATCATAGAAAAATACCCAGGGTTATGAATATTTCCCAAGCCTCCCTCTTTAGAAGTATCTGTTGGCACTCATTGTTAACCATGTTGTAGTCTAGACAGCTGCCAACTCACTTGGAGTAGGATTAAGAAAAAAAAAAGGATAAACAAATACAGTATTGGCTAATTTGAAGATGGGCAAAGTAACTGAGAGAAGGCTGTTTTTAACATGCATTATGGATTATACGTCAAAACAATATCAAGGAGGTCTGCACTTTCCTGTCCTACTCCTTTCATGAAGAATATGGTGTAAACTTGACAAATATAACAAACTGCTGTAGCCAGACAAAGCTGTAGATATGATCATGGCAAAACCATTTGATTTGAAACCTGTTTCCCTTTTGTACTCTTCATTTTCAGGCCAGGAGGCTGCTGTGTATTAAAGGAACAATAAACATGGACACGGTCTTTGTCAAGTTCATCTAATTAGGATGCCCCCATTAAGATTACAGTGAGTTGGTTGCACATGCAGCCTCTGTCCCATGGTGGTTGTTACCAATGGATTAAAAGACTGGCAAGGATGGTGGACTGAATGTTACTCAACATCATGAAAGAATCTGGATTACGAGTCTATACCATCTTTATATAAGGTATGACCAGCTCTACAACGTGTATAAAAAAATCCTTTCAATAATTCAGTTAGACAGATACACACAAAACGTGGTTTATTGTCCCTTTAAGACAGAGAAGTGAATCGTGCAAGAGAGATCTTTATCTTCCACAAATATTCTAGCTCGCCAGAATATTTACATATTTATTTAGTAAACATGACATATTATTTAATCGTAGATATATTGAGGCCTGAGCCCACTGGCCAAATGTTAGAGGTTTCTCAGGTCACACCTGCAGATGTTGTGCATGTACTGTATTACTTTCACTTTTGGCATTCACAAAAAAATCATTTGCAACTTTCCCAGCAAGTTTATATAGTGCATTCAGCCTTCGTTTCACCACTGATGTACTCTTGGTGTAATTCAACACATTGGCACTAATGGGATTAAAGAAAGGGAACAAATCTCCCCTGTCTGAAGCTCTCATGATGCACTCCATACTGTACTTCAGATGAGAGGTTATATGGATTTCCAAGTTCAGGTGACAATTTAGAGAACCAGTCTATAATTCATTGTATGACAAAGTAATATAAAATACATCTGAATTATTGTAGCATTGAGTTGGTATAAAGATCTGCATGAACAGGAACTTGTAAATGCATATTCACACTCATACAAGGTGTAGCTTGCTGCATGAGGATTAATCTCTACTAGGGATATGAAACAATTGACCTTATAGCTGTTAGAGAACTACAAATCCCATATTTTCTCATGGTGATACTAGGAAATATAGCACGGTGATACTAGGAATTATAGTTCTGCAACAGCTGGAATGCAAATGGTTGCCTATACCTGATCTTGCCATGTTCAACAATGTACTGCTGGTTCATCTTACAGTCCAAAGGTTGGAAGGCAAGATAAGAGAACATGCAATGGCGCTTGAACAGCACAAATTATATCACTAACAAGCTGCTATGCTGAAATACCTCTTTTTGGTGGGTATATAAAATCACCATCAGTCTCCTGAGTAACCAGTGCCCTCAGCCACAACCTGGCAGGCAGCAACCAGTAAGCACCAAGATTACACTAGATAACACAGTATGATCTAGTATGACCCTGTGTAGTGCCTATGCCCTTCATCTCCAGTTAGTGGCAATTTCCTTTCCAGTGGATTGATGAGGGAACATATGAAAACCATTTTTAAAAATACCCAACAGGTGACAATATTGGCATTATAACCAGTATTATTACCCTGTGGAACCACTTCAGCTGCTGTAGGGGTTTTTGACTAAGTAGCCAAAGTGTTGGGCATTTTCCATGATATATTTTGGAGCGTACATGTGCTCGTGAGGATCTGCTGGTGGGTACTCTTGCTTTGTCCCATCAAACCAACTCCCTGTTTTTATGAGCCAACGTATGTAATTGAGGTCCCTTTTGTCTTCATAGTCCCCCCATCTCGGGAAATCTCCATTTTGTGCTGAGATAAGTTTATAATAGATGCCCTCTGGTGGGAAGCACCAAGAGCAATGCCACCCTGCAAAGTGCAGTGGGCTTCCCACAGACCACTGCACCAAGATGTGACCAGTTTTGTTCTCATATTGTCGGAAGTTGGGCATACTGTAGTACTCCCGCCGTCGCAGACGGATGCCGTCCATTCCATATACATTACGTAACATTCCAATGGTACAAGCAGAAATCACATCCAAGGTCCCTGGCTGCTTCCAGAAGAAGCCATATAGTGACTTGCGCATGTGGAAGGCAACAGGCTCCGTCCAGCCATCATACAGTTTAAGAAATAGTAACCCCTCCCTGCTAGGTATCTCATCAGCATCATCTATAATAAATAAGTCATCATCCCTCAGGTTGCGAAGTCGGCCTACACCATTACTAGTTAGAAATGTTCTTAGGTAGTCATCGGCTATCCATCCATCCTGTTTACCTCCCTCTGGAAAATGGTCCAAAAATACATATACTACCTTGGATTTGATGTAATCAAAAGTGCCATTAAGAAGCATCTGACGGAATAAAAGTGGCCTTTGCTCTCCATAAGCTGTAAAGTTCGATTCACACACTAGGAACACATCAACAATCCCATTTAGTTCATGGAATCGTGCCTCAAGCAGATCAAATTCATGGTTTATGTTGATAGCATTAATAACACGTCTCGGTTTCAAACGAGGTGTCAATCGATCCTTGGTGGGAAGGTTAGAGTGTTGGACAACTGTAGGCACACCACAACTAGGCCCATACCAACCTGGAAGACATACACACTCCACCCATATTCTGCGCTGCTGTGTCTGCTGTTGCCGAGCTGCACCAGGTGCTTGCCTACGCTGGGAGCTACGTTCTGGTTTCTCAGGTGTACGATCTAGGGATTTTGTCCCTTGCTTATAACACACTCCACCTGATTTTGAATGAACAAAATACTCTGTGGCATCTTCCTGAAGGACAAATTCAACAAGATGCATATCCTCTGCAGTCAAGTGCTCACCCTGGGCTGAAGATGATGGTCTGGGTGAGTTGTTGTTAAGCTGAGGTGGACGGTAGTATTCTGGCGAACGCAGGACCTGGGTACCAACTTCAGCCCTGTCCACAAGCTGTGGAATCAAAGGTCGGGAATCCCACAAAAACCCAGAGATGAAATTAGGGCTTAAAGAGACCAACTCACGGGACAGTGAGACATAGGAAAGGGCCTTTAGAAAGTGAAGTACAGAGATCAAACACAGGCCGGCCATGCAAAGCAGCAAGAACATCTTGTGCCACCTCATCTTCATCCTGTCCATAAAACACAGAAAGGCAGTCATTAAGATTTCAATGTACAAAGCAGAAATGATCACACACATGCAAAGGTGACAGTCAATTAATTCTCCTAGTGTTAAATTCTACACAAACATGTCACACTTGCACAAAAGGAAGACCCTAGTCTGTTCATTCAGCTTTTCATTCTGTCATGATTTTTATGGTGTAGTTTTTATTTCTAAATTACACTGTTTACACTGCAAATCATTCACTCATTTTATTTCTGAACCAACAAGTATATTTTTTTTATTTATAATATTGGTGTGTAGGCAGCCATCTCAGGTCATTTTGCCTGGTCATGTGCTTTCCGAAAGAGCCAGTACTTTAGGATGGATCTGCTTTCTGGCAGGCTGTCGTTTCTCCTACTCAATGTAACTGAATGTGTCTCAGTGGGACCTGGATTTTACTATTGAGTGCTGTTCTTAAATCTACAAAGCAGCTGTTATCTTGTGTTAGGGAGGTTGACTGGGGCAGCTGGGAAAATGACAATATGGCTTCACAATTAAATATAAAAAATTCTGCTTGCTTCTATGAAACTGCAAATTTTGTGTTTTTGCTTTATTTCCAAAAATGAAATAATTTGCACTTTGCAGCATGCTATCTTCCGCACCTTCTTAGAAACAGTCAAATAATTGCATTTGCCTTTATAAACAGTTTAATACCAAATGATATACCCAAAATGATTTTTGCCTGTGCTTAAAGAGATTCTGACACCTGAAATTTAACTCTTTTTTACATCTATTATAACATTGGCTTTGAAAGCTACTTCTAACTTTGCCATAAAATATTTGCATGATGATTTTACATTACCTGTGTGATCCCCCATGTTCCTGTATGAGGGGGCTGCCATATTTGTGCAGCAGGCATCTGTTATCATTAGAAACTGTAACTAACAGACTGAGATGGGACTGTTAGGTTGGCAAAGTCAGAGTGTCAGAGAGTCAGGCTTAGAAATTTCATCTAACAGTTATATACAAAAACAAACCTTTCAGCAAAAAATGATCAACATGACCTATAGGTAACAATTAATGTACATTCATGTGTTAAATTTCATTTTTTAGTGTCAGTACCACTTTAAAAACATGACAATGCTTAGGTTTATCACAAAAGTCCATAAACCATAAGTTATCCATAGAAAACCATATATTTCTATAAAAATATATTTTATGAAGAATTCAAAATAGTTACATTTGTGTATCTATCCAAACTATTTTGAATTATTTACAACATCAAACCTAAAATTTCCCATATTTCCCATATTTCCCATACTTACTGGGACACAAAGATAAATATCACAAAAATATGGACAGTGCACACAAAAGTTTTACAGGCAAAAGCAACAATGGACAAAACAAATATAATCATTCAATAAAATCCCTCAAAGCAACAGAATACCAGTTTCACTAGTCTTATTGCACAATGATTTTTTTATAAGCAAAAACAAAAATCAAATTGTGATTGGCATGCACACAAGTTGCAGGCCAATTAATGTGAAAAAGTGTGTTTTGTACACTTGTTAATTTTGTTTAGTACTGTACAACATATGATGCGAGTGTGCTACAGTATATTTTAAAAAGGGTTGCCTGTTTCTCTTGCTCTTTGAGCAACACATCAGAAACTGGATCAACTCTTTCTAATAAAATGTATAGAGAACTGGCTAAAAGATTACAAGAAAGAGTGGTTGTAAATGGAACATTTTCTAATTGGACCAGTGTTGTTAGTGGGGTACCGCAGGGCTCTGTACTGGGTCCCTTGCTTTTCAACTTGTTTATTAATGACCTGGAGGTGGGCATTGAAAGTACGGTTTCTATTTTTGCAGATGATACTAAATTGTGCAGAACTATAGGATCCATGTAGGATGCTGCCACTCTGCAGGTAAATTATTAAAAGGGGATAGTTAGAGTGAGCTTTAGGTAAAGCAGAGACACACGGTCAGATCTGGGGAGATTAGTAGCCCAAACTGCCTTCCCGCTGGCTAGAATGCAAATCACTAGCGGGATTGCACTTTGAGCCCTTCGTTTTTGGAAGTCGCTCAGAGTTGCCTCACAAGGAATCTAAAGACGACTTTGGAAAACGAAAAAAAGGAAGAATGTTTTTTTTGCTCTTCTAGATATATCTGAAACTCCAGCTTAAAGGTCAGATAGGTTGAAAACATGTTTACTGACGTCAATATTCTCGAACATGTAGACAAAGATGGATAAGCCAATGTTTTCCTGGATTTCTTACAGTATTCTGAGCTACGGGTAGGACCCTAACCAAATGCTGGACTCCAAAGGGGGTTTTTATGTTGATAATAGCAAAAAATCTGCTAAGCAAAACAACTTGATTCCCACAAATCCTGCAATCTAAACCGTGCTGTTAAATTACATTTTGCTTTTAAAAGCCCCAGATATCAACACTGAAAGGTTTCCATAACATATGATATGCACTGCCATGGACAACACATCTTCCAGAAATTCTTTCTCACCAGCAATGAAGTAAATCTCAGATGGGAAAACATATGCAGCACTTTGCTTTCCAAAGCTGTCCCGAGAGGAAATTTTGGGTGACTTTAGAAAATAAATCACGCATTTTGGGGAGATTTGTCGGCTTAGTTTAAATCTGAGCCACTGAGGGTGACAAATCTCCCCAAAATGCTTTCCCACTGGCAATAAAAGTACATTGACTGGCGAAAACATGCTTGGGCTTTATTTTCCAGTGCGTCAGTACTGTAAAAGTGCTTTTATTGACTGCAGTGTTAATAAGCTTTCTGCCCATTTTCTAGTCACCAAGCTCAGTCTGATTGGGACAGAAAGTGGGTTGAATAAATCTGTCCCACTCTTTGGGAGATGATTGTTTCCACTGCCCCATGTGGTCAACATTTCGCAAGAACTTATCTAAATGGGGAGGCCATGGTTTTGTCCCCCTGCACACACCAAAAGCTGCTGCCTCAGTCAAGAATAACCAAGTTGGCGGCCGATATAGGACAATGTATTAACAGCATGCCTGCTAACAGAAATCTCTGCTTTCATTGTGTCCTTGTGTGCCCATGAGAGTAATTTGACACAGTACAAAGTACATTAATTAGTAAGTTGTTGAACATATAATAATGGGAGAGGCTGAGAGGATTCACACATACTGGGGAAGGAAAATAAATGGGATTTCTGTATGCCTATTACCACTAACATTTCCCATACAGACTTGTGAAAAAAATGACCCAGCTCCATATTAGGCTTATATATATGCCAACCTTTGTCTTTAAGAATGAGACTTATAACAATACATTGTGCAGGGCTGCATTTATATCTCTGTACCTATCATTAAAGGGCAGGGCTGAGGCGCTGCTTACATTTGCAGGAAAAAGACCCCTTGAACTACTGCACAGTAAACTGAAGCATATTGTACTGGTGACTAACTTCCTAGACATAAGTGCCTTAAAGGGATACTGTCATGGGAAAACATGTTTTTTCAAAACGCAACAGTTAATAGTGCTGCTCCAGCAGAATTCTGCACTGAAATACATTTCTCAAAAGAGCAAACAGATTTTTTTTATATTCAATTTTGAAATTTGACATGGGGCTAGACATATTGTCAGTTTCCCAGCTGCCCCCAGTCTTGTGGCAAGATTCGGGGAGATTAAGTCACCTGGGGACTAATTGCCTCCTCTTCTGGGCAACAATCTCCCCAATCTGCCTTCCCGCCTGCTTGAATGAAAAGTCGCTAGCGGTATGGCACTCGAGGCACTTCGTTTTCCAAAGTTGCCTGAAGCTTCCTTGTGAGGCACAGGATGGCAGAAGAAGAGGCGATTAGTCGCCAAATCTTGCTGTGTGCCCTTACCTTTACTGCTGTACTGAATGTTGGAGTGATCTCATCCCCCCCCCCCCCCCCCCCCCCCCCCCACCCCAGCAGTCTAACAAAAGAACAATGTGAAGGTAACCAGATAACAGCTCCCTAACACAAGTTAACAGCTTCTTGGTAGATCTAAGAACAGCACTCAATAGTAAAAGCCAAGTCCCACTGAGACACTTGAGTTACATTAAGGGATAGGGCACGTGGCAAGATTCGGGGAGATTTATCTCCTCTTCTTCTGGGCAACAATCTTCCCGAACTGCCTTTCTCTGCCTACTCGCTGGTTACAATGAAAAATCGCCAGCGGGATAACACACACAGAGCTTTGTTTCCGAAGTCGACGCGTGTGCTATCCCGCTGGCGATTTTTCATTGTAACCAGCGGGAAGGCAGAGAAAGGCAGTTCGGCAAGATTGTCGCCCAGAAGAAGTGGCGATTAGTCGCCACGCTCCCGAATCTGCCCATGTGCCCCAAGTAGGAAAAATAGCCTGCCAGAAAGTAGTTCCATCCTAAAATGCAGACACAAGTCACGTGACTGGGGGCAGCTGGTAAACTGCCAATATGTGCCATGCCAGATTGAATATAAATCGAATATAAAAACATCTATTTTCATTTTTTCCAAACCGGATTTCAGTGCAGAATTCTGCTGGAGCAGCACTATTAACTGATGCATTTTGTAAAAAAACATGTTTTCCCATGACAGTATCCCTTTAAGGGCAGTGGGCATTAGTTCCAAACGCCCCTTTTAAAAAGGGAGTCAAAGCAAATAACCTCATGCTGCCTATGGAGATTTCAACACACTCCTGTTTAAAGGAAGACATCAGCAGATAATAGGGAAGGAGATCATTAACCTGGTCTCTTACCTTGCAGGCTGCTTCTGCGAGTGTAAAACACAATGGAACAGGCCCCAATATAACTGATTTTCAAGATACTCAGCCCGATAGACTTTGAGTTCAGTCACTTTGCTTTTAAAATACCTATGCAAACTCTTGTTAAATTAAAACTAGGGACAGGGCTGAAGGGATTTTTCACCATAGTGAAACTACCAGGTAACAAATACAGGCAAAGCCTGCCAGATTGCTTTTGCACACAAACAATAAGCAGACAGCCCTGTAAGAGTGTAAATAAGCATTGGGATGGCAACACATCCAATTACACACAATGGGGGTAACCTACCAGAAGAAAAGCTTATTCTGGTCGTTAAATCATGATATTTCTTTCCCTCCCATGGATGGTGTAAGAGAGGCAGCTATACAAATGCTTCCCCATGAATCAAACTGATTAGAGAGGCTGATCTACAAGGGTGTTCTCCAGGCTGAAAAAATCAGGAAACTAAGTGCACATACCTGCAGGCCATAACATTCTGTTACTCCCTGAATCTTCCATCATCTACAGAATGGTTTCCGGAATCGCCCGAAGATACTTTGTGAGGAAACTTCGGGCGATTCCGGAAATCGCCGCGCCGCGTGTGCACAGGCGCTGGCGCTTTGTCATTAATACTAGCAGCAGACAGGGAGAAGGAAATTCGGGGAGATTGTCGCCTGCTAAAAACGCCAGGCGACAGAATCTCCCCGAATCTCCCTGTCTGTCCCCAGCCTAAGGGCTCTTACACACAGGCGTTTTTACCTGCGCTCCCCTGCGGCTGAACGCAGCAAAACGGAATGCAGGTAAAAACGCCCGTGTGTAAGGGCCCTAATTGGAGTTAAAGGAATGTCACATTCACAAACGCCTTAATGCATTTAGTGAATACATCAGTTTTGTAATTAAACTGTCGTTCCTGAATGCCACTTCAGTGGCTTTCTCCCAGAATGCCACAGCTGAAGACTAGTTAAAAGCAAATCTAGTCATGCTGGAGCACTGACAAAGCTAGAAATCTGCATGCTTCTGTGATGCACAGCACTGTCAGCAATAAACATATATCTTCGGATTTGCTAATTTGGAAATCCAGACAAGAAGGTTTCACCCGGACAGCCCTTCCAAATACTGGGCTGTCCGGGTGAAATCCGGACAGGTGGCAACTAGGGTTACATAGTTAAATTGGGTTGAAAAAAGACAAAGTCCATCAAGTTCAACCCCTCCAAATTAAAACCCAGCATATATACTCTCTCACACAAACCATATATGCCCATATCTATACTAACTGTAGAGTTTAGTAAGCCCAAGCGCCTTTTTTCCAGAGAAAACAACCCCAACCTGGACAGTCTCCCCTCATAATTTAAGTCTTGCATCCCCCTAACCAGTTTAGTTGCACTTAGTCTCTGCACTCTCTCCAGCTCATTTACATCCCTCCTAAGGACTGGAGTCCAAAACTGCACTGCATACTCCAGATGAGGTCTTACTAGGGATCTATAAAGAGGTATAATTATGTTTTTATCCCTTGAGTTTATGCAGGACAGAACCCTATTTGCTTTAGTAGCTACAGAACGACACTGCCGAGAATTAGACAACTTGTTATCGATTAAAAACCGCAAGATCCTTCTCACTTAAAGGGCAAGGAAAGGCAAAGAAATAAAATCCCATTTTTCCTTTCTTTAATGAAAAAGAAATCTATCTCCAATATACTTTAATTAAATTTTTTTTATAA
This sequence comes from Xenopus borealis, assembly GCA_024363595.1. NCBI lineage: Eukaryota > Metazoa > Chordata > Amphibia > Anura > Pipidae > Xenopus > Xenopus borealis. The sequence continues at coordinate 101,256,789 of CM044438.1, forward strand.
GAAACCTGACTATATGCAGTGAAATTCTCCCTTCATTTACTTCTGTGGATAGCAATTGTCAGACGGTCCCTAACTTCTGGCAGGGAAACAATCATACTTATGAACAGCAGGGGGAGCCCACACCTTATTTACCAGCCATGCAGAACTCAAGCAGCTTTGTTTTTTTTTTATAATTTATGACGATCCCTGAGAAGCCCAGATTACACTGAGCATGTGTATGTAGTCTAGTCTTGCAAAGATGTATAACAAAGTTACAAGATGACAGCCCCCTATGGCTAACTTTAAAAGCATAAATAATTTGTTTGATTAGACTTGTGGTGCAGTAAGTTCATGTTTATGTTTAGTATACAAAATACAGCATTTCTAGCCTTATTCTACTTTAGACTTTCCTTGCCCTTTAAAGGGGTTGTTCACCTTTGAGTTAACTTTTAGTATAATGTAGAGAGTGATATTCTGAGACAATTTGCAATTGGTTTTCATTTTTTATTGTTTGTGGTTTTATAGTTATTTAGCTTTTTATTCATCAGCTCTCTAATTTGCAGTGTCAGCAATTTGGTTTCTAGAGTACAAATTACCCTAGCAACCGTGCACTGATTTGAATAAGAGACTGGAAAATGAATAGGCGATGGATCCAAATAGAATGATAAGTAATAAAAAATGACAATAACAATACATCTGTAGCCTTACAGAGCATTTGTTTTTAGATGGTGTCAGTGACCCCCATTTGAAAGCTGCAAAGAAACAGAAGAAAATTGCAAATAATTAAAAAACTATGTAAAATAAATAATGAAGACCAATTGAAAAGTTTCTTAGAATTGGCCCTTCTACAATATACTAAAAGTTAACTTGAAGATGAACCACCCCTTTAAGGAAACTCCCAACACACTGCCATTTAGTGTATAACTTGCATTTATATTATTTTTGCCAAAGTGCATAACTTTGCATTTATCAACATTGAACCTCATTTTCCAGTTTGCTTCCCAGTTTCTCAACTTAGACAAATCACTCTGCAGAGTAGCAGCATCCTGCATGGAACCTAAAGTTCTGCACAAGGGTTGCCACCTGGCCGGTATTTTACCAGCCTGGCTGGTATTTTTGATGGTTGATCCCAATGATATTAATAGAGAGAAAAAGATAAACATATAGGAAGGCCTTTTTTTTTTCAAGAAAAGGTGGCAATCCTAGTGGTAACCCTAGCCCCCTTCAAGCACTAGGCCACCCGCACCGGGAACTCCTGGTATGAGCCGCCATGTTGAGGCACATGTAGGAGCATAATGAATGAGAACAGGGCTTGCTCATTATGAACATGCGTGTGACATCAGAAGTACATTTGCGCATGTGCTCTGACTGACATGGCTGATCGCACCAGGAGCTCCCTCCTGTTGTGAGTGCCCTAATGCTGGTAGGGAGCACCATTGGTTGGAAACAATATTTTTGCCCAACAGGTGCCCTTTAAACGCAGTGCATAGATACTTTGGGGCAAATTCACTAAAGTGCGAAGCGTCTAACGCTAGTGCTAATTTGCCAGCGTGATGTCATTTCGTAACTTCGCAAATTCACTAACACTGACTCTGGCAAATTTTCACTAGCGAAGTAGATAGACTAGCACAACTTCGTACTTTAGTGAATTTAGCGTAGCACTGGCGCAAATTCACCCGGCGAAGTGCGGCGAACGTTAGGGAAGGCAACGCTAGGGCATTTTCGCCGCTTAGTGAATTTGCATCTTTGTCTTACAGTGTACCTGCAGCAAGAACCTGCCATGATATTAGCATGTACAAAATCCAATTCAGCTTTAAAGAACATCTCAACCCCAAAAATAATTTTGCCTAATAAAAGAAAACAAGATTCTAAGCAGCTTTGCAGTATACATTCATTACACATTTTCTATGGTTTTTCAGTTATTTGTACATGTATTGCTATTGAAAGCAGTGTTTGTCTGTCCCTTTCTATTCTCTGTACTGGTGGCTCTGGATTTTGAAACAATTGGGGCATGTTTACTAAGATTGGAGATAAATATTTGGAGAGATTTCTGGAGATGTTGCCCATAGCAACCAATCAGCAATTAGATTTAAACAGCCACCTATAAGTAAGCAAAGATCTGATTGGTTGCTATGGGCAACATCTCCAGATATTTATCTCCAATCTTAGTAAACAGTAACATAAGCCAATTGTTTAAAATGTAACAACCAGGAATTATGCAAATGCTGTTTTCAATAGCAATTACATT
>CM044438.1:101259115-101303154 GCA_024363595.1 Xenopus borealis
GCTGGCATTTCGCGTAACCAAAATGTGAAATTCTTCTGGCACTTAAAGGGTTAAAGACAGCTATAGATAACATTTATAAACAATATCCATGGTGACACAACTGTTGGGCTGGAGACTAATTTGAGACTTGAAGGCTTATTTATGGACATACTTTAAGAGCAATGTGCTGCCAGCATGTGGTAGACAGTATGTAAGTTTTTCTGTGTGCAAATGGTATGATGTCTGGCAGGCAGCATCAATGAAGGGGTGCACTGTAGTTGCAAGTCAGTTGTGTGTGTGTGTTTATAGTGGCAACTTTCTAAGGGAACTCTGAAAGTGCTGCCCCTTGAGGCAGGTGTTTATTCCAGGTTCCCTTGCATGCATGCTCCTGGCACTTACGTGTAATTCATCATACAGACAGGGATGCACACACATGTTGTATTGACCAGGTATCTTTGGGAGTACGGTACCTCTGTAAATAGAATCCAAGCATGTAAATGTTGCAAGTGTTTCAGTGCTTTGCACATTCATGAATAAATGATCCTTCTGACTAAAGTAGGATGTAGTTCTCCATTAATCAACAGTTTGGACAATTTCCATGATTGATATGTTTGGTGTGAACATATTAGCTTGCCGGCAACAAAACCCATCATTCTATAAAAAGTTTCTGGGAGTTCTGCAATATGGGAAGGTATGCTAGTTGACCGTCGCTGCTATATGTTAATTTGAAATGGACAATTATTACAAGTTTATATACATGCATAGACACACTGTAGAACATTGCAATGCTTGCACCATGCTTCCCCATAAAAACTGGAAACCTTTCTAGAAATCCAACAGGGGAATCATCAAGAATAGCCAGCACTCATGTTACAAAAAAATCTAAATGCCTGGGTGTAGTCGTAAAATGTAGAATAATCTGGAAAGTGAAAGAGTTATTCATTAAAAAGAACTGACGTTTCAGCTAATCACTTTGATAAAGGCTAGAGTGCTAGCCGAAACATGCAGTTCAAAACCTGACATATATATATATATATATAGTATGAGAGTTCCACATTTGGAGTGTTGAAGTACATTACAAGTATGGGATACCTTATCTGGAAACCCGTTATCCAGAAAGCTCTGAATTACACAATGGTCCCTTTCCTGTACCTTTAAATGTATGTGAGACCTTTTAATTTTTGGTGTTGTTGGACTTTTAATTGCCATATGATGTGATAATCTAGTTATGATTAAACAGCAGAAATAGATGGCAGAGAAGAGATGCACAACCCACTAGCAGCAGAACCACTCCTCTGTACTAATCCCAATTCCAACAGAACCACTTACAGGTTAGAATTTGTTACTGAACTTTTGTAATGTGGGTAGGGTTGCCACCTTTTCTGGGAAAAAATATATATCCTATATATTTATCGATTTTCCCTATTAAAGGAAAACTATACCCCGAAAATGAATTTTTGAGCAACAGATAATTTATATCAAATCAAGTGACATATTAAAGAATCTTACCTACCTGGTATATATATTTAAGTAAATATTGCCCTTTTACAGCTCTTGCCTTGAACCACCATTTCATGATGGTCTGTGTGCTGCCTCAGAGATCACCTGACTAGAAATATTTCAACTTTAACTGTAAAGGGAAGAAGTGTTGAAGCAAAAGACAGAACTCTGTCTGTTAATTGGCTCATGTGACCTAACTTTATAGTTTGTTTGGTATGTTTGTGTGCACCGTTGGATCCTAGGATCCCAGGAGGCTGTCCTTATTTTTTAAAATGGCTATTTTCTATTTATGATTACCCAATGGCACATGCTACTAAAAAAGTGTATTATTATGAAAATGGTTTATTTACATGAAGCAGGGTTTTACATATGATTAGTTTTATGCAGTATCTGTTTATAGAGACCTACATTGTTCGGGGGGTATAGTTTTCCTTTAATAACATTGGGCTCAAGCATCATTTTTACCGGCCAGGTGGCAACCGTAACCGTGGGTGGCCTTTATAGACGTCTAGTGTTGAGTCTGCTCAAACTGCGTTGAACTGTTGGTTCTGATTCCCCCCTACACACACATCTGTTCTGTCTGCCTCTGTCTAATTCCAAGAGCATGAAAGTCACATGCAACTTAATTTTCTTTCATTCTAGTCACATCTACAATTTCCTCTCAACACGGCTGGCTCCAGTCATTTGTGTCTATTTCGGTTAAATATTTTTTTTTATGTTTCATTTTTGGCTGCCTCTTGCATTTTAATCTGAAAGTAGAAACCATGCATGATAAAGAACGGAGCCAGCCTTTGCTTTAAGTTGAAACTCTATACAGGGCCTAGCACAATATTCATTCTCTCTTGTTTTTGTACTGTACTGTAGTCATACTGCAGTTAATTTTGGTGCAATATGGAAACCATAGAGTAGGTTTCTCACATTGTTCAGGCCCAGGTGGAAATCATGCTTCTTGTGCTGCCCAAGAGTAATTCTTTAGCACTGGATACAATGACTGTGAGCTTCTCTCCTGACCTTTCTCCATAGAACCCCTGTATAATCCATTGTGTGGGTGGTCCTATCATGTAATTTCATGACTAACAAATCCTTGTATATCCATTTATACTCTTCTGGAAGTCTTCTCAACAAAACACAAAGGTATGTATGCTCTATTGCAGGGGCTGTCCAACAAGAAGCTCATATGTAGGTGTGATTGGTATGCAGTGGCGTAACTACTCCCTGGTGGGCCCTGGTACAGGATAGACACCTGGCCCCCCCTGGCAGGGCCCTTACCTCTATACATTGCATACTGGAGTGTTGATGAGACGTGTGCTGTAAAACTCCCCCTAGATAACTGCCTGCCATAACCATTTTCGGGGCTCCAATGGGCCCCAAGGGGGTGGGGTCCCTGGTGCAATTGCACCCCCTGCACCCCTGGTAGTTACGCCACTGTTGGTATGTTTATGGACTGGAGCATCCAGATCTTCATAAACATTTTGTACAGTTTAATACTTACCTTAATCAAATCCAAATACTAAAAGCAAATACTATGGACCAAATGTTCAGTTCTAAAGAGCAGGGCAGCCTTTAGAAATCACGGGGCCACGTACAACAAAATTTCACCCACCCCAGCCCTCAAGCCCCACCCCAGATCCTTCCTACTCCACACCACAGTTAAAACAACAGACAGACATCAGCGCTAAAAAAAGTAACCCTCCCACCTCCACACACAAGTTGTAAAAAGCTATTGACGGTCAGGGTCCCCTTATAGGTTTATTTTAAATTGGTGACCAGGGCCCCCTACAAGTTAAAACAAATAATTAGTGACCAGGGCCCCCCTATAAGTAAAAAAAAAACATTGGGCCCCCCTTACAAGTTAAAAAAAAATTGGGACACCAGAGAATATTCTTTTTAAAAAACATGGGTGGCAGGGGTCTATAGAGTATTAAAATAATACATTGGTGGCCAGGGGATTAAAAAAATTTCAGTAGAACTAAACTCACAGCTTCAGGACTTCGGCTCCTTTCGTGACTTTGGGTCTTTTCTCCATTTCAGGACTTCAATTTTGGCTGTTTGCTTGACTTCTGGTCTTTTCACCGCTTCGTGACTTCTGGTCTTTTCAATGCTTCATGACTTTGGGTCTTTTCGGCCCCTTTGGGTCTTTTCACCACTTCAGGACTTCATGTCTTTTCGCCACTTTGGGTCTTTTCGCCACTTTGGGACTTCAGGAGAGAGACTTCAGGCTATTTCAAAAAGTGCAGCACAGCCGGGCCCCCATTCAGGCCCTTATGGCGGCCCTGACCCTGAGTCTGAAGCATGTATAATAATTAACCTATCCAAAATTAATTTATAACTGGCCCACAGCATGGAAGATTTCATCCCACCCAGAACCTCTTTATTATTTTTAAAGAACAACTTCTCACCAAGACCTTTCTGTTCTCTTGTTCTGATTCTTGAAACAACGTGCCTGAAGTTTAGCCTCACATCTGATAATTAGCTGGCTTTTGCCACATTGGTTCAGTAGTTATAAACTCCTCAGTATAGTGCGGAGAAGAGAAAGTGACAAACAGGGCTGCTTTATCCACAGGGCTGCTTTAACCACAGGGCAAATGGGGCATCTGCCCAGGGCCCACTTATTTTGGAGCCTGTGTTGACAGCCCCACTGGCTTTATTGGAAAAAACGTGTGCGCAGAGAGTCATGTAGAATTAAACTACCAATCACTTGCCAGATTGCTGCTTGTACCTTTGAAAAGCCGAACAGCCAATGACCGTGCAGAGAAAAGGGTGCTTGTCTTTCTGTTCACACCTCTAGTGCGTTCTCCACTCTAGATTAGAAGACAGGATGGCAGGTCTGTGTGCGCTGCAGATTACCCCTCTCCCCCTCCTACTCTGAGAGAATGCCAGCCAGCCGGTAAGGATGCCAGTCTCCTTCTGTACTGGCTATTGGTGTTTTATCTAAACAGTTGCTTCACTTCCCCCACTGTTCCCTTATCACGAGCTTCTTACATGGTTCTGGTTCACTCTCTCTTGTAACACTATTAACCCTTTCTTGCCTTAGCAGAATTCCTGCTGTGACATCTTGCTATTTACTATGAGTTCTGGGGGTTTATATACATGAAATAATGTCTGTGCCGTCCTGCTATAAATTCTGGGATATTTATATATAAAATAATCTCTGTGGCACCCTGCTATGAGTTCTGGAAATATTTATAAAATTAATTGCCACTGTGCTATCCTGCTTTGAGTTCTGGGGTATTTATACAAGGAATTGCTACTGTACCATCCTGCTATGAGTTCTGAAGGAATACATGAAATTTATATCTGTTTATATTTTCTATATTCATTGATAGTGTATCTGTAACATGGGGTGTAGTTTATTAGCAGGATTGTCTCCCAAGGTGGTCTTACTGGCATGTTTGGAGTTAATGGAATGCTTACTGGTAATTTTTCATTGATCTCACTGACACATCTGGAATTGATGGAGTGTTCATTGGTCATTTCTACAGTGATTATAGAGCTACAACTTGGTTAATATGCTGAATATCAATTTTCTGTAGTCGTTATACTGTTATGCCGTTTACTTAGGCATTTACATCTGGGTTCAAGTTTAGGTAAAATGGATGTGTTGAGGGGTGTGGCCAAAAATGTACAGGCGGCATGATAATAGGGGCCCATAATTTGGCTCTTTGCTCAGGGCCCACCAAGGGTTTAAAACGGATCTGGTGACAAATAATGTTCACATACATAATTATATTTACAAATTGGAAATTAATAAGGATGCACCACATCCACTGTTGTAGGATTCGGCCAAATACATTGTAAAATATTCAGCCAAACACCAAACCCAATCCGACCTAATTTGCAGATGCAAATTAGTAAAATTAGGGGGGGGGAAAGACCCTTGCGCAGTTAAGTAATTTTTTACTTCCTTGTTTGTATGACGTAAAGTAATGTGATTTGTATTTGATTTAGATTAAGTTCGGGCAGGCACATGGATTCAGCCGAAATCCCAATTACTGCTGAAAAAGGAAGAATCTTGGCTGAATTCTGAACCGAATACTGGATTTGGTGCATCCCTAGAAATTTATGTATAATAGTTCAAATAAAATTTTCTTTCAGCATGCAATTTTTGGGTGGAGATCCAAACCTTTAAAAATGTATATACTGTCATGGTCATATGACAGGTTTCAACAGGTTTTGCAACAGATCCGGAGGAAGCATTTTATTTGCTCAGCCTAAGGCTGGATACATTTTAGTAGTTTTTGCCACTTATTATTAGCATGGAAAATATAAATAAGTAAGCTGAGCTTCCTGCTGATCACTGTGCCTGTGATTATTTTTGGCCATTCTGGCACTGTCAGAGTTTCATCACTGTGCCAGAGGGGTGCCTGGGGTAGGTGGTCTTGAAAGCAGGTCATACAAAAAAAGATGTGCTTAATTGGAAAGGTCATCAAACAAGCAAATTTTGGGAAATCATTAGATTGTGCTGGACTTTCTCTGTGACTTTGATCCAGGACACAAGGCATTATGCTGTCCCTACTGATTGCCCTAGTACAGGGCCCCTTTGTGGTGTGCACTCACCAACATGCCTTTGGTCATTTTTTGGAACTTTGTGAATACCCGGAAGTGCAGGCAAGACATGCAGTGGAATGTGATCATTTTTGCACTTTGTACCCTGTCCTGCACTTAGTAAATGACCCTCAAACTTTTTGTGGTGCATATAGCTGCACTTTCCTGAACTGACTACATATAATATATATCAGGGATCCCCAACCTTTTGAACCTGTGGGTAACATTCAGAAGTAAAAGGAGTTGGGGAGCAACACCAGCATTTCAAATGTTCTTGAGGTGCCAAATAAGTGCTGTGATTGGCCATTTGGTAGACAATGTGGATTGTCAACCTACATTGAGGCTCTGTTTGGGGGCACACCTGTTTTTTTTTTAGGCCCAATGGCCTCAAAGCAGGTGCTTATTTTTGAATTCCAGGCTTGGAGACAAGTTTTGGTTGCATAAAAACCAGGTGCACTGCCAAACAGAGTCTCAATGTAGGTGGACAAACCACATAGGGGCTACCAACAGGCCAATCACAATACTTATTTGGCAACCCAAGAACGTTATTCATGCTCGTGTTGCTCCCCAACTCCTTCTACTTCTGAATGTTGCTCCCGGGTTCAAAAGGTTGGGGATCCCTGATCTAAGGGGTTGGAGAGCAACATGTTGCTCATGAGCTACTGGTTGGGGATCACTGATATATATGCATTTCATATTATATAATTATACATATATTTTACATCTATATGTAGTGTACAACAATTTGAACTTGATTTCATAGAGTATGAATTTCCTAGGTTGAAATGTTTAGGGGTATTATTGACATGAGGCGAGGGAAACCATCTACACTAGTATCCAATCTACCAATAATTGATGCCACAAAAATTTAATAATTGAAGACACAAAAGGACCCTGTCCAAAAAAGCTTTTCAATCTAAACTTGGCCTGACAGCTGACACCACATGCATAGCTTAGTCTTTCCATGCCAAAATCCTCTCCATGGGTGCCACAATGCTCTTGAACTTTTACATTCACCATACTACAAGCGCTGGGGACACAACTGGCTTCTTTGTCCTCACTCAAGAGTCAAAATCTATAGAATTAGTGTATAATTTTCAGTGATGTGTGGAATAGCCAGAAATAAAATGATATCTGTAATAAAGTATTTTGGCTGAGGTAAACGACTACCAGTGTGATTACGGAAGTCAGCAGAACAGGATGCAATGTTGAATGTTGACGAGAACTGTGAGTATGATATCCAACAGTAAGAAAATGTAAAGTTATTAAGTATCATCCAAGAAATAAAACATGTATGAGATGAACCTCGTATGCAGACATGTTTTATAATTTCCTTGTGGGCCAATGACTGGCATCCATTATGTCATTTCTTATATGCATAAAGCTAGGTGAGTGCATTCCTAAAAACAGCATGACTCGGTATGAGACCCAAAAATCAATGACTCCTATGATTCTGCTTAAGCTGTTAAGATGGACTATCCATAAGGCTTCTAACTGTAAATATATGTAATGTATGGTATCCCAAAACACAGAATAAGCCCCAAGGTCCCAGTCTTGACTCACACTTCTGCCTTTAACAACCGTGTTTCGGTTTGGGAGGAGCCCTCTGCTACTCAGATGCTGCCAGGAGAACTAAAGCTTAACTAAAGAAGTAGCTAGAAATGTTGTACATTATATTTTGTGCTTCGGTACCAGCCCAAGGCAACCACAGCCCTTGAGCAGTAAAGATCTGTGTCTCCAAAGATGCCCCAGTAGCTCCCCATCTTCTTTTCTGCTGATTCGCTGATTCACATGCTCTGTGCTACTGTCATTTACTGAGCTTGGGAACCCACTCATAATTTACAGTACACATAGAATAGAAATGTCGCAATATAAAGCTGATTATTAATTAATACAGATAATTAATACATGGCAGCACAGAAACCAGTGCAACTAGCATCAGAATTTAATAATCAGCCCTGTAGCATCAGCTTATATTACAGGCCAACCTGATTTTCTGCTGGATAATTTGTGACAACCATGTTGTGAGTTTAATAGAAAGAAAAAGAAGGAGCAACCTTGAAAATTATGGAGATTAGTGGTATAACAATCAAGCGAATACAGGTTTTATATGTTGTTTAGGTATTTTTATATATTAGGGAATAAAGACAAACAGGGTTGTTCCTTCCTTTTCTTTCTATTAAACATTGCATAATTGGTAATTATACCCCAGTGTGTCTTTTAAAGGGACAAGTTGTTGGCGGTATTATAACTTTGAACCATGTTGTGAGTGTCACAGACACTTTCCAAGATGGTGACCCCCTGTGACAAGTTTGAAGTCCTGGATCATTGCTGCTATTGAGAAGCTGAGAATTTAGACTGGTGCAATAAGTTCAGTATATAAAATATGCCATTTTTAGCCACATGTAATTTTAGGGTTTAGGTCTCCTTTAAATTGAGAGGACCAAGGGGATAGTTCTGTGCAGGCATGGGATCCGTAAGATATACAGGAAGGACAGGGAACAGAGAAAGCATAGTTGTGGAACAGGCAGGGACAGTACCAGTCATACAGTGCAGGATCAGGAACCAGGAGCTTAGTCAGGATAAACAAGCCGGGGTCAAAACCAAACAGACAGAAAGGTACAGAATCAGGATCCAGAACAATAGTCAGTAATCAGGCACGGTCAGGTTCCGCCAGTGAATTAACAATGATGAAGGACATGTAAGGGCTAGGCCAGACGGGGAGATTCGGGGGCATTTTGTCGCCTGGCGACTTCTCGCCGCGACTTGTAGCCCCCGAACCTCCCCGAATAGCCACTTACCCAAGCGCACCGGCGTTGCTTGAAAACGCCGGCGCGTATCCACACGGAGCGGCGCGCTTTTTGAAATTGCTCCAAATTGCCTCGCGCTTGGGTAAGTGGCTATTCGGGGAGGTTCGGGGGCTACAAGTCGCGGCGAGAAGTCGCCAGGCGACAAAATGCCCCCGAATCTCCCCATCTGGCCTTAGCCTTAAGGTCAGAAACAGTAAATCAGATCACGAGCACACCCAGGAACTATCTGAGAATAGACCTATGTTGGACAATGAGTCAATGCAGAGCAGATTGGCAACAGGTTAAACTAGCCATGCCTACTTGCAATTATAAAGATAGAAATAGGAGTGAACCAGGACCATATATGTCTGCTCACATAGAGCAGAGGCAATGCAGATAACCATAAAACACTGGTTCAACTCCAGGCAGAATTTTATGATATAAAATATATATATATATATATATATATATATATATATATATATATATATATATATAGCTCCCCTATAAAATGGTCATACCCACAAACACTTTGTAAGTAATCATTTCTACAAAACACTTTGTTGAACAATTTGTTTGTGATCACACAAAGTCAACATCCCCATTAACTGTTTTCATTCATGATTTGGGAGATGAGTTTAATTAACTCTGGACATGGAAAGGAAGAACTTTACACCCATGTCAGGCCAAGAGTAAAAGAAATACTGAGGCATGGGACAACTGTCTGATGTCTGATGAAAAAGTTTAAAGGTCTGTCACAGTTGGGTTGGGTATGCGATGTGTTCTCAATAACCACACAGCATTCTGATAAACATGGCATGACCAAGGACAGAGGCAGACACAGCTGTTGCTTTTCTCAGAAGTCATATCTGTTCAGAAGTTCCTGAGGTCTCCAGTCAACACAAATACACTTATCCTATTAACCAATAACCAAGGTGATGGCACAAAACAAGGTGGTTCAGTATCTCACCATATTTTTTGGCCAACAGGAAAGGACAGGCCAACCACTGACCTGACTAGGCACATGTATAATGTGCCAACTTGGAGCGGGATCCGTCTTATGGTCCTTTGTTTGGCAAATTGTAAAAATATCTGACTAGTAGTGTGTGGCCATCTTTTATCTTACATTGTACAACTTCACTGTATTTGGTTGACTGTATTTTTCAATGTAGAATTCCTAAGGCAACTTTACTATTTTTGTTTTTTGCCCCATGCACCTAATTATACTCTACAGCAGAGGTTTTCAGACTTTTCAGAAGTCAAACACCCCCTTTTTTTGGACGGTTTCAGGGTGGTGGCAGACGGGCAGATTAGTCACCCAAATGCGAAGCAATTCATTTGCCATCCTGCCGGGGGGAAGGCATTTTCTGGGAGATTAGTCACCCGCAGTAGAGAAGATTTGTCACTGGGCGACTAATCTCCCATTCTGCCACCACGCTTACAGTAGATATGAGAGCAAACAAAGAGGACATGGTTGCAAGGGATCACTAAAAAAGGAACAAGAACTGTTGTGTAACAATTATAACTGATATCTGTATATACATCAGGGATGTACAACCTGCAGCCCTCCAGCTATTTTTAAAATAAAATAGGCTGTTGAGTAGTTGTATAATAACAATTGCTAGAGGCTTGGATACTTATGCATACTTGACTTATGACATTTTCATCCTTCCCCAACCTCTTTGACCCCAGACCTATTTCTCAATAAACGGACCAGTAACATCAAATTGTGTTTTTTTTTAATTATTAAGAAATAACTTACCGAAACTACGCTTGTGCTCCTCTTCAGAAAAGGTCATAGTGCCTTTGTGTGGCACTCGATTTTTCTTCCCTGGCTATCTCCTATAAGGAAGGAAGGGAGGAGAAATCAAGCAGCGCACGATGGATCACCTTTTCTGAAGAGGAGCGCATGTTGAGTTTCGGTAAGTTATTTCTTAATAAAGGCTGTGTGATTTCATAGTTTAACTTGTGTTTTTTTCATGGTATACTAACAACTGTTTTTAAACTTTTTTTATTTTACTGGCACTTTAAGGGATGTTCTTTTCCAGCTCCAGCACTGTTACTTGCCCCAGATTTAGTCAAGGTCCCATAGCTCAAAATACATACACATATACATAGAAATATTGGGAACCTAGGTTCTATGTCTTTTGTGAATGGCTCTTGCAATGTTTTAACTGCTGGGCATGGTTGTGCTTTGGGCAAGTCCCTGTGTTGTCTTCACATGAGCTGGTGCATATCTAGAGGTATTAGGGTAAGGGCACAAGGCAAGAATCGTGGAGCTTCATTTTCCCAAGTCCCCCGAAGTTTCCTCGTGAGCACCGCGAGTGCCATCCTGCTGGCGATTTTTCATTGTAGCCGGCAGGAAGGCAGTTTGGGGGGATTGTCGCCCCCGAAGAAGAAGCGATTAGTTGCCAGGTATCTAAATCTCCCTGAATCTTGACATGTGCCCTTACCCTAATACAGCTAGATATGGCACAGCAAGATTTGAGGAAATTTAGTCGCCTGGCGACTAATCGCCTCTTCTGGGCGACAATCTCCCCGAATATTGCCGTGTGCCCATACAGTATATAAGCTTGTACATACAGGAGAGTTTGCAGGCACTATTGGTTAATATATAACTTTAATGCTGATTGAGACCATTAAGCCATCTTGTTAGTTTTACGTATGGCCCTCAGCTGAAGTTCACCAAAGGTCATTTACAGTTATAGTATCTCTAACTGCAGCAGTGGACATCAACAAGATGCAAGGTTTTCAACAGCAACCAATCAGCAGGTAGCATTTATTGGCCAGCTGGTTGAAAAAAATATCTGCTGAAGAGGTATAGTTTGTGAGATAACTGTTAAGTCAGCAAAATAACCTGACCCAGCTGCATTCGCTGGTAAAAGGGATTTTTAGGAAAATGTGAAACAGGGAAAACCAGTTGAGCTTCCAATGGATTTTCATGCAAAGCAACCTACAGCAAGTCAAGGGTGTTTTGCCAGGTAAAATAAGTAGCACCAGTCAAGATGGCATGCTTCGTGTGATGTAGGAATTCTCTTTTCTCAGCAAAGCAGTAAATTGAGAGCTGTTATCACTGTTATCACTGCACATATCAGTGGGAAAGTAAGCTTGGGCAGCTTGTTACACACAGTTTACACTGATATAGCTAAGATTAACTGTATGAGGTATGTAAGCATTTATTTAGGAGCTATTGACTTACAAACATGAATGGAAACACTTCAGTTTCATTTCAGCTCAGGTTAATTGAGTCTAAATGAAAACATAGGATAAAAATAACTGCTGAAGCCTCTGCCCATGGAAACATAATCTCTGCAGCCTTTCCTTCTGGTTCCCTCCCAGTGTGCAAGTACTTCTATTATACCCACCCTGACCACGCATGTGTTCTTTACACTAGGATGTTGTACAGGTGGTTATATAGAACATTGTCTCAGTCGAGAGTACTGCTGCACTGCAGCCCTTAAAACTTTTTTTTGTGTTTTGAAAGATGGGATAAAAACAACAAAAAACAAAACTATCGCTGGCCCTACCCTAACGCCCTTACACTGCAAATATTTAATTCCTGAACCAGCATGTGTATTATTTTATTTATAATATTGGTGTGAAGGTGCCATCTCAGGTCATTTTACCTGGTCATGTGCTTTCCGAAAGAGCCAGCACTTTGGGATGGAACTGCTTTCTGGCAGGCTGTTGTTTCTCCTACTCATTGTAACTGAATGCTAGCCGAGTGGCCCTGATGTGAATAAAAGAGACCATGTGTACTGTCTGTATGACAACAGACAGTATATAAGTCTTGATTCATGTTGAGTAATGATGTGTCTTGCTGGTAACGCAGTAGAGGATATCTGCCTAAGGTAGCATGGTGATAATTTATGTCCATCTTTACACTACTAAACACAGTCCCAGAGTTTTATGATATAAATTGTAAAATATTTTGTTATGAATTGTTATTTATGCATAAAGTTGATCAATTGAAGTTTTTAAATTAGTGATTAATAAATGATGGTTTCTATTGATAATCCATTAAAAAAAGACTTAAGGTGGCCATACACAAGAAGATCCGCTCGTTTGGCGACGTCAAAAAACCAGGTAAAAAAACAGGCTCCCATGCTTTTGCGGAGAGCCATGTTAATTAAGGGTTGAATGCCGACCCAAATAGCTAACACCATTGATGTACATCACCTCTCACAGTAAAGCTGGCCATAGACATAAGGATCTTTCTTGGAAAAAGATCTTTCCAAGAAAGATCATTCGTTTCAATACACACACATAGAAACAATAGAAATCTACCTGTATCTGACGATTCAGCTCTAAACAGTGGCCAATGTTCGGGTGCCTTCAAAGGCAGCTGATCAAAATTTTCCATCCAGCCCAATCGATGAGCCAACAGATATCCAAGTCTTCTGCCGATACAGAATGGCTCGTTTCCCACCACACACGCACCGAATATCGTACGATATTATTGGTGCATCTATGGCCACCTTAAAGCTGGCCATAGACGCAAAGATCTGCTCATTTGGCAACCGATATTAGCAGCTTTATCTGCCAGTGTATGACCACCTTAAGGTTTCCCCAAAGCTGCACATCTGAGATGCAGAACATACTCATCTGATAACAATGCTTTTCAAAGAATAGAGGCCCTAATGCCTTCGGTAACTATGCTTCTTCCCATGAACTTACGTGGAGCAAACAGAGTTACAAAAAGGGTTGTTTTAGGGTGAAGACACACAAAGCTACTGGTAGCAGCAGTGTCGGACTGGCCCGGCGGGAAACCGGGAAAAATCCCGGTGGGCCCCGACCCTTAATGGGCCCCCGCCGGGCCAGACCCTTCTCCCAATGAAATAAAGAAAAAAAAGTTTTCGGTAGGCGCTGCGCGCAGCGCCACTTGCGCATGCGCACAGCACCATTTGTGCAGGAGGCGTGCGCATCGCCTCCCACGGAGGAGCGCGACAGGAGCGTGTGCATCGCCTCCCAAGGAAGAGCGCGGCAGGAGCGCGGGCAGGGGGGTCGGAGGCAGGAGCCCAGCAGTAAGTGCATCAGGGCAGGGGGTTGGAGGGGGCCCTGGGCAGTAGTCCCTGTGGGCCCTGGGCCTCCCAGTCCGACCCTGGGTAGCAGTTACTTGTCACACCTACAAAATGCCAGAAAACACCCTGCCATAGGCAATACTGAGAATTGCCTCTGCTAAAACATATGTAAAGACAATTATCAGTAAATTAAGTAGCTGCTACTAGTTGCTGCTTGTGTACTCACCCTTAGCTGCAGAATTCTTTCACTGAATCAGTTGTACTGACAGATACATTAAGCTGGCCATAGACGTAAAGATTTTTGAAAGATCCAATGGTTATCGTGAGACCACGATTGTCTCAAAACGATCGTTTAAATGCCTGATGTGTCCATCAACTAAAAAGACCATTTCAGGCGATATTGCAGCAAAACTGAAGGATCGCAGCCTGCTTGGCCCTGCAAACATAGGTAGATTGCATGGGGACAGATAAAGATTTTCTAACCTGGCCGATCAATCATCAGACCAATGTCGGCCGGAAAATCGTAAGATGAACGATCGTTTGTATCCCACTAACCGCACGATAATTTGACAGATTTGGTCGGACTTCCCTAAGATCGGTCGTTCGGCAGGGAAAGATCGTTGTGTCTATGGGGAGCTTTAGAAAGCTTCAAGAAGGAGTTGGTGGCTTTTTAGCAAGTGAGAAAATACAAGGTTACTGAAATTAACTCTTAGTACAAAATTGATCCAGACACTGCTCTGACTGTCATCATGGAGTAAGGAAGGAATTTTTTCCCTTTGAGGCAAATTGGAGAGTATTCCGATGGCGTTTTCTGCCTCCTTTGGATCAACTAACATTATGCAAGTTATATATAGACATAAAACTTTGAACTCAAAGGACTTTCCAGCTGACATGAGGTCACCCAATGCGATTAGAGGAAAGGAGGTTCCACCTAAATATTCAGAAGTTTTTTCTACAGTGAAAGCAGTGAAGATGTGGAATTCTCTCCCTGAATCAGTGGTACAGGCTGATACATTAGATAGCTTTAAGAAGGGGTTGGATGGCTTTTTAGCAAGTGAGGGAATACAGGGTTATGGAAGATAGCTCATAGTACAAGTTGATCCAGGGACTGGAGTCAGGAAGGAATCAAACTATTCAGATCAAAAATTAGGAAATTTAGGAAGAACTCAAGATCTGTTACCCAGGGTTACGCTCCCGGGTATTAAGAATGGTCTGGGAGTGCTGACATTACCTTCTGTATGGAATGAATATGAATTGCAAGAAAGGTACAAGGGTCTCAGATCTTCCTAAATTTCCAATCTGCATAGTTTGATTGCTTAACCTGTCTGATTTTATCTAATTATGTATTACAAAGAGGAATTAACAAACCTTTTCCCCTGTTTCTTTCTGAAATTGGTTAGATTATATATAATGGGTAATAAAAATGTATACACATAATATCTTTGTGGACACTTGCATCAAATTGATGGACTATGGAATTACACAAGAGTGAAGACTTTTTCTTAAAGAGATAACTTACCAATAATTGGATAATTGTACTCCCCCTAACCTTTCCCCGCCTTCACTTACTGCTATAGAACGCTGAGTGATGTATATGACTGCAGGCTTGATAAAGGGCCCTGAGAGGCCCAAAACGTTGCCGTTTTTTGTCTACTTAATATGAGCCAATAAAAATCACAAAGCACAGCATTTACTTTGTCAGTGTGCTGCGGTCTTATGGATAGTGCATTTGACTTCATTAACCCATGGCAGATTTGGTAATTGGCTTCCAAGCACCTGGTCCCAAGGGATAAGACACAGAGGTAGAGCACTTCACTTTCGTGTGGAATACTATGGATAGTCCAGGCAAACTTAACATTTTCTTAATTTAACTCCCCTTTAAATGATTAATGTTCCAGCAACCCCCTATATCCCTGCTCCCAGCAGCAATTGTAAAGTCATAAGACAAGGCAGTCAGTCCTACAATCCTCCGGTGTTGTTGAGCTTTCCATCCCTACTATTAACCATCATTCACATTCGTTCACATTCATTGGCATTAAGTGCAGCCCTTGTTTTCTAACAAAGGTACTTAACACCGGTGCTGCTAAACACAAACACCGCAGGAACATTATGACACAGCCTGTAAATACAGACAGTAATTCTAATTGCACAGGCAATAATTACCGAACAGCACAGGGAGTTTTGTCTGATCTCTACAGATGCACAAGTCACGGCAATCCCATGCTAATAGTGCTCAGTTAAAGGAACATCAACATGGAATAAAAATGGCCAGTCTTGCTTTTTCTATGCATGTCTGCTTTAGAAAACATTTTTTTTCTTTAGGGCAGGGGCATCTCACCCACAAACAAACTGATTAAGATGCGTGAACAACCCATGTCCTAATTAGCCATTCAATTGCGCATCATTAAGATCTTTCACTAACTTGGCCGGCCAGAACATACCCTAACATTGTCCTTTCCCCAGCTGGCACATGTGTGTTTTCTGCCAAATTTTCTGATCCACAGAAGCTGCACTGACATTGTTTCTATTATGATCTTTCACAACTGCTACAAAGTATGTTATGCATCTGCTAGGAATTCCGCAGGCATGGCAAAAAACATTATACACAGGGGTTGAGAGCTCTGCATTAAAGGAGACATATAGGATAAATGAAAAAACTCTCATTTTGTAGGCAGTTATGAGTAATATATGGTGTTGCTTTTAAATGGTGCTAAAAATGAATATTATCTTTAAAAATAGCCCCTTTGTTGGAGCACCCTATAGATGTTCTCAGGTCTGTCTGTGTTTCAAATGAGGGGTGGGTGTGTCCTAACGGTCCCTGCCAGAAGCACAGTAGCAGTTGGACAGCCAATCACAGCCCTGCAGTCACACAAGCAAAGACATGCGTCAGTTCCCTATCAGGTACTGCTACCTGATGACTGGTTCCTGTCCTACAGTGCAGTGAGCTGAGAGCCGCTGGCTCCCCTGCACAGCCTGGGAATTCAGGGAGCAGGAAGTGGAAGAGAAGGGAGGGATTATTAGGGTTTTTGGAGAAATAAATCAGCCTGAAAAACTTATTTTTACAAATTCAGCAGTACCTACATTACAAAATGCCCCAATCAGACTGGCCAAGAGCTGGGCACTAGTGATATGCAGGCCAGCCCAGTGTTTGACTGGGCCGGTGGGAAACAAGGAAAAAACCTGATGGGCCCCTACCAGCCCAGCTCCCTGATATGCCAGCCACAAAAACCAAAACAATAATGTGCAGCATGCAGCGGCAAAAAAAAAATACAACAAAATTATATATAATGTCCCAAGTGTTGACATAAAGTAAAGATAAATCACATTACTAGGCTCATATGTAATATCATCAATACTGAAATATTGTAGCAACCAATATGGATGACTTAAAAACCATAGAACATTTGTAATCAATGTTTATAGGAAAGTTGCTCAGAATTGTGTTCTCTTTTATTAGGCAAAAACATATTTTTGGGGTTGACTTATCATTTAAATTATGTGTCCAAAGCATGCTTTGTCTTCAGATTTATATATTCAGCCCTAAACCAGTGGTACTGTTTTCTTTGTCACATCCCAGGCAAGCATAATGGCATCTCTTCAACTCTTGTATTAAAATGAAAGCATTTATAGAAGACGTACTGTGTACACAACAAAGGCAATAAAACCCAATTTTCTATCTAGGGAATCTGAATGGAATGAAGGCCTGCTTATAAACAGTAGGAATTTCTGTACAATAAGCTGCCTTCCTCCCCAACCTCTCTGCCAAGAACTTTCTGCCCCTGGCATGTCAAACCCATAATAAGGAAGGGGCGATCCATAATTTACACAATTGTAAATGAGGGTTTATAAAAAAAACATTTAAGAGTCTATTTACTAATTAAATGTGTGCAATATAATTTTTATTGGTATTATCTATGGGACAAACAAATCCCTGGTTTGCTTCTATGAAATAAAAATTTAGCCAATATGTCAGTCCTTACTTTATGCAGGGACTTATTGCTGATTATTATGGGTTACTGCTCCTGGGTAAACCTAGTGCCTTTTATTGCATAACCCCATTAATGTTTAATTAGCTAAAGTTAGACATACACAGTGAGATTCTGGCTGGGGAGGGAAATCATGTGACTTTTTGTCAAAAAAGAAACAAAAAAAAAGAAGTAAAAAATGTTTTCCTCTTCCCATCCGTAATTTGCATAGTCAAATTAGGATTTGGTTCAGTATTCGGACGAATCTTTCGTGAAGGATTCTGGGGTTCAACCGAATCCAAAATAGTTGATTCGGTGCACCCCTACTCAATAGCAGCAATGATCCAGGACTTCAAACTTGTCACAGGGGGTCACCATCCTGGAAAGTTTCTGTGACACTAACATGCTCAATGGGCTCTGAGCAGCTGTTGAAGCTTAGGGGTTGTTGCAAATTATCAAGCAGAAAATAAAGTTGGCCTGTAATATAAGCTGATGCTACAGGGCTGATTATTAAATTCTGATGCTAGTTGCACTGGTTTCTGTGCTGCCATGTAGTAATTATCTGTATTAATGACTAATCAGCCTTATATTGTGACAGTTCTATTCTATGTGTACTGTATATTGTGAGTGGGTCCCTAAGCTCAGTAAGTGACAGCAGCACAGAGCATGTGAATCAGCAGAAAAGAAGATGGTGAGCTACTGGGGCATCTTTGGAGACACAGATCTTTACTGCTAAAGGGCTGTTGTTGCCTTGAGCTGGTACAGAAGTCTAAAACATAATGTCTGACATTTCTAGCTACTTCTTTAGTTAAGCTTTAGTTCTCCTTATAGCTTTACAAATTGGCCATGTGATCTGGCTGATCTAATAGCACAACATAAAAAAGGAAAAACTGGGCAAATCAAGTTAACTAATGAAATGCAGAGTAGTCAGCACAGCTTCCCGGCTTTTTCTTAAATGTAGTGCAAGTTTCCTGGTGGCCACTTTTCCACAGGTATAATTTCCAAGTTGTAAGATGAAACAGCACCACTTCTTAATAAAATAAAATGCCTTTATTGGAGCCTTTTAGGGCATTACAGCAACATTTTGGGTCACATTCAACCCTTATCAAGCTTGAACAAAACGTTGCAGTAATGCCCTAAAAGGCTCCAATAAAGGCATTTTCGTTTATTAAGAAGTGGTGCTGTTTCATCTTACAACCTGTTAACTATAAAACCCATTCTTTTAGTGTACTGGGCCATCTGCCAACTGATTGGCCTAACTATGGTAAACTGTTCATCCATGTGTCCCCTACTAGTTGCCCCTTAGGCCCACTGATCAGATGTCCTCAAAGTCTGCCTGTGTTTTAGTCAGCGCAAGGGAAAATAACAAATGGAAAATAAATCCTACTTGTACACAAGGCCAATTCTTCTTCTAATTGTTAATGGCATGTCACTGTGAGAAGGGTGAGAACTGCATATGCACAGTAACTGCAAGGCAACTGGAATCAGGTGAAGGAAAACAGGGAATCTATTATTCTGATTTACCATTCAACACTAAGGAAGGAAGGAAAAGAAATAAAATACCATTTTTACTTTCTTTAATGAAAAAGAAATCTATCTCCAATATACTCTAATTTAAAAAATGTGTACCATTTTTATAAGAAACCTGACTGTATGCAGTGAAATTTTCCCTTCATTTAGTGCTGTGGATAGGAATTGTCAGACGGTCCCTAACTTCTGGCAGGGAAACAATCATACTTATGAACAGCAGGGGGAGCCCCTGCCTTACTTACCAGCCATGCAGAACTCAAGCAGCTTTGTTTTTTGATCATTTATGACGATCCCTAAGAAGCCCAGACCACACTGAGCATGTGTATGTAGTCTGGTCTTGCAAAGATGTATAACAAAGTTAAAAGATGACAGCCCCCTGTGGCCAACTTTGAAAGCACAAATCATTTGTTTAATTAAGCGTGTGGTGCAGTAAGTTCATGCTTATGTTTAGTATACAAAATACAGCATTTCGAGCCTTAGGGTAGGGACAGACAGGGAGATTCGGGGAGATTCTGTCGCCTGGCGTTTTTAGCAGGCGACAATCTCCCCGAATTTCCTTCTCCCTGTCTGCCTTTAGTATAAGTGACAAAGCGCCAGCGCCTGTGCACACGCTGCGTGGCGATTTCCGGAATCGCCCGAAGATACCTCGTGAGGAAACTTCGGGCGATTCCGGGAATCGCCGCGCAGCGTGTGCACAGGCGCTGGCGCTTTGTCCCTTTTACTAGCGGCAGACAGGGAGAAGGAAATTCGGGGAGATTGTCGCCTGCTAAAAACGCCAGGCGACAGAATCTCCCCAAATCTCCCTGTCTGTCCCTACCCTTATTCTATTTCAAACTTTCCTTGCCCTTTAAAGAGACTAGCATTATGTTTCAGTACTGCCCAAAACAGAAAAAGACATGATTGTCTCCAACAGCCTTGCCTGTTTTTCCATGTTATTCTTAAAATGAACATTAACCTTGATAAGCCTAGCTCTTCAAAAACACAATTACAATGAATTTTGGGTGCGATGGTATAAATCCCTATATTAAACAGTCAATCATGTGCAAGCCCTCTGGTGTTCTGTGAGTCTTTATATCCATGAGGGTAAGATGAGCTACTAGAACTACAGTGATAGGTTAATCCCCAAATGGTAGTATGATTGTATTTTGTTACATTCATGTCCCTATGTTCCATTTCCAACCTCATGCTACAAATCCAAACAGCCAGCAATTCCAGCATTATTGCTTCAAACCTTGACTATGCCAGAACATACAATCACAAAAGGAAAGGGAAGGTGGTTTCAGTTAAACATTGTGAACACCTCTGTTGCAGAGAATGCAATGGGTGCTGGAAGGTAGAAATGGAGGATGGCATGGAATTACAGTAATATCCAAGAGGGTGACTGCAACTAAGCTGTTACTGGGATACTTTAAAACTTACATGAAGACTCCCTAACCTAAAACACTTGGTGCAAATAAAGAGTAAGTGTAGAGGGTGTTGATAGTCTTGTTGCACAAATTTTTGTTTTAGTATTGGATCTTAAAATCTGGCCAAGCTCCAGTAATATGAGATCACACACCCCTTGCCACTTGGCCAAGAACAAATCCTTCCCCATTGTTAGAGGATTATAACATGACTAGACAGCTCTGGGAGGGGATAAAAAGGATTACGGTAACATCTTCAAGTAGGGCTTGAAACATGAGCAGCAAATAATACCTATTATTATTATAATACAAGGACATTTTATTAATATATATATATATATATATATATATATATCCATCGTATTATTCAGGACAGCACCTCATCTTGCTCATATATTCTGCCCTTGTGCGTGGTGAAATAAAATATAGAAAAGCAGAAAACCAGCACAAAGGGTCTTGTGATGCAAAAAATCTTGTTGCTGTTTATTACATGTGCAAAACCGACGTTTCGGTCCCCATCGGGACCTTTCTCACCTTGAGAAAGGTCCCAATGGGGACTGAAACGTCGGTTTTGCACATGTAATAAACAGCAACAAGATTTTTTGCATCACAAGACCCTTTGTGCTGGTTTTCTGCTTTTATATATATATATATATATATGTGTGTGTGAGTGTGTACATGGAAGCATGAGGTTAATCAAATAATGAAAAGTTTTCTTGAAGTTCTACCCCCCTCTTGGCTGTTTGTTTTTCACGTTCTTCAACATTTGGTCATGTTCCTGTGATTATTTCACGGAGAGCTGACATTCTACCAAATCAGCCTTTGTATCAATTGTTTTTAACGTGTAAATCTGTAGTCATTTTCCCCCAACTGCTAGCAGAACCCTCTTCTGCATTCGGAACTGGAACACATCAGATTTTGAAAACACTAGATTTCGAAACAAAGTCCAAGGAGCCGACAAGAGGTTTCCAGAAAGTGTACAGAGAAGAGGTTCCTGCAAGCAGTCGGGGTCTGAAATTGGCCTGTAGATTTCAGCAGGCTGACTTTGACCCATCTAGCCCTGGCCTTACAGTTGTAGATCTACAACTCCAACAGGACAGCGGTAAATTGAATTATAAAGTGAGAGCCTTTTGCCTGTGTGCTATTGTCTAATGTATGTGCATATTACAGAACAAATATACTTACTCTGATAAAAGCTAGTGTTATGGAGCAGTGCATTAGGCAGGTGAAGACCAAATGATAAAGACAGTTGTTTGCACTATATAGTATAAGTGGTGCACTTAAACTAAGAAAAGCTGCAGACAAGGAAAAATCTCAGAGCAGCTACAATGAAATCAATTGAGAGAGATCCTTCTATATGCACCATTAAGTTCATTCCTTTCTGAAAGCTGACTGTTTATTAACAAAACTTTACTACATTTGTATTCAAAGCTTATCTGCTACAAGCCTCTGGCTTTTATGGACCTAATCATCATATCTTCCAGCTCGACCCTTTTTGTTATCAATATCAATATTACTGAGAATACATGAGAATATTTTTGTTTGCACAAAGCTCAGAACCACATATGGGGGGGGGGGAATGTAATTAAAATCGCAAAGAGAAAAAGAATACGCCTCAATAAGATTAAATATCCACATCTCTCAATGTAATATTGTTCCTTAAATTGTTATTGCATTGCAAATTTTAATTGCGCATTGCAAACTTTAATTGCGCATTGCGAATTTTAATTGCGCACTCTTAAGAAGTGCTTGAAGGTGTTGTAATCCTTTGGAGCAAACATAAAGACTTTTTCAGTAAGAAGTTTTATTACATTGACTGCGCATTGGCGCAAGCTGTAAAATTCACAAACTCTCTTCCACTGTCGGAAGTGGTCGCTAAACAGTTTCCGGGTTCGCAAAAGCTATATTAAATGCGCGCAAAGCAAAAATAGTTCGTGCAGAGGCATAACTTTTCCCATTAGGAATAGTTTTTCCGTTACCGACTTATATTACATTCCCCCAATAGTATAGAAGACTTTATGGAAGACCAGAAGTCTTGCCCTCCACTTATGTGAGAGGATAATTGGTGGACAACTCCCACTTTACGCACTAACCATACAAAAAAACATTCTGCCGCACTAGTGCCCTGCTAATCCTCTTATTCCAGACCGTTACCCTATCCAAGAAGCATTTCCCTATACAGGTATGGGATCCATTATCCAGAAACCAATTATCCAGAAAGTCCTTCTCCCATAGACTTAATCAAATGAATTCCTTTATCTCTGTAATAATGAAACAGTACCTTGTACTTGATAAGATATAATTAAGCCGTATTGAAAGCAAAACAATCATAATGGGTTTAATTCATGTTTCAATAAGTTTTAAGCAGACTTAAGGTGGCCATACACGGGCAGATAAAAGCTGCCGACAGACTGTGTCGGCAGCTTATCTGCCCGTGTGGGGGGCCCTCCGACGGGCTTTCCCGATCGATATCTGGCCGAAAGTCGGCCAGATGTCGATCGGGCAGGATTAAAAATACCGTCGGATCGCGGCCGCATCTGTTCGTTGATGCGGTCCCGCAATCCGACCGCCCATACTGATCCGAACGTTGGGCCCTAGGGCCCACGATCGGATCAGCCCGATATCGCCCACCTCAAGGTGGGCATATCGGGGAGAGATCCGCTCGTTTGGCAACATTGCCAAACGAGCGGATTTCTTCGTGTATGGCCACCTTTAAGGTATGGAGATCCAATTTATGGAAAGACGCCCTTATCAGTAAAACCACAAGCATTCTAGATAACAGGTCCAATACCTATTTCCCACCAAAACATAGGACTAGACCTCCCAATCGCAATACTGTACCCAAATTATGCATCGATGTGAGCTTAATGGTGAAGTAAAAGGTAATTTTTATTATTATTGAACAGCCATCCCCGAATTAAAATTAAATCAAAAAACAAACAAAAATGTTTAAAGGTCCAATACCTCTACTTACCAAAGCCAAGCAAATGAGGTGAAATGCACGTGGAGGCCTGTAGCTGATACTTTAACAGTGTATAGTTCCTACTTGCAATAAACACAAAGCAAAGGCATAAGAAAAAGCAGAGTATAGAATGAAGCTGTGGCTTGCTGCCATACCACAGGAATTCAGAGACCAATATATTTAGCAAAAACAAGTTCTAATCTGGTGTGTTCTGACCATTTTACCCACAATAGTTAGATTTATTGGAATGGAACAGAACTACAGTTTTTATCTACAATCACGTGACGAATAGTTTTGCATCTGCCAGAAACTATTGGTCCTGCAGATATTGTAATAGAAAATGGTAGAAAAAAAATAACATGTATTAATTCTGGCTCATACTAACATCATATTTATTTCCATTAGTGTGCTTTGAAAGATAAGGTGCACATTATTTAACTGGCACTATCTGTGGCAATGATCAAATGGAAAATAAAGATGTCCCTATTATTATTATTAACATGTATTTCTATAGCGCCAACTTGTTGCGTATAGGTTTATTTTACTATGTCTCAGGGGATCAAGATGAAGTCTTTTTGACTTCAGAATTGATTAGGCACCCAATCATAATTACTATTGCCCATTACTGGATTATAGGGGCTCATGGGGATGCACTATAAACAGTTTAGCAACCTATATTTGGGTCCTGACCTATAGATTAAGAATGACGAGGTCCCAATGCTTTGATAACTTGTAAACTATGCACAAGTATTGGATTAGTTATGCGGAATCCCGTTATCCAGAAAGCTCCGAATTACAGAAAGCCCGTCTCCTATATGCTCCATTATAATCTAATAATTCAAATGTTAAAAAATGATTTCCTTTTTCTCTGTAATAATAAAACAGTACCTTGCATATTATCCAATATGGAAGCAAACCAGCCTACTGGATTTATTTAAAGGGATACTGTCATGGGAAAAAAAAACATATCAGTTAATAGTTGTGCTCCAGCAGAATTCTGCACTGAAATCCATTTTTCTAAAGAGCAAACAGATGTTTTTATATTTCATTTTGAAATCTGACTTGGGCTAGACATATTGTCAGTTTCCTAGGTGCCCCCAGTCATGTGACAAACTTCAGTCACTCTTTACTGCTGTACTGCAAGTTAGAGTGATATCACCCCCCCCCCCCCCCCCCCCCCAGCAGCCTAACAACAGGAAAACGGGAAGGTAACGAGACTGCAGCTCCCTAACACAAGATAACAGCTCCCTGGTAGAACAACACTCAAAAGTAAAAGCCAAGTCCCACTGAGACTGATTCAGTTATATTAAAGGGATCCTGTCATGGGAAAAAAAATTTTTTTCAAAATGTATCAGTTATAGTGCTGTTCCAGAAGAATTCTGCATTGAAATCCATTTCTCAAAAGAGAAAACAGATTTTTTTATATTTCATTTTGAAATCTGATTCTGTAACTTGTGCTCTGATAAACTTCAATCACTCTTTACTGCTGTACTGCAAGTTGGAGTGATATCACCCCCCTACCTTTCCCCCACCCAGCAGCCTAACAACAGAACAATGGGAAGGTAACCAGATAACAGCTCCCTGACACAAGATAACAGCTGCCTGGTAGATCTAAGAACAGCACTCAATAGTAAAAACCCATGTCCCACTGCGTACTATTCAGTTACATTGAGAAGGAAAAACAACAGCCTGCCAGAAAGCAGTTCCCTCCTGAAGTGCTGGCACAAGTCACATGATCGGGGCAGCTGGGAAATTGACAAAATGGCTACCCCCATGTCAGATTTCAAAACTGAATATAAAAAAATGTGTTTGCTCTTTTGAGAAATGGATTTCAGTGCAGAAGTCTATTGGAGCAGCACTATTAACTGATGCATTTAAAAAAAAACATGTTTTCCCATGACAGTTTCCCTTTAAACGCCTGCCAGAAAGGCATTCCATCCTAATGTGCAGGTACAAGTCACATGACTGGGGGAAGCTGGGAAACTGACAATATATCAATTTATCAAAATTGAATATAAAAAGAATCTGTTTGTGTAGTTATGAAGTAGTAGTGATGAAGCGATACTTTGCTGTCATGCTTATTCATCAGCTGAGTTGAACTAGATATAGCAAGTTTTATATAAACAATTTTTAAATAGTTCTGTATAGACAATACCCTTGCCCTTTGTTGTGTCTGTTATTGCTTACATATAGGCAAAAGTCCATTATACAATTCAATTATGTGTGCACTAGTGATATATGGACTGGCCCAACAACCGTTTACCTATGCCTCGGGTGGGTTCGGACTACAATATGAGCATCTATAATGTGTTCGGGTCAGGCACAGGTTAACAGTGCAGAGGATGTTTTAGCAGTGCAATTGTTCCACTTGATGGAGTGTGGTGTCAAGGCCAACCCATCTGACATCACCATAGAGGGTGAGTGGGGTGTGGGTACTGCCACGAATTTTGCACTTTTGCACTTCTAGACCAGAATGACCGTGCATGCGCCGAAAGTAACCAATATTTCCCAAAAATATCAGAAATTTTCATGACTTTCAGCGCATGCGCAGTTGTTAGGGACCCGGAAATTTACTCCAACTGCGCATGTGCCAAAACTCTGCACAGATTCCGAAGAAGACTGAAAAAGAAGATGGCGCCCGTGAACTCCCAAGGCCAGAATCTGCACTGAGGGGTAAGTAGAAAATTAGGGGCATTTGCCTGGGGAGGGGGCAGCTAGGCCCTCTAATGTACTTGTAAAGGGTAATCATGTCTCCTCGCAAGCGCCTTTTTTCCAGAGAAAACAACCCCAACCTGGACAGTCTACCCTCATAATTTAAGTCTTCCATCGCTTTAACCAGTTTAGTTGCACGTCTCTGCACTCTCTCCAGCTCATTTATATCCCTCCTAAGGACTGGAGTCCAAAACTGCACTGCATATTCCAGATGAGGCCTTACTAGGGATCTATAAAGTGGTATAATTATGTTTTCATCCCTTGAGTTTATGCCCTTTTTTATGCAAGACAGAACTTTATTTCCTTTAGTAGCTACAGAATGACACTGCCCAGAATTAGACAACTTGTTATCTATAAAACCCCAAGATCCTTCTCACTTAAGGAAACTGCCAACACACTGCCATTTAGTGTATAACTTGCATTTATATTATTTTTGCCAAAGTGCATAATCTTGCATTTATCAACATTGAACCTCATTTTCCAGTTTGCTGCCCAGTTTCCCAACTTAGACAAATCACTCTGCAAAGTGGCAGCATCCTGCATGGAACCTATAGTTCTGCAACATTTAGTACAATCTGCAAAAATAGAAACCGTACTTTCAATGCCCACATCCAGGTCATTAATAAACAAGTTGAAAAGGAAGGGACCCAGTACAGAGCCCTGCAGTACCCCACTAAAAACACTGGTCCAATTAGGAAAAAGTTCCATTTACCACCACTCTTTGTAATCTTTTAGCCAGTTCTCTAACCAGGTAAATATACTATGTTCCAGGCCAACATTCCTTAATTTAACCAGTAATCTTCTATGTGGCACTGTATCGAATGCTTTAGCAAAATCACATCCACTGCCATCCCAGAATCGAGGTCCCTGCTTACCTTCTCATAAAAATAAATTAAGTTAGCCCGGAAAGATCTATTATGCATAAAACCATGCTATCTTCGAAAAGCTTTCCTACCACTGACGTCAGACTAACTGACCTATAGTTTTGAGGCTGAGAATAGTTTTGAAAAGTGGCACCGCATTAGCAATTCGCCAGTCTCTCAGCACCAAGTAGAGAGGTTTGGCAATCACAGAGCTAAGCTCGCTAAGTACCCTGGGATAAATCCCATCTGGCCCTGGACCTTTGTTTATCTTGATATTTTCAAGTCTCTTTTGAACTTCATCATGTGTGAACCATGCATCTTTAGATGTATTATTAGAATTGGGACTATTAATAAGGAAACCTTCATTAGCTGGTTAAACTCCAAGGAAAGACGGCACTCCGATAAGGGAAACAGGTTTATTTCTGATTAGGGATGCTAAGCCCTACGCGTTTCGGGAATCAATCCCTTAAAGGGGTTGTTCACCTTTGAGTTAACTTTTAGTATAATGTAATATTCTGAGACAATTTACAATTGGTTTTCATTTTTTATTGTTTGTGGTTTTATGGTTATTTAGCTTTTTATTCAGCAGCTGTCTAGTTTGCAGTGTCAGCAATTTGGTTTCTATGGTACAAATTACCCTAGCAACCCTGCATGGATTTGAATAAGAAACTGGAATATGAATAGGAGAGGTACTGAATAGAATGATAAGCAATAAAAAGTGGCAATAACAATATATTTGTAGCCTTACAGAGCATTTGTTTTTAGATGGTGTCAGTGACCCCCATTTGAAAACTGCAAAGAAACAGAAGAAAAGTGCAAATTATTAAAAAAAAACTATGAAAAATAAATAATGAAGACCAATTGAAAAGTTTCTTAGAATTGGTCCTTCTACAATATACTAAAAGTTAACTTGAAGGCCACCCCTTTAATCAATGATGCATTTGTGCATCAATCTGATCCGATCGTTTGGCCCTAGGGCCCACGATCTGATCAGCCCGATATCGCCGACCTCAAGGTGGGCATATCGGACAGAGATTCGCTCTTTTGGCGACATCGCCAAACAAGCTGATCTCTCAGTGTATGGCCACCATTACTTTATTGAAATCACATGAGCAGTAGTGATGTGCGGGTTGGAGTTTACCAGACCCGCAATTGACCCACACCCTCCCTCCACACTTTAGACTTCAATATTATAAAAACAGAAAATAGAACGTAATTGGAATAAGTCGTTATTTCTGGTGATCTGTCTGAAACCAACTAGTTGTTTGAAAGTGAACAAACCTGTGTCCAGCAGCCTTGAACATGCTTGGTAAATAGTAACTAGCTTTGTCAACCATAAATAAGATCAACAGGTCAAATCCTAATCTGCTTTGTGACTTGACTTGATGCAACACCCATTAAATAAAATTGCATGATTATTATTTTGCTCGGGATACATATCAAATAGGTGCTGCAGGGAAGAAGGCAAATCAGCAATAGCAGCCTTATACTAAGTCCTGGTCAGCATTCTATAACTCGAAAATGATGTGTCGTGTTAATTATTAATCCAATCAGTGTATGTATGCAGTGGACTATAGTAGCTTTTATGCAATCAGGCATGTACAGCTGAACTAAGTACTAATTGCTAAGGCAATGAATGTTTGTTATAGGTGTTCTGTTTCAAAGGGGCAGATCCAAATGTGACCCCAGTAAACATCAACCCTACACAGTTTGTCTTGAGGACAGTCCAAGTTTACTATCAAAAAAGAAAGAGAGAGTAACCTAATCAACTACAAGAACAACCCAAGAATATCCACCTGTTTCAGACGTGAACCAGAGCAATCAGTGATACCCCAAAGCATAAATATAACACACTTGCTAACTGAGGTTAGATGATCTAGTCGAGAGAGAAGGCCAAAAAATAATGTTTACATATGATACTCTTAGCAAACCGTCAATACGTCCACATCTCACAGTTAACATGATAAAGACTCAAGTCAACATAGAAGCTACCAGTGCCCAATCACAGACCTTATTTGGAAGCCCCATTAACTTTTTGCATGGTTATGTTGCTCTCCAACATTATTTTACACTTGAACGTGGCTCACAGGTAAAAAAAAAGGTTGGGGATCCC
Organism: Xenopus borealis; assembly: GCA_024363595.1. Lineage (NCBI taxonomy): Eukaryota > Metazoa > Chordata > Amphibia > Anura > Pipidae > Xenopus > Xenopus borealis. The sequence continues at coordinate 101,288,498 of CM044438.1, forward strand.
TGCATTAGACCATAGAGCTGATCATTCTGATATTGTAGAGCAACAGCCCCTGTATGGGTAAAGTCACACTGGACAACAGTTTAATAACTCAATGCCATGCAAAATCTTTTCAAAAAGTGACCATGGGCTGCCTGCAAGAAGCCAACTGATTTCCTCTAGTAAACAGCTCAGGCTATCATTGTGCAACTGGGGACCCATAACGTCTTACCTGCAGACCCTTCCTCTCCCAGCCTCCTAACTCATTAGTAGACAATCTTCTGAGACCAAGGACATAATGAAGGATCAGGAACAAAAATGAATAGCATTTATTTGCCTTGAAATGCTAGACAATTTTGTTTCAAGTACTTTCAAGGTTTGCATTCTTTGGAGTTTAACGGGATCCTGTGATGGGAAAACATGATTTTTTCAAAACGCATCAGTTAATAGTGCTGCTCCAGCAAAATTCTGCACTGAAATCCATTTTTCAAAAGGGCAAACATATTTTTTTATATTCAATGAACTACCTTCCCTCTGCTTAAATGAAGAATCACCTGTGCTAAAGCACTCAAGGCGCTTCGATTTCTGAAGTCACCTAAAGTTGCCTCACGAGGCAATAGCGTAGGCTATTCTTCATTCAAGCTGACAGAAGGCAAGAAGAAGGATATTTAGGGAGATTGTCGCCTTGCAGAAGAGGCGATTAGTCGCCAGGAGACTATGGGGTAAATTCATCAAAGAGTGAAGTTAAGAGTGAAGTTCCGCCACTAGAGGGAAATTCCGCAGCTCTCTATTCCTTTCTATAGGATTTTGAAAGGCGTATTTATCATTGGGTGAAAATGAAATTTCACCCTTTGATAAATACGCCTTTAAAAATCCCATAGAAATGAATGGAAAGCTGCGGAATTTCCCTCTAGTGGCGGAACTTCACTCTTTGATAAATTTACCCCTATATCTTCCCGAATCTGCCTGTCTGTCCCTACCCTTACTGCTGTACTGCAAGTTGGAGTGATATCACCGCCCTCCCTGATAATATATTTTTATATGACTACACTTATATGAGAAGAGCCTATTCCTATTACAGACAAATGGTTATGTGTCAGAGTGTAATAATAATATTTGATACATAAGTCCCTATCATGCTGATGCAACAACACCAATGGCCCAAAACAGGGTAGGTGCAGGAGGGGATATGTTTGGATAATGTTTCCTTTAGAATAATTTCTTTTTTAAATGGCACACCCGTGATGGGGTTAGATGGGGCCCTTGTGCTAGAGGTGGCTGAGTTCATCATTGTATCTGTAGTTAAGAATATCCACTCCCTTTCCAACAGTATTGGGAGGGTTCATGTTCTATAACATATGTTTGTGTACACCCACTTTAAATTCCTTCTGATGTCTATATAAAGTTTGGACCAAGAGGTGGGTCTTTGGTAAGTCCTCTGGTTACACCCAAGCTTTATCCTCCGGTGACACTTTGACAACTTACCCAGGCAAAACTTTTATTGTATTGTTGGGCTAAACAAAAAAAAGTACCTCTATCATTATTAAATTATTTCCTTTCTAAGTTTTGTCTTTATAAAACGAGGTCATAAGCTATGAAAATAGCAACATCCCTACCCCCCAGCAGCCTAACAACAGAACAATGGGAGGGTAACCAGATAGCAGCTCCCTAAGGTAACAGCTGCCGGGTAGATCTAAGAACACCACTCAGTAGTAAAAGCCGAGTCCTACTGAGACACATTCAGTTACATAGGAGAAATAACAGTCTGCCAGAAAGTAGTTCCATCCTAAAGTGCCGGCACAAGTCACATGACAGGGGCAGCTGGGAAACTGACAATATGTCTAGCCTCATGTCAGATTTCAAAATTGAATATAAAAATGGTTCCTTTTTTAAAAAAACGTTTTCCCATGACAGTATGCCTTTAAGCTTCTATATTTTGTACTGATCTTGCCTATCTTCTCATATATCTCATCCAATTATTACTATATTAGAAATATTATTTTTAGAGGAGCCTTAGGCTCATGGGAAATTCCTTATATTCCTCACACCAGAACCTGATAGTGTAATGTGTCATTTAAAAATCCGGTTTTAGGTCCAAAAATTATGTAATGCTATTGGGTGATTCTTAACAGCTTTCAGATTTGGACTCAAATCTGCAAAAGTCAGCAATCCTTAACATACAAATATACAAATATATTTAAATGTACTTTTTGTTGGCATAAGTGTGGGTGTGCACTAGAAACTAACCAACTTCCCCTTCCAATTCTAAAATAAAAACCTGCACAAATTCTTTTCTCAAGAGCCTTGCAAAGCACTTGTCCTTTGCAATTCAACTGCTTGTTGAGTATTGCATGTATCTTCTGAGTGAGAGAATATCTATTTTAAGCTGTAAAGAGAAATTCTCCTAAGAACGGCTGGCTGCTCGAGTGCTCGGCTGTGTGAAGAACACCAATAAACACACATACATCAAAGAACCTGGAAACATTTAATTGCAACACGTGCATAAAAATACAATTAAAGGGCAAGGAAAGGCAAAGAAATAAAATCCCATTTTTACTTTATTTAATGAAAAAGAAATCTATCTCCAATATACTTTAATTAAAAAATGTGTACTGTTTTTATAAGAAACCTGACTGTATGCAGTGAAATTCTCCCTTCATTTAGTGCTGTGGATAGGAATTGTCAGATGGTCCCTAACTTCTGGCAGGGAAACAATCATACTTATGAACAGGGGGAGCCCCTGCCTTACTTACCAGCCATGCAGAACTCAAGCAGCTTTGTTTTTTGATCATTTATGATGATCCCTAAGAAGCCCAGACCACACTGAGCATGTGTATGTAGTCTAGTCTTGCAAAGATGTATAACAAAGTTACAAGATGACAGCCCCCTGTGGCCAACCTTGAAAGCATAAATAATTTTTTGATTAGGCTTGTGGTGCAGTAAGTTAATGTTTATGTTTAGAATACAAAATACAGCATTTACATCCTTATTCTATTTTACACTTTCCTTGACCTTTAAAATGTTTGCATTATAGTATCTGGTTAGAACTTTGTATCATGTAACAAAGGTGGTAATTAGCATTCACTGAGGGTCATTCACCAAGAGGAAAGCATTACTTCATGTGAAAAAAATCCAGGCACAATCAGCTATTTTTTTGCACTTTGCACCCTGTCTTCCACTTTCTTTGAATTGCTGCAAATCTCTGCACTTTGTTTCAGAGGAGCAGATGTTGGGCAGATTTGTCCAAATCTGGAAATCTTTATTTGGTTTTCCAACATCACAGTCTACAACATATCAAATATTTAAAGGGGTGGTTCCTCTTTAAGTTAACTTTTCGTATGTAATCGAATGGCTAATTCTATACAACTTTTCAATTGCCCTTCATTATTTATTTTTCAAAGTTTTTGAATAATATGCATTTTTCTTCAGACCCTTTCCAGCTTTCACTGACCCCATCTAAAAAAAAATCTCTGTAAGGCTACAAATGTATTGATATTGCAACTTTTAACTACTCATCTTTCTATTCAGGCCTCTTCTATTCTTATTGCAGTCTCTTATTCAAATCAATTCATGGTTGCTAGGGTAATTGGATCCTAGCAGCCAGATGGCTGAAACTGCAAACTGCAGAGCCTCTGAATAAAAAGCTAAATAACTCAATAACCTTAAATAATAAAAAATGAAAACCAATTGCAAATTGTCTCAGAATATCACTCTCTACAGCAGTGATCCCCAACCAGTGTCTCAGGAGCAACATGTTGCTCACCAACTCCTTGGATGTTGCTTTTAGTGGCCTTAAAGCAGGTTCTTATTTTTTTAGGTGTACTGCCAAACAGAGCCTCCTGTAGGCTGCCAGTCCACATAAGGGCTACCAATATTGAATTACAGCAAATATGTGGCCCCCCCTGGGAATTTTTTTCATGCTTATGTTGCTCTCCAACTTTTTTTTACATTTGAATGTGGCTCACGGGTACCCCTGCTATACAACTAACTGAAAGGTAAACAACCCGTTTTAATAGAAAGTTGAACTATAAAGTGGCCTGCTATTATTTTTCCTAAAATAGTTACTTGCGTGTGAAGTTCAAGCACACTTCTTGTCGCTACTGTGTACACGGAACATGCATGACAATAAAAGGATGAATGAAACAATATGAATACAAGAATTTGTGCGTTGCCTCTATTTCACTAAATGAAAAATTCTATCTCAGGTAGACGCACACACAAAGACAGGCCCATCTATAATTAAAAACTAAAATCTACACCCAACTGGTGCTAAGGAAGGAAAGCTTGGTAAGTGTATTCTGTCCACAGTTGTAAAGTAACACTTGTAAGTAACTTATGCAAAAATGTGAGTTCAGTACAACTGCAAATGTATTTATGATGAATAGATATGGAGGTACCCGCCACCTTATAATTATTCATAGCATTCAAACTGAATAGAGGCTCATACACATGACCACTACTAACTGCTGTACCCAACATCACCTGGGCTTTCCCCGCCTTATCTATTAATATAGTGGCAGCAATTTACATAGAGCCTTGCAACCATTTATAACAGACAAGTGTCTTTCAATAGTTTAAAAAAACAAGGGCTACAGAATAAAAAAGATTTTTTTATTTGCACAGCAAATTGATAAGACACAGGTGTAAGCAGCATGAAAGCAGTCAATGTTGCAGTTATATTATTTTATACGTCTGACATTTGCCTGCTGTTGTAAACATACATGGCTATATTGCTTGGTGGATACGGGTTAAAGGGGGTATAAACTAGAGTCCTGCGTGGAACCAATTTGTAAGACCTGGACCCGACACGAACACGCAACCTGCGTTTACCCAATTTTTACCTGACCCAGACCTGCAACAGCCTTATCCGTAACCCAACCTGGAACCTGCCAACCACCATCAAACAGGAAGTGATGTTGCTGAAAACCGGAAGTGTAATCATCAAAAGTCGGCAGGGACAGAAAAAAAGTCTTGTAAAATTTTAAAAGGAGTAAAATATAGACAATATAACATAAGACAAGAGATTTAGATGAGACCCACAACCGGCAGACCCACATCTATACCTGCACTTGAAAATCCTACCAACGTTCCACAGGGTACCCGCTTTTTTTGTGGGTAACCCGAGGGTACCCGATCCACTGCAGGACTCTAGTATAAACCCTACATTTTGGGATGTGGGTGGACCAAAATCAGAGTTGTCAGGTCTAATTTTAAAGATTGGGTAAAGGCAAAAATGGAAAAATTATTTATTATACAGTACATAAATAAAAACTTTCTACTAATCATCTCAAAAGTACTGACAGCACCCACTGCCCTATATCCAATGACGTCATCCCCAAATATTCTATTCCCACTGTCTGCTAGGATGATGCATGTTAAATGAAAACTATATTATCCAGCATGCACTGGGCATCTATCTAGAATATAGTAAGAAAATGCAAGGGAAAGTTTGGTGGGTTTTCAAAGTACAGGGTGCAAAACGAGCAAAAATCAACCAACACAGGCTGTCAAAAATAGTCTTCCAGTTTGGTGGAAAAACCTGTAAACCTTGTAACCCTCATTGAAATAGTGTTTGGGTATGACAAAAAGGAGTCTGGATTTAAAATGGAGTAAACTCGCCGGTTATAGTGAATAATGTACCTAATTGTAAAATATAAGGATATTAAAAGTCACTGAGAAATTCCATGACTGTAAAAAAGGCAAAAGGCCACAGGTTAAGGAACTCCAAGGTCTCTGATTTAATACATGAAGTGGGTAAATATTATATTTAATTCTTGAAATCTTCACAGTCATAGCTATATACTTATATTTACAAACCACCTACATATTGGAGAACTTTAGCTCATACAAACAAGGGGTCTGTCATTTCTCAAAGACATTCCTTCCATAAATTATAAACATAAAATCACTTTGACAGATGCTTGCCTCTGGGACCTCTTATTATTTTTGCTTAGACTGGTACAGAAGAGAGTCTCCGGCCGTGATTTGTGCTGCATACACCATACATGATGTCTAAAAGGGATTAAATCCCAGAAATGGCAGATCTGTCCTTTCAATCAGCTGTAAAAGCTCAACCACGCGTCTTTTAATAAAGAAGGCTATGCTACCCCTATAAATCTAGAGGAGAAGAAGCAATCAGTTAATGTGCCCATGGTGCTTGAGCTCTGACTGGGCAAGGCAGTGCATGTATTACTTAAATAAATATTATCTAGACTACAATGGTGTCTAAATGCCATTATGAACAATGTCTGAATAAAGAGGGGGATGACGCAGTCACTCCCCGAATCTGCTTCCAGACTCCTACATTCCATCCTATGTAATTTGAGAAACTCTATCAGCAACATCTAGTTGTAGTCAGAATTAGCAGTTAAGAAAATAATGGCCCTATGCTGTTCAAGTAACAACATGCGTCTTGATGACTGATGGCTGGTGCCAAACGCAGTTGATCTAATAGGATTCCACTATTTAAAGGCGGCTATCATGAACATAAAAAGTGCTTTGATTATACCCATAAGGCTCTACCCTTGGGATATTAGAAAATGTAAAAAAAAAATCCCCCTTCACCCCTTATTTTTTAATGAATCTTCTGTTTTAAAAGCTGCTTTAAAGATGCTTTAGGTCCCAGACCATCACAGGAATGGTGAAGAAGGGGCCTATCAACATAGCTGCTGGTAGCAAACATGGTAGAAACATGGCACTCAAAGAAAGCATAACCATGTCATGCTTAGCACGCAGGCTTTGGTTTTTTGTGATCAAAGTTGATTTTGAACTTGAAGCACCCATTATAGCTATAAATTGCAGAGAGAGAACTGACACGGAAACAGATTTATGTTAGCAAGATCACTTGAAATACACAGATTGTTTAACCTCATTTTCCTAAAGGTAAGGGACAGTGGGAACCTAATGTAGCCTAAAACATATAAGCTGTTATGATTTTTATGGTGTAATTTTTATTTCTAAATAATTCACTCTACCACTAGTGATGGGTGAATTTATTCTCGTTTTTGACATCGGCGCCCATTGTCGGCGTCTGTTTTTTGGACGCCGGCACCCATTGCAGGAGTCAAAAACTGACGCCTGCGTCAAAAACGAGGCGCAATGGCTTCGCAAATTTTTCGCCATTTCCCAAATTTCTCTTGAAACGTTGCCGATTCGTCCATCTACCAACTAAAATTTAATTCCTAACCAAACACGTGTAATTTTTTTAGTTGTAATATTGGTGAGTAAGCAGCCATCTCAAGTCATTTTGCCTGGTCATGTGCTTTCAGAAAGACCCAGTGCTGCTCTATGGAACTGCTTTCTGGCAGTTGTTTCTCCTACTCAATGTAACTGAAGTGGGACATAGATTTTTACTATTGAGTGCTGTTCTTAGATCTACCAGGCAGCTGTTATCTTGTGTTAGGGTGCTGCTATCTGGTTACCTTCCCATTGTTCTGTTGTTAGGCTGCTGGGAGAGGGGGGAAGGGAGGGGTGATATCACTCAAATTTGCAGTACAGTAGTAAAGAGTGACTGAAGTCACAAGTCACATGACTGGATGCTCTTGGGAACCTGACAATATGTCCATACCTCCCAACTGTCCCTATTGTGTGGGACAGTTCTACTTTTGACAGCTCAACCTGCAGTGCTGCATTTGTACTGGAAAGTCCCAATTTCTCTGAAGTGAACTGGAAAGTCCCTATATCTCTGCGCTGAACTGGAAAGTCCTTATTTCTCTACACTGAGTAGCCAAAAAAGATACAATGTTTCTAACTGGCTCTTGGCAAAGAGCCCAGAATAGATACTTAAGATACAGTTTTGTCTCTTGGGAGAAGTTAGACTCGCAGCTTAAAGAGCAATTCACCTTTAATAGTAAAACTGTAATAAAACATAAAAACTACAGAAATGTGTTCAAACTTTCATAACCTGGCAGATATTGTAAGATAGGCATGGTAATTAGGGGGGGGGTGTGGTCAAAATATTCTGCACGTATCTTTTTGTCCCTCTTTCCATTTCCAAAATGTTGAAAGATATGACATGTCTAGCCCCATGTCAGGTTTCAAAATGAAATTTGCTCTTTTGAAAAATTAATTTCAGTGCAAAATTCTGCCTGGAGCAGCACTATTAAATGATGCTTTTTGAAAAAAAAAACATGTTTTCCCATGACAGTATCCTTTTAAAGAAAAAGCGTTTTCCATACAGTTTTTTAATTAAGAGGACACAGCACTTTATTTACTGAAACTCTCATTTACTTTTAATTTCGAGCTTGCACTTTACAGGCACTTTGTGGCTATTAGCATCTAATGACATTCCCTTATCATGCGGCTGTTCTGTACAATGAACAGAAACTGTTGTGGGAGATGTCTACTAAACAGTATTACCTGAGACAAGAAAGCCGAGAACAGGGCCATATACAGGGTGAACACATAAAGGGTAATTTAAAACACTTGACTTTTTCTCGCTATAATAAAAAAATTAAATTCGACCAGACTCCCAAATTTACCCTTAATTTACCAACAAAAAATCTGATAGCAAAAGTCAGTGTGGGAAAATTGTCGCTTGGAAAACTCAACTTTATCAAATTGTTGCCTCAGCAGCTCCAATTTATTGTATTGATATCGAATAAAATGAAAGCCAGCGTCAAATAATCAAAACTATCAAGAATCATGATCTCAAAAAATTCAAAATAATTTACCCCTTTAAAACTCGACCAGAAAAATTGAAGACTTCATAAATAGGCCCCTTATTTTAAAGGTCTTTTTTTAAAAAAATACATATTTTTTAATGAGTCAGATCAGATGTAGAGTACTTCTAGCAGGATAAAACTGCAAGTCTGTGATATAATATTCTCAACAGGTATCGCAATTTAAGAATCAATTGGATGTACTACCACTTGGGCTGGCCATATAGTCACCGATAATATCTTACTAAACTAATTTTCGTACGATATTTGGTGCGTGTATGGTTGGAGATGAGCCAACCGATATCGGCAGAAGGTTTGGATATCAGTTTGTTGTTCATCCCAGGCAGAACATTTTGATTGGATGCCTTTGAAGGCACCTGAACATTGTCCATTGTTTAGTGCTGAATCATCAGATACAGGTAGAATTCTATTGATTCTACCTGTATATCTGACGATTCAGTTCTACTTGTGTGTGTATTGAAATAAGTGGTCACTTGGGGGTGCCTAACATTTGGTACCCCCAAGTGCTAACAACACAACAATGCCACCAAAACTCCTCTCTAAACAAAATATCCCATAGAAATGACCCACCCCTTGCCTAAATCGAATTAGACAACATCTCTCTCTCATTTTTACAAAAAGTCTGCACTAGCCCTTTAAGGGAAACAGGAGTAGGGTTAAATAGATAACAGATGGGGATTTCCTGTGCATGGGGCCTGCATGTAACAAAGGGATGTAATTTCAAGAAGATATAGCCTTGCTTTTAATAATGCATTACATACTGATTTATTGGAAAGAAATATTAGTTGGTGGTGAGAGAACTCTACAGTTGTTGAAAAGACAACCCTTTCTCTGACCCTTTTTGGTTTATGATACACATATTCTGATGGTATTTCATGGTTACAAGTCACAGTAAACATGATGCAAGTCACAATGAACTAAATGGATTGCTCTGCAACAAGGGTTTAAGCTAATGGACATCAAATCATTTACTTATCCAAAAGGGTTGACATTACTTTCATTTGGCCTTGGAATTGGCCTATCTGATATGCCATTTAAAATAACCCCACCTTGTTACAGTAACATTGTTAAAAGGCACAAGCATGTTGCAGGATTTATTGGCAGATTTGCATATCCTGCGGCAAAGCAGCCAGGTTTAACCTTTCTGCCCCTAGATAATGTCAATAACCTAAAGAGCAGTAGAACTATACGTTACTAGCAAAATTAGTTTTAATCACTTCAGCCCTGAAGTCAGCATAGTCATAGACAGTAAGCCACTACAAGAGACTTTTCCCTGCTAGCTGGTTCCTTTGGGTGCTCATCTACTGAAAAAGATGCTCCTCTGTAGGATATGCCCTTCCCTAGAAACTTATGGACTACTCCCAAAAACCAGAGAGAATAACTCTGACCCTAATCATATTCCCCTGCATATTTGCAGGGGAATTCCTCTGGGGGGAACTCTGGAATGAAAACTAAAGGTTCTTCAGGAGGCTTAAAGTGGAACTGTCGTTTAAAAAAAACAACAAAGAAAAAGCCCATTTTAAGTTTTTCAGGGGACAAGGAAAAAATAATGTAAAATCCGGGGAAATGTAAAACCAGGGAAATGTGTAAAGTAACTTTTTTCTTCAAGTACTGAAAGGATATGAGCACAGGAATCTACAATATTTACTGTGTTAATAACAAGGGTTAAGCATTGCAGTGTTAATGTTACAGTATGGGGGCATGTGCAAGACTCTCTGTCAGTCTGTCATATACAAAAGTAATTTGTGAATTTCCTGTGAAATTCTCAAAACTCGAAAAAAATTTGTCTTGGGACACCAGTGTCCAAAAAAGGAATGGCAAGGTTGAATAATCGGACAGCGGTGTCTGATTTTCTTTTTACGCTGCTGAATTTTAGCGGGTGATTCGTGAATTTATTCGCTGCCGGAAAATGCGGAAATTCGCCATGGTGAATAAATTTGCCCATTACTAGTGATTGGTGCAGGACTGTATAAGGGTCAGATTAATTGGAACTGACTATAAGCAGAACCATTGCATAATATTCATCTTGTTAGTATTTGAAACCTCTTTATTTCACAAATAATAAAATTCATTCAAAGCAGTTTTTGGGAAGATCAGGACAAAATTTTGCTGTAAAATCTGGGAAAACATGACTTAAAATCAGGGAAATGCACCCATTGAAATGCATGTAAAATGCAGGAAAGCTTAAAATCAGAGGACTTAAAAAAAGAGGTATAAGCTTCATCATACAGAAACAAGAAACTTTCTATATACAAACAATTAAAAATTCTGCATGGTTTCTGAAATAATCACGTTAATGTTCACTAGTGATGGGCGAATCCGGCAGCGTTTCGACAAATTTTCTAGAAAAATTGCATTTTGTTAAATTATTCGACTGCGACCGAATCACGCGAATTCGCCGCAGGCGAATAAATTCACCCATTACTAATGTTCACTATTCCCCTCTCAGCATCGGTTTCTCTTCATTCTGATTTCATGGAGGATTTGGGTGTCAGATATTCATTGACAGTTAAGCTGGCCATAAACGTAGAGATTTTTGAAAGATCCAATAGTTAAGCTGGCCATAGACGTAAAGATATTTGAAAGATCCAATGATTATCGTGAGACCACGATTGTCTCAAAACGATCTGATGTGTCCATCAACTAAAAAGACCATTTCAGGTGATATTGCCAGCAAAAACTGAAGGATCGCAGCCTGCTTGCGCTGCAAACATAGGTAGATTGCATGGGGAGCGATAAAGATTTTCTAACCTGGCCGATCAATCAACAGACCAATGTCGGACGAAAAATCGTGAGACGAACGATCGTTTGTATCCCACTAACCGCACGATAATTTGAAAGATTGGTCGGACTTCCCTTAGATCGGTCGTTCGGCAGGGAACGATCGTTGCGTCTATGGGGAGCTTTATCGTGAGACCACGATTGCCTCAAAACGATTGTTTAAATGTCCGATGTGTCCATCAACTAAAAAGACCATTTCAGGGGATATTGCCAGCAAAACTGAAGGATCGCAGCCTGCTTGCCCTGCAAACATAGGTAGATTGCATGGGGACCGATAAAGATTTTCTAACCTGGCCGATCAATCTTCAGACCAATGTCGGACGAAAAATCGTAAGATGTACAATCGTTTGTATTCCATTAACCGCACGATATTTTGACAGATTGGTCGGACTTTGCTAAGATCGGTCGTTCGGCAGGGAAAGATCGTTGCGTCTTTGGGGAGCTTTAGATTAAATACTGTATATCTTAACTTCCTTGCAGATGAATTAGAGCTCACTCAAAGAACTTATTCCAGTACAAACAAAATCTAACAAAATATTTGCCTTTTACACAGATCGTGCATGTAGAGAGACCTGGGAGTAGATTCATCAAAGAGGAAGGTTTAGGGGTATATTCATCAAAGAGTGAAGTTAAGAGTGAAGTTCCGCCACTAGAGTGAAATTCCGCTGCTCTCCATTCATTTCTATGGGAGTGTTAAAGGCGTATTTATCAATGGGTGAACTTTCACTTCACCCATTGATAAATAGGCCTTTCAAAATCCCATATAAATTAATGGAGAGCTGTGGAATTTCACTCTAGTAGAGGAACTTCACTCTTTGATAAATTTACCACTAAGAGTGAAGTTCCGCCACTAGAGTTAAATTCCGCCACTCTCCATTCATTTCTATGGGATTTTTAAAGGCGTATTCATCAAAGGGTGAACTTTCACTTCACCCATTGATGAATACGCCTTGCAAAATCCCACAGAAATGAATGGAGAGTGGCGGAATTTCACTCTAGTGGCGGAACTTCACACGGAATCTACCCCATGATGTCTAGGAATTTAATAGAGTGAGCTCTTAATAATCTTCTAGACAAAATGAGCCCCCCTATAAGATTTGGATCTAACTGTCAATGAATATCTGACACCCAACTGCTGCATGAAGACAGAATGAAGAGAAACAGATGCTGAGAGAGAGGGATAGTGAACAGAAACTTGATTATTTCAGAACCCATGTAGAATTTTTAACTGATTTCTTATTTTCTTTTAATTCAGTATACCGAAGCTTATATTAAATTTTGATTTTCACAATTATTCCCCTTTAACCTTTTTCTGAAGCTTTATAAGATTAAGGAAAAAGGTTTGGGGGAAAATCTAATTAAGAATACTTTTTCCTTGTAGACACAAGGTCAATGACCCAGTTCCCTTTATTTTAAAGATCCTCTAACTTACTGCTCTTTACAGTCAATCCAACATAAAGGGGCCTGGTACCCTTTATGTCTGAAAATCATCCCTGGGTGTAAGTCTGTGCACTGTGCTGCAGACAACCCAACAGAGATGTATTTTTTTTGACAGAAGCAAGGTTTGTGGTTAAACGACGACTAATAAAAATCCACACATTAGACTATTTTGTTCATTGTGTATATAGGTGTCTGTCTCTAGCTGCCAGTTTAGCATTGGTATATGCACTCACGTTAGTCCCAGTGCTCCTTGGGGTTTTAAGCCTTGCATTTTCTAAGGTGTTTCAGCAGTTACCTATGAGTGAGGGCATTAGTCCAGCAGGGGTTGCATCCCAGTGAAATAAGAGGGGTGCAGCCAGTGACAAGGTCAGGCAAGTGATGGTCTACTGTGGCCCTTGAAAGGGAGGAGCTGTTTGTTCCTGCAGTAAGTTATTGCGCATGATAGACATAGACATGATTCAAGGCAAGACAGAGGCCCCCAGGGAGTCGGGACCCACAAACACCAGCTAAGGGCATGGGGGGGGGGGGGGGGGGGGGGGGGGGGGGATGAACCACCAGCTGTGTCAGTGAATCCTGCCCAAGCACAGATTTGCTCAGCACATTGAGGGGCAGATTTACATTGAGGGCCAGATCTTTAAGTATATAGCATTGAATAAAAGTGCTGATCATGGGGAGAGGTTGTGTCTCAGGGCACTGGTGCATGGAAAACAGGACTCATGTAATGATATATATATAATGTGCACATGCCCCTGCCCAACACAACATGAGAGGGGCACAGCTGGCAGTTGCAGCCTGACACAGAGCCTCACACAGTCCTACAGGTCGAACTGATAGGGAGATGTGATGTTGATAGAGAGAGGGGGGTGCAGGATATCTGCCCATCCCCCCACGCATTATTCCCCACATGTTCTTATTATAACTGCCCCTCTCTACTCACCCATTGCAGAGTCCCAAGCGGCGGATCCTCAATGTGCTTGGGGGACAGCGGCTCCCGTAGCCCCTAGTAGCCAGCACAGCCCGGGCTCGTCTCCAGCAGTCCCCACCTGAGCCCGGGGATACCCCCAGCCTCTGAGCCCATATTTAGTAGGAGGAAGGGTCGGACAGCCAGGGGCCGCGCTTCTTGAAGCGGCTGCTTCTTCGGCCAGCTTCACCCCAGGCCTGTGTCGTAGACTAGTCCAGTAAAGCTGCGGCAAATAAACAAAGGAGCCCACTCTATCGGCCTCAGTGTCCCGCTGCTGCTGCTGCGGGGAGGGGGCTGTGAGACTGGTCTCCGCGCTGACAGTGTATCTCTCGGGCTGTGGCGCACAGCGGCTCCTCAGTAACAGCAGCAGCAACAGACTCTCTTGTGTCCCTCCCGGGGCTGCCGCTCCTGTGCAGCTATTCTGTTTGTTACTGGGATCTCCTGTCCGCTGTGCCAACCCCGTGACTGATAAGAATACCTTTATTTCTGCCTCTTCCCGGCCCGGGATACTTCTGTGCTGCCCTTGCTGCACCCTGTTCCGCTTGTTTATTCTGTCATTCTCCTGTGATGGGTTTAGTCACGCTTCTCTTTGCCTCCTTCTCCTCCTCTGTAACATCCTTTCCCCTGACTGAGCAGCAGCCTCCCCTGTGTGTCTATATGTATCCCAGCCTCCTCTGTATAGCTCTATCCCTGCCTCTCATGTGAGTCTATATGTATCCCAGCCTCCTCTGTATAGCTCTATCCCTGCCTCTCACTTTTGTCTATATGTATCCCAGCCTCCTCTGTATAGCTCTATCCCTGCCTCTCATGTGTGTCTA
>CM044438.1:101311205-101396549 GCA_024363595.1 Xenopus borealis
TATATGTATCCCAGCCTCCTCTGTATAGCTCTATCCCTGCCTCTCATGTGTGTCTATATGAATCCCAGCCTCATCTGTATATCTCTATACTTGCTTCTCGTTTGTGTCTATATGTATCCCAGCCTCCACCTCCTCCTGTATAGATGTTTCATTGACTCTCATGTGTGTTTATATGTATCCCAGCCTCCTCCTCCTCTGTATAGCTCTATCCTTGCCTCTCATGTATGTCTGTATGTATCCCAGCCTCCTTCTCTTCTTGTGTTTCTATCACAGTCTATGTATAGCTGTATCCTTGCTTTCTTCTGCATAGGTCTATGTATCCCATGCTACTCTTCTTTCCTTTTGTTTATTAGTATGCTAGTATGTATCCCAGGCATGTCCATCAGTATACTAGTCGGTGGGTATCTGTGTTTTCGCAGGCTACCCCTGTGTGTGTGGCTGTACAGTAGGCTTCTCCTGTGTGTATATATGCTATATATATATATATATATCCCCAGTGTGTATTGTAGGTTTCTCAGTGCCATCTTCTGCTGCAAGCTCTGCAACTCTGTGCCTGGCTTCATCATGCTGTCTAAGTACCTCGCAGCTCTTTTCTCTTCCCCCCTCTCCCTTACCCCCATCTCCCTCCATCCTCCTCTCCCCCTACCTCTCTTACTCCTGCAGAGTGTCTCTTCAGCTTGTTACAGTCCACTCTCTCCAACTCCTCCTCTTATGATAAGGAAAATTCAGTCAAATACAACCGGCACTTCTTGCTAAAGGGAAAATATCCTTACAGAACAGGCATTATCTATTAATTTCATTAATCTGTTTCCTTTGTACTTTTACATAACTCTGATGCTTGAGAGATGCAGCTCTCTAACATTATGTATCAATATCATATCAATATAAGTCTGGTGTAGTTTTGGTTCTTCGGTTTATCTGTCTGTCATAATTTGGATACTATAGTATTTTACAAGCAAATTGATGTCCCATCGCAAGTACACATGCAGGTCAGAAGGCACCCTGGTTTTTCATTTTTGTCAAATTAAAGGGAATAAATAGAACCCTTTTGACATAGTGGCACACAGATTCTTAGGAAAGTCAAATTGCAGAATCTCTCACCTCAGTTTGGAACATGGTCAGGGGTTGAATAGCTCCTAAAGAGAGAATGGTTCCTGCAAGTCAGAAACAGAATATCATGGTCTGTGAAATGGTGTTTATCTCTGTAAAAAAAATAATTATTTTTGTAGTTATGCACCTTTTGTAAATAAACCCAGCTGAATGAGCTCATGTCACAAAGGGGATTTTTTTCCCTTTAAATAAATATTTAACCTAAGGGTGGTGACATGCATAGCTACTCGGACTAGAATGTAAATCTCCAGTGGGATGGCACTCAGATCACTTCGGTTTCCAAAGTTTCCTCATGAGGAAACATATAGAAATATACCCATTTTAACGGCACTATTTATTATGTTTGAAACCTCTAATAGCATTGTGATGTTTTCTGTCACATTAGAAGTTTAGATTCACATATGTATGCTTTTACATTTAAAAATGAAATGTTTTTTTCTTTTTCCCCAGATCTCATTATTATTTTTATAATTTAAGCTCAACAAACCAAAAATAAATATGTCAACAAGCAAAATATACAGGAGGGGTCATTTACACAGTCCCTGACTCAAGAACAAAATCACACCCCTTAGTGCTCATTCTAAAAGTACTTGCATGTCTGGTCTAGGCTATTGGTGCAGAGAGTCATAGGGCAGGTGGGACACTATGTGCCATCAAGGTGCAGAACTGGGTGCAAAGTATGTAGTGGATTGCGCTGGCTTGTTAGAACCTTTCCTGTTGCCCTGCACATAACTTACCCTTATGGTCCCATGTAGCATTGGAGAAGCTGAAGAACAAAATGTGAATGTCATGCAATGGCTAACTATTCAGGTCTTTATTGGGATTCAAAATAGGCCCTGGCATTTACTACACAGAGCCCCAAACAGCACCCCACCAGTCCAATAAACAGTCTTTATATGGCTTCTTACAGCAGCCCCTCTGGCATTTGCCAGAAATCACAGTTCCCAGTCCGTGGCCTATCACTAATTGGCTTGCAAGTACCACCAGATTAACCTGATTAGGAGGTATGTACTCCAGATCTAAGACTATTCCGTTGTGGGCAGCATCGGACTGGGGGGCCCAGGGCCCACCAGGGCTACCGCCTTGGGGTCAGGGTCAGACTGGAGCATTGGGGGCCCTCCGGGACTGCAACCCAATGTGCCCTCCTGGCAGGCACCGGGGGTTCCCTCCCGACTTTTACACTATGCCTCCCGTGCATGCGTGAAGAGCAACATGCTAATCAGGAGAGTAGCTGTGGCCCACCGGGTTTTTCCCCCTTGTGTCCCACTAGCCAAGTCTGACCCTTCTTAGGGCCCCCCGTGCCTACCTTCTTTTTCTTTCTGCTGTGCTGGGGGGCCATGTAGGAAGGAAGCGGCTTCCACAAAAGTGGGTTGACGAGGCCCCTGGTATTTTTTCCCGGTCTCCTGCTGGCCCAGTCCAACACTGGTTGTGAGGAATGAATTAAACTTTAGTTTACTGCTTGCACAATGGCATCGGCAGCCTCCCAAACCAAGTGAATATGTAAATACACTAGCACACAAGGTGAGTACAAGCAGGGACAACACTTGCATGCCATACCAATATCACCGGACAGTTCATCCCATAGTCTCACCACTCTAATGGCAAAGAATCATTTGAATTGCTTCAAAGGGAACAGGATTTCTTTCATAAATGAATCCATCTCAGTTTAGTGTTCATGTTGTGTAGCCACTCTCCTAAGCTATTATTTTGCACATTTAACATCATCAGCAAACTGCTTTAAGTCATTGTATAAATTTTAAATTGTCCACATCAAGATAACTTATGAATAAATAAAAAAGCAATGGTCCAGGGACAGAATCCTGAGGTATTCCACTAACAACACTGATCCCACAAGAAAACATTCTATTAATCAAATCTCTTTGAAATATATCTCTGTTTAGCTGTGAGTCCATATGCAAACTGCATGCCTGAGGCCAATATTCTTTCATTTAAAGAAAAACAATACCCCCAAAATGAATACTTGAGCAACAGATAGTTTATATCATATTAAGTGATCTTACCAAATTGGTATATATATATTTAAGTAAATATATCCCTTTTACATCTTTTCCCTTGAGCCGCCATTTTATGATGGCCTGTGTGCTGCCTCAGAGATCACCTGACCAGAAATATTTCAACTCTAACTGTAACAGGAAGAAGTGTGGAAGCAAAAGACACAACTGTCTGTTAATTGGCTCATGTGACCTAACTTTATAGTTTGTTTGGTATGTTTGTGTGCACTGTTGGATCCCAGGAGGCTGTCCTTATTTTTTAAAATGGCTATTTTCTATTTAGGATGACCCAATGGCACATGCTATTAAAAAAGTATATTCTTATGAAAATTATTTATTTACATGAAGCAGGGTTTTACATATGAGTTGTTTTATGCAATTTCTTTTAATAGAGACCTAGATTGTTTGGGGGTATAGTTTTCCTTCAATCCATAACTTGCCGTGGAACTCTTTTATTAAATGCATTTTGAAAAGATAAATAAAGTACATCTATTTCAACTCTAACACTAACAAAGTTTCTGCATACCTAGTCCTAATGACACAGTTAGGGGCAGATTAACTAAATTCACATAAATTCACATGAGTAATTCGAATATTCGATCGAATTTTCAAAAAGATTCGAATTCTGAATATGCAAATTAGGCAAATTCGACCAAATTCGACCATCGAATAGTCAAATTCAAATAATATGAATATTCAAATTTAATTGTATTCGAATATTTGAAAATTCAATGGTCGAATACTTCCCCTTTAAATTTTAATTTGACCACCTACTTCGCCAGATTAAACCTACCGAAATGGGGATCATTCCCTAAGATCGAATATAAAAAATTAGAATTTTCTATATTAGATCATTCGATCATTCAAATTGCGGTAAAATCCTTTGAATTCGATAGTCGAATTCGTAGGATTTTACCTCCCCACTATTCCCTGGTCGAATTCCGAATTTTTTTATCATTCGAAATTCGACCAATAGTAAATCTGCCCCATAGTATTGTCTGGCTTTATCTATCACTTATAAAACATACTGATACATAAACAACAAGATAATGTTATGATTTGAAATGTTTTCCTATAATATATCTCATAAAATTAGAAGATAAATGTCAAACTAGCAGGCCTGTAGCTACCTAGCCGAGCTCAGGATCTCTTTTTAAGTAATGACACCACAGTAGCATTTCTCAAACAATACCAGGCATCAAACAATGAATGTATATTAAAGAGATGGTTCACCTTTAAGTTACCTTTTTGTATGTTATAGTATGGCTGATTCTGAGCAACTTTTTAAAATGCCATTCCATTTTACTTTTTATATAGTTTTCTATTTATTTGCCTTCTTCTTCTGACACTTTCCATCTTTTAAATGGTGGTCACGGACAGGGCCGGAACTAGGGGTAGGCAAAAGAGGCAGCTGCCTAGGGCGCAACGATTGGGGGGCCTAGGGCGCCCACCCGTCAAGGTCCATATAAAGGAATCCATATAAAAAAAAAATGTTCTTAAAGGCAACAAATGTATTGTAACTACTTTGTTACTATGCTTTCTGGTCAGGCCCTTGCAACAGATTGCTGTAATTGCAAACTGGAGGACTGATGAACAAAAAAAATTTAATAAAAAACCCAAAATAATATATATTACATATTACACACACCAGTAGATCTCTCCAGCTGTTGCAAGGGCACCCATTGGCTTACATATTGTCAGTTTGGCTGACATATTGTCAGTTTCCCAGCTGCTCCCATTCGTGACTTGTACTTTGATAAACTTCAGTCATTATTTACTGCTGTACTGCAAGTTGGAGTGAAATCACCCCCCTCCCTCCCACCAGCAGCCTAACAACAGAGCAATGGGAAGGTAACACAAGATAATGGCTCCCTGGTAGATCTAAGAACAGCACATTCAGTTACATTGAGTAGGAGAAACAACAGCCTCCAGAAAGTAGTTCCATCCTAAAGTGATGGCTCTTTCTGAAAGCACATGACCAGGCAAAATGAACTGAGATGGCGCCTACATACCAATATTACAACTAAAAAAATACACTTGCTGGTTCAGGAATTACATTTTATATTGTAGACTGAATAATTTGCAGTGTAAACAGTGTTATTTAGAAATAATAACTACATCATAAAAATTATGACAGAATACCTTTAAAGGGCATGTAAACCCACAAAAAAAAAATAACTTTTTGCCTAATAAAAGAAAACACAATTATAAGCGACTTTCCAAAATTAATGTATCAAAAATTGTTGGTGCTTTAAAAGTTATTTGTAACTGTAATAGCTATTTAAAGCAGCAATGTTGCAAAAGCCAGTCTCCTCCAGCAAGACAGGTCTGTTAATCGGTTGGCTTATGTTACATTGTTTCAAAAACCAGAGCCACCAGTACAGAGAATATCAAGGGACAGACAAAGTTTTCAGTGGAATACCAACTTTAAAACATTTATACATTTATTAATTAATGTATATGAATAGTTAGTGACTACATGCTTATTTGCTATTTATTATATGTATATACTGTATATATATCTATTTATATCCAGAATGCTCGGGACCTGGGGTTTTCCGGATAATGGATCTTTCCCTAATTTGGATCTTCATACCTTAAGCCTACTAGAAAATCACGTAAATATTAAATAAACCCAATAGGCTGATTTTTCTTTCAGTAAGGATTAATTATATCTGAGTTTATATCTGTTAAGTACAAGCTATTTATTACAGAGAAAAGGGAAATACTTTTTTAAAATGTGGATTATTTGGATAAAATGAAGTCTATGGGAGACAGCCTTTCTAAGCTTTTTGGATAACTGGTCTCCAGATAAATATAAATATTTATGTTATTACAATTTCAACACCTGATATGTCTCTATTAAATAATCACAACTGTATCATTTGCATATGTATCTACTTTATAGGTTTTATGAAGAAATGTAAGTAGAATGCAGGGCAGACAATATTTCTTTTATATAGATATATTAGATGTTTTATTAGTATTTTCTAGTGATTTATTGAAGTACTTTAAAAGCTGCCAAACAGGAATTGAAATGCAAATCAGTGGGCAGAGCTGGTAAATCAATACTGACACAAAATACAACAAAATTTATTTCAAACAATAAAAATGCGTTCTTCTGACATAAGGTAAACAGAAAGGCTTAAACCGTGATTTTGCTTAAAATATTTAAAATATTTTAAGCAGTTTTACCATCTCCAGCATATTGGGTTACCATGGATGTCACTATCCTGTATGCCGTAATTTCCCATGGTTAAGGCATTGGGTGCATTAGGAGATTGTTTTAGCTGTATCTAATACTATCTATACAAGCTACTGGCACTTCTATGGGATCCAATATGGCCCCTGATTATACTCCTTCTATTTATGTGTGACTACAATGACAGATTTCTGTCCTTGAGCCACATCTGGTTCTATTATGAGTACATTTATAAACTGGATTAACCATCTCAGATCAGTAGATTCACTAATAAGTTTCATTATATTTTCATACAGACTATAGATTTCCAGATTTTTAAGGATGTTAAGATATTAAGGAATGTATAGACAATACAATGACAGGTACACACTTTAGCTTGTCCATAATTGCCATCTATTGCAACTCCAAGAAATGGATGAGAATTGTGAAGAATGGTGTTCTGTACAAGGAAAGGATTACAGACCCAATGTATAGTTTACTGATATTGATAGGACTCAGTTCCTTAACTCTGACCACTTTACATACTGATAAAACATAGACCTTCCAAAATGACCTACCAACCACTGATTGCATGTAGAAGGGATTGCAACCTTAGGACAAGTCGGTAAATTCTGTTAAACTTCAACTTGATTAAACAGCTTATGAGAAATGCATGCTTTAATTGCTCTAACTGCAATACCCACAGAAGTTTGTTGACCATTTGAACCTGCACATTGGAATTATTGCCATTGTAGGCAAATATGGACAAAAGAGCTTCCTTGTTCCATGTAAGAATGGATAGCTACACCAGTTTCATTTGCAATGTTTTTAAATGGGGCATCCATATTTACTTGTATCATGCCATACACACAGCACTGCCTAGATTCCAAAAATGACAGTTTTTATTCTCCCATAAAGCACCATGGGTGGAGACATGCAAATCCCTCCTTTATGTCCCTTTGGCCAACTATGCATCCAGAACTACTGGATTATAGCACAGATACAGCCTAATGATTCAATCTTGTTAGAGCTCATCAGTGCAAGTTATGGGAACATGGCTGTAGCAAGAGACAAGTAAATACCTTCTGATTTCAGAAGGCATCACTTTGCATGTAATTGCTTGTAAAGGGCTTTTTGTCTCCTTTTAGTCCTAACCCTATTTCATTTTCACTTCTCTCCAAGTCCTACTCCTCAGAAGCCATGTTCTGCAAGTTTGGATATATGGCTCTGAACTATTAGGCTGTCTCTGTGCTATAAACCTGGATGCAAATTTGGCCAAAGGGACATAAAGTAGTGATTTGCATGTCTCCACCCATGATGCCTTATGGGAGAATTAAAACTTGCATTTTAGGTATTTAGGCAGTGCTGTGTGTATGTCATGAGCAAAATAAATACCTTTTGATTTCAGAAGGCTTCACTTTGTATGTAATTGTTTGTGAAGGGCTTTTTGGCTTCTCAGGTTTAGTTTTCCTTCTAAAAGGAGTGCAGATAGATTTATACCCTTGATACATTGGCTCCATGTGGCTTATTTGAGATGAACAGCTTTAGGTCTTTCTTCTGATATAATTGTGAATAATGGGACAATTCACTGTTTTGTGTTTGTGTGCATATATAGTGACTGGGATCATTGGCTGACTACTCCTTGTCAGGATCACGGTGAGTCCGAAGTAATTAGCCTCTCCCACGCTTCCCACTGAATGACACCCTGGAGATGAAACAGAGTGTTTCCAGTTAGGAATAGCAGGGGTGCCGATAAATCGCTGCAGGGATGGCAGGAGATGGAAGATACAATTTCGGCACTCAATGCAGAGTAGCGTAGTCAGACGTAAGCCGGGTCATACACAGGAAATCAATCGAAAAGCGTCAAGCCGAGGACTATTCAGGAAACGTAGTCAGGAACAAGCCAGGTCATACACAGGAAATATCTCAGGAGAAAGTATCAAGGAGTTCACCAACAAACGTAGCTCAGTGTCAGAAAGAGATCACTTTGCAAGGAACCTAGGCCTGAACGTTCCTTAAAACGTCAGCGCGTTTGCGTCAAAAACGTGCGCGCGACAAGGTGCGCGTGCACGGAGAAGTGCGCGCGCGGCTATTCGCACGCGCTGGACGGGAACTAGGCGCCGGTGTGATGACCTCAGCGCGAAGTTGTGGTGAACGCTGACACTCCTTGGGACTATTTGTGTAATAGTTGGTTGTACCTGTGGAGAACTACCTACTTCCCCCATATAATGGCTTTTTATAGCCTGGTATATACACATTGTATCTTCAGAAGAAATCTTGCTACTGTCATGGTAATATTTATAACAAAAAAAAAAAAAATTGTACTACTGGATAAGACTAATTTGGCTCAGAACTAACTGACTGACCATTATATAAGGAGAGCAACTTTGGCTGTTAAAGGGAGAGTAATGCCAGGACTGGTAAAATTGGTATGTTTGCTTCAGATGTACTTCTAGAATATTATATTTAAAAAAAGGAGATACCATGTAGTCATGGTGGGGCAGACATTCAAACTGATATTGGCCTTTAGAGCTGTAGGCTCCACTGCTGTTAGCCTGCATATTTTTGCAGACTGAGAGAAGCAGATTCGCTCTGTGCCCCGGCTCCACTTTTACCAGCATGCACTCACACACAGCATAATGGAAGCTGAGGTCAGCCCCAATACTTAGGCTTAGATCAATAGAGCAGGGTCATGGAGCTGATCCGCTTCTCTCCGTCTGCAAAAATATGCAGACTGAGAGTAGAGGAGCCTATAGCTCTGTGTGACCATGCCAGAAGCATTGGCAGTTAGGGGAGATTAGTCACCCTGAAGAAATCTCTCTGAATTGCTGCATGTCTCTGCCCTTAAGGGCTAGGCCACACGGGAAGATTTCAGGGAGATTAGTCGCCAGGCGACAAATCTTCCAGAATCTTTGTGTCTGGCCTAGAGCAAATATTTACACAGCAAATAACAGATAAGATATGGAGGATACAAAGGTTTTGCTCTTATACAGGGTGATAATGCTTATAGTACGATAACCTCACTCATAAAATAGCGCACTTGCTGCCATGAAAAGGTGTATTTGCAGGTGGTAGATGAACAAATACAAACTATAAATGAAAAAATAAGTTTACTTAAGCTCTACTGGTTCTTTAAAGTAAAAATAGAAATTTTAGTAGTCTGTTCTACTCAGAAATGTCTGTGACAATGACACAATATGATAAAGTCAGAACACTATATGTTTATCTCCAGCTAAATGTAATATGGACAATAGGACAATGATTCAGAAACGCCCCAGCAAATACAATCTTGGCTCAGAATTTATACAAGGAAATTTTTTTAATGAGTTCTAGTTGAAAAGCTTGTTTGAATCCTGGATATGCAAATCATGTTGTTCTCAAACAACAGTCAGTTCAAGAAGTGAGCCATAATTTTGTTTTAGTACAGAGGTGACCCTTTATTGATTTCGTGGGACCTGCTGTGCATAAAATGTGATCCAGACCCCAGTTCCCTTTCTGCATGTAGAAAGCTCTTCTGCTTTGGGCTATTTGTGAATTATAGGATTAATGTTATTTGGCCATATGGATGGCAGTATGATCCACAGGTACCAGCTAGTTAGATATGTCTGTATGGAGTTGCTTATGGTTACTCAGGTACAGTAAATGCTTGCTTGATATGTTTACCAAAGGGGGCAACAGCTGCTACAAATAAGGTTTGCAATGTTACATTCTAAACCATTTTTGCAGCCGGAATCCTTACAACAGGAATTCACAGTTGCAAAATGAAATCAATACCAGACATGTATATCATCCTAAAACAATGTAACCACAGGTTTCAACCCCAATAAAACAATGAACCAGTCAAAGCAGACAGAGGGAAGCTTAAGAAGAAACATAATATACATAGAAAATAAAATAATATACTGTTCAATAATAATGCAATGGCATGGCAACAAGAATTCATGCAAGAGTAAAGCTGCCACCAATAATTGTCCTCTGATGGTTCCTTTGTTGTGAAAGTTCTTAGTTGCATTTATACATAGAATAGTTTACATGTTTTATACATGGGGTTCTTGTGCATTGTATATATTTATACAATTATATATACTGGAATATAGTACTACTACAATAATTACCTTTTTATAGACATTATTGTGCAACATTATTCTACTGGACCTACGTCTAAGGAGTTTTAGGACCACATAAAGGCACACGGGACACGTGGAAGTGAATTGTAAAGAGATTTTTACACATAGGCATGCTATTTGTTATAATACACAAGCTTCAGTGAGTCATGTAAAAACTGGCATAACCAAGGGCATAATACAAGAATTTGCTTTAAAGGAACAGTAACACCAATAACTGATAAGTGTTTTAAAGAAGAAGGAAAACTACTAAGGCAGCCTATTGCCAATAGATTAGCCACAATAGTGCAAGCTATATGTATAGCTATATATAGACAGCTCTAGAAGCTCTATCTGGTTGTTTGGGATAGCAGCTGCCATATTAGCTTGGTTTGACAACACTTCCTGCCTGGGTCTCTCCCTGTTCACTCATAGCTATGAGCTCAAATAACAGCATGGAGGGGAGGAGGGAGAGAGACTGAGCATGCCGTGGAGGTTTATGATGAAAACAGGAGATCTGATACAGAAGCCCATGTGTACAGAAGGAAAGAAATCTGGTGTTTCTTTTGACAGAGGACTCGTGGCAGCATTTACTGGTGTATTTATACAAACCTTTCCTTCTCCATATAATGTACTGGTGCTCTGCACTGGTACAATGTGTGTTCCCGCTGCTCTGTAGCTACTCTGTAGCCATGGGAAGGATAGGGAAGGCAGAGTATGGCACACAGGGAGCATAGTGAAGGCAGAACAGAGAAGGAGACAGGGAAACCGATCAGGAACACTCTAAGATGAACTACATACAGTGACACAGTGCTGGTGCACCATCAGCATTTGTATGAGGTGTGAACAGGAGAATGATGTGGGTAGTTTCAGTCTGGGTCTGAGGTGTGAAGAGTACAGGGTTTTAGTAGCGTGAATAATAGAGGCGTTACAAGTGTGAACAATGCAAGAGTTTATAGTCTATATTTGAGGTGTAATTAATGCAGGGGCCAGATAATCTGTATAGTGATACCTTTTAAAGCTTACACATGGTAAGCAGACACAGCAGGCAGACTCTCATGTGTGGGTCACACAAAGGAAGGGTCGTGGCCCACAGACCGCCAGTTGGACAGCACAAGTTTGTATAAACAAGCTGCTGTGTATCCATGGGGGCAGCCATTCAAAGTTGAAAAAAGAGAAAAGGTACAGGATACATGTAGTTAACCGATAAGATCTGTAGTATACAATGGGATTCTTCAGAATTTAGCTTGAATTGCTATCCCAATAACTACACAACAGCTTGTTTATATGTAAGTGTTACACAAGGTCAACCCAAAAACTGACCTCAGATGGATCTCCTCTGTGTGTGACTGCTCACAGGTTGATTGGATTCAAATCAATGTAACAGAGGCACCAAGCTGATCTGCTTCTCTCAGCAAAAGTATGCAGACTGACAACAGCAAGAGCCAACAGCCTGTGTGCTCACTCTGTTCATTTGTTGCAAGTCCTGTGTTTGTTATAATATTATTCTAAAGTGCAGTGTAATTTAAAGGAACAGTAACACCAAAAAATGTAATCGTATTAAAGGAAAGACTATATAATGTACTGTTGCCTTGCAATGGCAAAACTGGTGTGTATACAGTACTTCAACACAACAACTATGGTTTATATATAGACAAGCTTCTGTGTATACATGGGGGTGGCCATTCAAGCACAGGACACTTACTAGATAAAAGATAATTTATGAAGAGTCCAATTGTATACTACAGTGCTTGTTTGTAAGGTGTATCCTGAGTTTTTCTCCTTTTTCAGCTTTGATTGGCTGCCCCCATTGCTGCACAGCAGCTTCTATATATAAACGATAGTTGTATTTCTGAAGCAAACACACACGTTTTACCAGTGAATTGCAAAGTACATTGTATGTAAGTTCTTTTGGACACTTTAGTTTTTTTTGGTGCTAATGGAACGCTATAAACAAATGATGCTGACGCTAAAGCAAGCAGTGCTCTCTTTCAGTCCAGACATCAGACAAGTATATTAAATCATTATTACAGCCATTCAGAAACATCAACATTTTGGCCATTCCAATCCAGCTCTCATACCTAGAACTTCCTCAAAAAATTAATTGCGCGCTTACATTTATATTAAACACAGGGTGAGTGTTGTTGTTCCCCAATGTATATATCAGATTTGTGTTAACCTGCAAAGAGGTGGGTGCAGAGGTAATGCTCACCCTCTGGCAGCTCCAATTGATTTTAATGATAGACTACTTAGAATCTGGAACTGGTGTTTTTTTGGGGGCAGAAGCACACATAACTGCAAGTCTGCAGGGTTCCCATTAAAGTGAGCAGCAGTCGTGGGAAGCTGTCAATGTGAGTGGCAACCGTAGGAAGCTGTCATGGCCTTCAGAGGTGCTATGCTTGACATTGGTCTAAATGTTGGTTGTACACAGCCAATTACCGATTGAACTGTGGCCCAAATGAACAAATGTCATATTATGTTCTCATTTTAGCAATGTCCACCAGCCATAAATGATGAACAGGAGCTGTGGCTCCATCTGCTGACACACCATGTACCCATTGGCAATGCACATCTGTACGTCTCTAAATGTTTTGTTACATCAACTGCAATCTTTACGGGATAGTCTTAACTATTTTCTTTTAAGCCCCCGTCCCCATCAGAGGTAGCCAAGCATACACAGTTGGCTGGGCAGCATGGCCAAAATCACCTGCTGCTTAGTATGTGACCAGATCTGGGCATCTTGGTTTCTATGTACATCTTAACTGAATGGTTTTCAATTAATCCGATCCATGATTCCATTGAGAATATACAAATTAAGTGTTCCAGTCTATAATAGCAATATAATTTTATTTGCCGATCTTAGAATCATACACTCAGCTTTTTTTTTTTTTTTTTTAAATACTGGAATATACGTCATAATTTTCATTGATACTGCTAATGTTCCTTGCTCTGGGTTGTTATTCCCACTCTATATCCCACTCAACGCCCCCTCCTTGTAGCCTCTTTACAAATAGTGACTCAGGTCTTTCTGTGCGTTCTTCTACCAACTCTGAGACCACAAAGGAGAGCATTGTGAATATGTGGGGTAGGAAGGGGGGTCTGACACACAAGGAATCTTGTGGGCTCAAGGAGCATCTGCAAATATCTAACCATCAAGCTAAGTGCTAATAGGAAAATAATGGAATGGTTTGTACTGTGCTTTACTTGTTTGTATTTATGGAATGCTATGTGTTTTATTGCATTTGTTACATTTAACCTGTCACTGACTGCAATCTTTTGAAAGATCCAATAGATTATGGTAAACAACTGATGAAAGTAAGGTGTGATTTCGGTGCAGCTTCTTTGTGCTGTGCCATATATTGTATTTATCTACGGGGGTTGATGAAATTGTGTATAGGCAGACTTGCTTCAGTGTTACAGTACGTGCATTTGTTGTACAAGAAAAGCACTTGTACTAGTAATATTTCAGATATACTCAAAAACTTAGTTAGACAATGTCACTTTTCACAACAAGAGGCATTTGGCACAAGTTGTTATTGCACACATAACTATTCTAGGGATGGATGCTCTGCATGACACTTTTATTTAAAATGTATTTAGTATCTGAAGTTAGTACTCTGCCTTCTATCCATAATTGAGCCACACAGACATGGGTTTGTGTAATGCATCTTGTAGGAAATAAGTAGTTAGTAAGGTTAAACTCAACTCAAACTCCTGATGGCACAATGTGCAGCAAACAGTTAAATTCAACAGTCTGAACATAGTGGGGCACAGTTCAAGGAGAGGAAATAATCTGGCAGGCACTCAGAGAATCTCACAAACATACATTGTAAAATAACTATATATCTTTATTTAGGAACAGGTAGAACACATAGCAGTCTTACAAAGCACTTAATGATATGAAAATAATAAAGAGTTTTGCCACAATCTATGGCAAACCTGTTCTTGCATCTAGGAGGTTGTTACTGTAATTTCAGTCTCAAGTTCTTTTCCATATTTCATGCCTAGCTGGCCCACAACATTCCTCAACTCCTACCTACCCTGAAGTGTTATAATGCATTTACAGGAAACTAGAAAGGGCATTATTGGGAAAATGGCCAACCAAAATCAGCAGGTAATACTTCACATTTCACATTAACATGTGAAATGTTAATGTGAAATTAGTACATTCATTATATGATGGGTATAATCATTAAAACAGCAAAGTCCTACATGGCATTGATTAAAAGCCATTAACCATACACATCTCTGCTTTATCATTGGTTACATAGTTGAAACCATTAATGCTAATGTGCTGGCAAACATCTGGGGCATCCAATCACCACCAGGTTTTGAATCTTGCAGCCCATCAAATGGAAGTGAACATCAACCCCTTAATATTACATTTCCTTTCTGTTTTATTGGAAATGATCTAAGTTCTCCACTTGATGTAATGTATATCATCACTATTCAATAGAATGTACCACTTCTTTCCATCCTCTGATAGTTGGTAGTGTCCAGTTCAGTCTTGGCAGCAACCACAGGCTTGTCAATAAAGGGATATTAACATTAGTAAATGTAGGAAATATGGAAAATATGGAAAACCCATTGCAGTGTTATTTGCACGCCACTGCCTTCTGCTGAGCCCACTTTTCTGTGTTCACTAATTGGCACTACGTCGGCCTGTGTGCAGACACACCAACTGGATTCAGCCAAATGACTATACACTACCTTGGTCAGCCTTTTGTTGCTTTTGTGACAAACATGAGGCATATGCATAATCTAAATCCTTTCTTAGGCTAAGGCCAGACGGGGAGATTCGGGGGCATTTTATCGCCTGGTGACTTCTCGCCGCGACTTGTAGCCCCCGAACCTCCCCGAACAGCCACTTACCTAAGCGCACCGGCGTTGCTTGAAAACGCCGGCGCGTATCCACACGGAGCGGCGCGCTTTTTGAAATTGCTCCAAATTGCCTGGCAACGCCGGTGCGCTTAGGTAAGTGGCTGTTTGGGGAGGTTCGGGGGCTACAAGTCGCGGCGAGAAGTCGCCAGGCGATAAAATGCCCCCGAATCTCCCCGTCTGGCCTTAGCCTAAATGTTATTTATCTGGATTCTATGCACAGATTACCCACACCCAACACAGAGCTGAACAATGTCTACAATGGCAGAAAAGAATGTAAGTGCCCTAGAGGCTCCTGGAAGTGAGGGAGATACATGGGTTCTTTCTATGATTGGGTGCTTTGGAGCCTGTTTACCTCATTCTGTGCCAGATCAGGTTCATTGCCTGGGCTAATGTGTCAGTGATCAGGTTAAAATATGTTGCTCCAGAAGAAAAAAATGCAGGACTGGAGAGGACAAAGGGCAGATTTATCCTGCTTCGGTGAGCACAGAATCCACTTTGTGTGTTTGTTCTTTCTGGCCCTAAGCCTCTCTCTATCTTCAGCCTTGAGTTACCAAATGGTGTAATCTTATATCATGTGCAGATAATCTCTCTCACTGCTATTAATACAGAGGACGGAATGATCCAAACGACTGCAGGGACCTGAATTTTTCTTGGTTCCTTAACTACTTCTATAGTTTCTTTGTGTTAGATACTATTTTACTTTAGTTTTTTAGTTTTGGTAGTGAGACGTACAGTACAATAGGAGACTAATGGGAGGCACAATTTCCTTTCCCACAAGAGTAAATAGCACTAGCCCATTCAATGCCCCTTACGTTTTCAGCTAGCAGTAAGCAGGTCCCATTTAAAACTGTTTTTGCTTACCGATTGCTGCTTATGCCTACAACTGGCAGTGGAAATATCATCAAAAGATTGTAAACCAAAGCATGGTTTCTGGTTATAATGTTCACATGTGCTGGTGGTTGACAATCTCCTGGTAGACTCCAGTAGTGATGGGGGAATATTTTCGCCTGTGGCAAATTCAAGACGAATTCCCGCGATTTCTCCAGGCAAAAATTCACCGTGTCTTGTTTTGGACTGTGCCAGCAAAGGGCGCCGGTGTCCAAAAATGGATGTGCGCGTCCAAAAACAGATCCCCGTGTCCAAAACGAAATGCCGCGTTTCATAAATTTTTTGCCGTTTTGCGAATTTCTCTAGGAATTGGTGAAAATTTCAGTGAAGTGAAACGCTGCAGATCTACCCATCACTAAACTCCAGCCATTGACAACCCATATCTACCCTTTCTTGTTAATGTCAAATATACTGGATTCTTGGCCTGCAGGTAAATGTAGGCAGAGAATCTGCCATATCTGACATTAGATGTAAGCTGTAACATTGTTTATTTTTTTAATACTAGTAGTAAACAGCATTTTTTTCCTTTTGCCTGCTTATTAAGGGGGAGGAGTAAATCAGGTACATTTTCACCAGGCTTGGTTTTCTTTGGTTTCATACCTCAATAAGTTTGTGACTACACAACAAGTGTGGGAGCTGCTAAGTGAATGTTTCATAAGATCTATGTTTTTCATGTGAATTAAGTATTAAACAGGGTTAAAAACCTTAAAGTTTTTAAAACTGAAAAGATGTTTTTTTAGGAATTAAACTTGGGAGACTATAAGTATTCAGTGTAAATATGAGTGCCTATATGATTCAGTTTTTGTCTTGTACTCTTGTTACATTTATGCGGTGTTGGAGCAACAGTCCCATGCAGTATTTCCATGTGAGAGATGCAGGCGGGTTTTCATTTTCGAATCTGACCCGCAGACTCTTAGGGGGGAACTTATAGTACTGAGGTCAGTGGCAAACGTGGGGAGGAAAGGAGGCTCACAGAGCAAAGACTGGCAGGGGTCAATGTAGTGAGGGGGTGGAGACGGGGGCAGTGGTAGCTAATGAGGAAATCTGGGTCACAAATAGAGTTGCCACCAGGCTGGTATTTTGCCAACCTGGTAGGTAAAAATTATGGTTGTTCCCAATGTTATTAATAGCGAAAACAGATAAATGTCTATGAATGCTGGTGTTTTTTTTTCGGAAAAGG
Organism: Xenopus borealis; assembly: GCA_024363595.1. Lineage (NCBI taxonomy): Eukaryota > Metazoa > Chordata > Amphibia > Anura > Pipidae > Xenopus > Xenopus borealis. The sequence goes on from CM044438.1 coordinate 101,328,561, forward strand.
TGGCAAGCCTTGTCACAAACCAGACTCCCTCATTAGAGTCAGGAGTTGAAATAGGGTGCAAGGGTAGGGGGGCTGGTCCACAGTCCCGGCGTAGAGAGCTCAGATGTATGCATGCCTAGATCTGCAGACATAAGCAGTAGCTTAGAACAGGGGGGCCTCACCTCTCAGAGAGACTGCTGAGTGGGAATAGTGTAAATTTTGATGTTGCTGTTCCTTTAAGGCTCAGTTCATATGAGCAGATTCGGGGAGATTAGTCACCCCAGTGTAGGGGAGACAATCTCCCCAAACTGCCTTCTCCCTGCCCTCCACCTGCTAAAATGGAAATCTCCTGCGGCAATTCACATGCAGCTCTTTGTTTTCCAAAGTTGCCCGAAGATGCCTCATGAGGAGACTTCAGGTGACTTCGGAAATGAACGGCCGTGTGTAAATTGCCGCAGGCTATTTTCACTTTAGCGGGAGGAAGGCAGGGAGAAGGCAGTTTGGGGAGATTGTCTCCCCTAAGAATATATATATATATATATATATATATAATCATTTAAACAAGAAAATGCAGCTCAATCCTTTTTAATTGGGTGCACATGGTCAGGCTTGATATACAAAAAAACAAGAATACCCAAGCACTCCAACATACAGCCCCTTGAGAAACCTACCCTTGCACAACTGAACTGTAACTAACAAAAAAAGACACTTTTAGTTACAGAGTTTGTACAATGTTAGGACTGACGCATGGACACTGCCTTGACGGGGTGCATCAGCTTATGCATAATAAGAAAAGCTTTTAGAAATAAATATCGCCTTTTGTTTTGAAAAGTAAAATGCACACCAGATCCTAAAAACCACCTGGGATGAATAGCATGAGCTTGTACTGGCAGTCCCCCCTGTCCAATAATTGGTCTGAACAAGGCAGAAAATATGCGCTGAGGCATGGAGAGAGCTTTGTATGTACCGCCTGCTACAGGCACATGAATGCCAGGTAACTTCCATTTATAATGAAAAAGAAAGCCACCATAACAAAATGACTTTTATTCAGAGTGACTCTATTATACTTAAATGACAGATTACTTTCAGGCACAAAGAAAGTACAGACTTTATATTTTGAGGAAAATAACCCTATAAAGTGAGCTAACTGGTAGTTTCCATGGCAATAACAAGGGCTATGTATACTATGAATTGAGATCACGGCTAAAAATATTGGTGATGAAATTGCCATTTGCCTACCAGCTATTGGGTGGAATGGAAAGTGCGGTGAGTAGCTGAGGCACTAGGTGGTTGGATGTTATACACATCAGCATGTTTGAACAAAAGTCCCAATTTCCATTATGGGAAGTGATCTGTAATGATGTCAAGTATTTAGATCTTCACTAAAAGCACAAAAATGCTTACATATGGATTACAGATTGGTTGCCATGTTACAGTCCAGCCTGATCTAACAGGGTTTTAATGGCTCACAGCAGTGTATTATGCCCTGTAGATAACAAATCAGTGTTTTGTGATCCTATATTGTGGACAATCCCTGTACAAGGAGGTTTCACATTAATATATATATCGCTACTCTTCTATAGAGTGTGTTGTTGATGTCTTTTAAGCGTGTTCTAACCCTAAAAATGTACTTTCATGTTCTCGAGAAGTGGATTGAATAAACCTCCCTGGCCCTTGATCCTCCGAATTTAGTAAAAGGCAGGCTGGCACTATGATCTTGAATTGAATGCTATTTATGTTCTGAATTCCGCTATCATAACTGGCATTGCATCAGTGACTCTGACGAAGATTCATTTAGAAAAAGATCGACTCTACTGCAAACTTGTGAAAAATGTGTCTTAGTATATTTACTCCTCCTAGAGATGCAATCAGCTGACTTTAGCCATCTCTAGTAACCTGAGCCTCAGTTTCTTATTATACACTTGTATGCTGAAATATGGACATCATATATTAGAATTTTTTAGAAATGCATTCTGATTGATATGGGATGTCACATGGCTTTGGTAAGAATTTGGATATCTGCTTTTATTGACAATCTAAGGATCCTTAGGATCATTAGGATCCTTATTAGGACACAGAATTATAGTGAGCAGTGAATGTGCCTATCATGCCTGCTAATTCTACAAGGTAACAAGGCCAGTTTGCTCGACACTAGCTGTGGCAAAACCGATTTAATAATTAAATAAATCATCGAGTACTACATAGTAACATAGTAACATAGTAAGTTAGGTTGAAAAAAGACGCACGTGCATCAAGTTCAACCTTTTAATTTTTTTTTTACCTGTCTAACTGTTAGCTGATCCAGAGGAAGGCAAAGAACCCACCTGAAGCCTCTCAAATCTGCTTCAGAGGGGGGGGGGGAATTAGGGACTAGTACCTGGATCAACTTGTACTATGAGCTATCTCCCATAACCCTGTATTCCCTCACTTGCTAAAAAGCCATCCAACCCCTTCTTAAAGCTATCTAATGTATCAGCCTGTACCACTGATTCAGGGAGAGAATTCCACATCTTCACTGCTCTCACTGTAAAAAAAACCCCATCCGAATATTTCGGTGGAACCTTTTTTCTTCTAATCGGAATGGGTGACCTGGGGGTATATTTATCAAAGAGTGAAGTTAAGAGTGAAGTTCCGCCACTATTTTTAAAGGCGTATTTATCAACGATAAATAATCCCATAGAAATGAATGGAGAGCTGCAGAATTTCAATCTAGTGGTGGAACTTCACTCTTTGATAAATTTACCCCTATGTGTCAGCTGGAAAGACCTACTGGTGAATAAAGCATTAGAGAGATTATTATATGATCCCCTTATATATTTATACATAGTTATCATATCTCCCCTTAAGCGCCTCTTCTCCAGCGTGAACATCCCCAATTTGGCCAGTCTCATAGCTAAGATTTTATATATCTTTTACCAGCTTAGTTGCCTTTTTCTGTAAAATACAATACAATAATGTCCTGTTTGTGTGATGGAGACCAAAACTGTACGGCATATTCTAGATGTGGCCTTACTAGTGCTCTATAAAGTGGAAAAAATGACTCCCCTCCTTCCGTGACTCTATGCCCCTTTTAATACAGCTCAAGACCTTATTTGCCCTTGATTCTGCTGACTGGCATTGCTTGCTACAGCCAAGTTTATCATCTACAAGGACTGCAAGGTCCATTTCCATAATGGATTTGCCTACTGCTTGGATCCCAGGTGCATGACTTTACATTTATCAACATTGAATCTCATTTGCCACTTAGCTGCCCAGATTGCCAGTTTGTCAAGATCCTGTTGCAAGGATGCCACATCCTGGATGGAATTAATTGGGCTGGATAGTTTTGTGTCATCTGCAAACACTGATACATTACTTACAATAACCTTCCCTAAGTCATTAATGAACAAGTTAAATAAAAGTTGACCCAATACCGAGCCCTGAGCGACCCCATGTCACGACACCTTGCCGCGAAAAGACGTGGACATAGGGCAGGACTCACACAACACAACTCCTTTGGGGAATACAGCTCTTTATTGTAGCATGGCAATGTCAAATTACAGGTTTAGATGGTAGCCAGCGGGCATTCAGAGGTTCTGCTTGACGATGATGCCACGGTGGAGCACTGCTATAGTTGGTTACTGGAGCATGGATTACAGCTGTGATGGTTTGCAGCCGGAGCCGGGAAGTCTCTGTTAGCCTCCATCTACAGTATGTATAAAGACTAACAAATAGGAATTTTTAATAGCCCCCTTTGTAAGCCAGAAAGGGAACAGCCCCTGTTGTAAATGCAGAACAGGGGTTGATTCCTTCTACCAACCACAAAGGCAGCTTCCCCAAGGGCCAATCACATGATAACCCAGGCAGGTTATTGTATGGACCAATCCGTAAAAATCAGTCATTTGTGGGGCACAGTATCAAAAGCTTTTGGCAAAATCCAAATAGATCACATCTACTGCCCCTCACCACAGTCCAACATCTTACTTACCTCATCATAAAAAGCAATAAAAATTTTCTGACTATCCTTCATGCAGCCATGCTGATTGCTGCTCATAATGCCATTCACTAGGAAAAACATTTGTGATCCCTTATCAAGCCTTCAAATAATTTGCCTACCACAGATGTCAAATTTACTGGCCTATAATTGCCAGGCTGAGATCGTAATCCCTTTTCAAATATTGGAATGCCATCAGCTTTTCTCCAATACATAGGCACCATACCAAATAAAAGTGAATCTGAGAAATTATAGTGTTTATATTCATTAAATGCAGCTTCTGTCCCAACAGACTTGTAGTTTTTAAAAGCCTTTCTCTTCTTTCCTATTAACTTCTTTACATCTGTATTAAGCCACATAGGATGATTCTTAGAGCTTCTACATTTACTCCTTAAGGGAGAAGAGAACAGTTTTTAGCTGCAAACCTAATGCCCCAATCAATACTCTGAAGGGCAGCCCTCAAGGCACTAAAATTAGCTTTTCTGAAATTCATGGTTTTTGTTGCCCCAGTATACATATTCAAACTTCGCGCCACTGCACCTATAAATTGAGGAAGTGCGCACCGCGCGCACACTAAGAAGAGGAAGCCAGCAATGAGGAGTGGTACGGCGGGCGTCCCCATTTGAGATCACTAGATTTTTTCTGGAAGGCTCCTCAACAACCTGTGTCATAAAATTGCCATTCAACAAGTTTATAAACTTATTCCCATTAATTGATCTGGCAGTACTGTTGCTCCAGTCAATATCTGGGTTATTAAAATCCCCCATTATCCTTTACCCAAACTAGCAGCCTGTTCTATTTGCACCAGGAGTTTAGCCTCCTGCTCCTCACTTACATTAGGGGTCTCTAGCATATCCCTACAATTAATTTGCTGGACTCTTTACAATTGGTGAAGAACTCCACCCATAAGGCTTCTGCCCCCTCGTTTTCTATCATCTCCTCCTTTATATAAGCTTTCAAATTCTGCCTAACAAACAGACATACCCCTCCTTCTTTTCTATTGCCTCTGTCCCTCCAAAACAAAGTATAGCAGCTGATATTAACTGCCCAGTCATGTGACTCATTCAGTCTTGTTTCAGCCACACCAATCACATCATATTTTTCCTCCACATCCCCCATTTACCAGTCAGACGCCTTGCATTTGCAAACATACATTTAATACTGGTACCATATTGAAGAAATGCCCAGTAGAGCTCCCTATCCTTAACACTACCCCCAACCAAATCTTCTCTCCCATTTTCCCTTCCTTTGCCCACTATCTCATCTAACCTGTCTTCCACTGAATCTTTTACTGAACCCTTCCCCCACGCCTAGTTTAAAATCTCCTCCAATGTCTAGCCATCTTCTCTCCCAAAACAGCTGCACCAACATCATTGAGGTGCAGCCCATCCCTAGCAAAGAGCCGGCGGTTTGGGACCCCTGCTTTAGCTCATATGTTAATGTATACAAGTGCACACTTAATATTGCCCATAATGGGGCAGCTGTGCACATTTCACTTGCTCCTTGTGACCCTTAGTTCTCATTAACGTTGAACTTGCTGCCAGAGTGCAGAATTGACAGGTAAAGGCAGCCTTCTACTTACAACCTGCCATTAGACAGTACAAGTTCTCTGTTTCAGACTGCGCCCTCCAGCACCACCAGACAAGGAAAAGTTGAAAATTAAACTCCCATTTTTACTTTCTTTAATGAAAAAGAAATCTATCTCCAATATACTTTAATTAAAAAATGTGTACGGTTTTTATAAGAAACCTGACTGTATTCAGGGACATTTTCCCTTCATTTACGGCTCTTTTTTAGAAATTGTCAGATGGTCCCTAACTGCTGTGCAAGGAAACAATCATACTTATGAACAGCAGGGGGAGCCAAGCTATTGCCCCTAACTTGTATATTAACCCAAAGCACAGGTCCATTCGTGCAGAGTCACATGTGCCATCTTCTGCCGCAACTTCTTCTTCCTTCTTCCAGGGGTGCATGCACAGTAGGACGCATTTGCCGGTTGGTACTACTGTGCATGTTCCCGAAGTTCGCCAATTGAACTTTGTGAACTTCGGACGCATGCGCAGTAGTACCTACCGGCAAATGCGTCCTACTGCGCATGCGCCGTCATCACCAATGGAAGAGGGAAGAAGACGTTGTGGCTGAAGATGGTGCACATGGGACCTGCGCTTTGGGGTAATATACAGTTAGGTGCAATAGCTCGGGGGGGGAGGTAGGTCAGGGGGGAGAAGGAGGGGGGCCTACGGGGGAGGGGTTTAGCACTGGCGGAGTTGAATTCCCCTTTACGTATGATGTAGAGAATAATATTCCGAGACAATTTGCACTTGGTTTTAATTTTTTATTTGCGCTTTGTGATATTTTATGTTTTTTTTATTCAGCAGCTCTCTAATTTTCAACTTTAGCAATCTGGTAGCTAGGGTTCCAACCTCCGATGAAGCACCAGAACGAGGCATGAAATGTGTCAGGTGACCACACATGTCATAAAATGGGAAGTATATCTCTTAAAAACTCCTGTTCATGGTTTTTATTATAACCATGAATAAAACTTTAAATGTGTAAACTTTTACCCTAGAAACCATGCATTGATTTGAATAAGAGACTGGAATATGAATAAGGGAGGGCCTGAATAGAAAGATGAGTAATAAAAAGTGGCAATAACAATACATTTGTAGCCTTACAGAGCATTTGTTTTTTAGATGGGGTCAGTGACCCCCATTTGAAAGCTGGAAACAGTCCAACGAAGAAGGCAAATAATTCAAAAACTATAAAAAAAAAAAAATGAAGAACAGTTGAAAAGTTAATTAGAATTGGCCATTCTATAACACACACAAATTTTACTTAAAGTGAACCACCCCCTTTAACTTGCACGTTTGAATGGTGCTTCAGTCATGGGGACATGCCACCCCTCATGCTAAATGCACACCATACTGGGGGTCATTTATCAACACTGGGTAATTTTGCCCATGGACAGTAACCCATGGCAACCAATCAAATTTTTGCATTCATTGTTCTACTTGCAGGTGGCTTTAAAAAGCTAATCATTGATTGGTTGCTATGGGTAATTGCCCATGGACAAATTTGCCCAGTGTTGATAAACGAGGCCCACTATATTCAGAAACTAAACTTAGATCTCCATTTTGGAGGGTGCAGGGCAGGGTACAATGTATATAAACCATTAGGGTCAGTTACAATGCACCATACAGGCCACAAGCAGCCATTTTTCTGCACTTTGCGCTGTAGCTGCAGGCTTCCATCCAGTGGCGTAACTACTCCCTGGTGGGCCCCGGTACAGGATGGGCACCTGGGCCCTCTATGAATCCCATGCTGGTGTTGATGGCATGTGTGCTGTAAGATCTCCCCCTTGATAACTGCCTGCCATAACCATTATCGTGGCTTAGAGGGCCCCAAGGGGATGGGGGCCCTGGTGCAATAGCACCCTCTGCACCCCTGGTAGTTACACCACTGCTTCCATCAGATAAGCAGGCTAGCTAGGGTGCTTCTCTTAGAAAAAAACTGCCTCCCACTTTCGAGTGTGTGGGCTCAGTTAGCTAACATCTGTGGTATGTGTGTGGGAAACAATTTTTATGTGATAGGTGCCCTTTAAAGAGACACTGTCATGAGTTAAATACCATATTGCAGTTTTCCATTCATCTTAACCCTTTTAGAGCCAAATAACACAGAAACCTCTGTGCTGAAAAGTGACAGATTGTCTGCTGCACTTCTAGTCATGGGAACAGAAGAATCAGTGGTATAACTATAGAGGAAGCAGACTCAGCTGGAAGACGCCCAGAGAATGGGGGACCTGGACCTCAGAGTCTACTTCCTCTATAGTTGTAGAAACTAGAGTAACCAGCCTCCCGCCTGTCCCAGCTCCTCAGCCATTAACCTACCTTAAAGCAAGTGTGGTAAACTGGTGGGATAAGCAGGGCAGACAGCCATGTACTTGCTGGTGTGGCTTCCTGAGGTTGTGCATACCGGGCCCCCCAAAGATTTTTTGGCAGGGAGGTCAGGCTTGAAATGACAGCACTGAGCAGAATAAAAATTCTGTTATCCTTCAGGTTATTAACAAAAGCATGAAACAAGCAGCATGGTTGCCCTTGTGGCACCTCGGCAACTCTAGATGCTTATAAAGTACATGTCTGCATCCTACAGCATTGACCCCCTGCAGTCCTAACCATCAGTCCTCACCTTCCTCTGGATCTAATTTTATAGTATTCTGCATTGATCTCGACTACTAGGTTGATAATAACTGGTGCATCTTGGACCTCTAACTGTTCCAAATATCACTGACATTAATATTTACTGTTTTCAACATGACACATACAGTAGTTGTGTAATCCTTTGCATATTGGGCATCAAAAGTCACATGAACATATTAAAGGGCAAGGAAAGGCAAAGAAATAAAATCCCATTTTTACTTTCTTTAATGAAAAATAAATCTATCTCCAATATACTTTAATTAAAAAATGTGTACCGTTTTTATAAGAAACCTGACTGTATGCAGTGAAATTCTCCCTTCATTTACTGCTGTGGATGGGAATTGTCAGACGATCCCTAACTTCTGGCAGGGAAATAATCATACTTATGAACAGCAGGGGGAGCCCCTGCCTTACTTATCAGCCATGCAGAACTCAAGCAGCTTTGTTTTTTTTGATCATTTATGACGATCCCTAAGAAGCCCAGACCACACTGAGCATGTGCACAGTCTTGGTCTTGCAAAGATGTTTAACAAAGTTACAAGATGACAGCCCCCTGTGGCCAACTTTGAAAGCATAAATCATTTGTTTGATTAGACTTGTGGTGCAGTAAGTTCATGTTTATGTTTACTATACAAAATCCAGCATTTACAGCCTTATTCTATTTTACACTTTCCTTGCCCTTTAAAGGTGTCAGTATTCATTGTGTTTAGGTATCTGTGAGTTAGTACCCTCTGCCTCTCACTGTATAAAATATTTAGGATGTGGGGATGCTGTTCTGGGAATCAGTATACCATTATTTACAAGTGTCGATGTAAATAATGTAGGGATGCACCGAATCCAGGATTCAGCCTTTTTTAGCAGGGTTCGGATTCTGCCAAATCCTTCTGCTCAGCCGATCCGAACCCTAATTTGCATATGTAAATTAGTGTTGGGGAGGGAAATTGCATGATTTTTTTGTCACAAAACAAGGGACTAAAACATGTTTTCCCCCTTCCCACCCCTAATTTGCATGATTCTGATTCGGTTTGGTATTCAACCGAATCTTTCTCGAAGGATTCGGGGGTTTGGCCAAATCCAAAATAGAGGATTCGGTGCATCCCTAAAATAATGAGATATCTGAATACTGACATTTGTTTTCATGACTCTAAGGCTTAGTCCAGACGGGGAGATTCGGGGGCGATCCGTCGCCTTGCGACTTCGCGCCGCGACGGATCACCCCCGAATCTCCCCGAATAACTAGGCACCGGCATAGCTTAAAAACGCCGGCGCGTGTTCACACGGAGTGGCGCGATTTTTTTAAATCGCTCCAAATTGCCTGGCGAGGCAATTTGGAGCGATTTCAAAAATCGCGCCGTTCCGTGTGAATAAGCGCAGGCATTTTTAAGCTATGCCGGTGCCTAGCTATTCGGGGAGATTCGGGGGCGATCCGTCGCGGCGAAAAGTCGCCAGGCGACGGATCGCCCCCAAATCTCCCCGTCTGGACTAAGCCTTAGACTGTAAGTTCTTTTGTTCAGGGCCCACTTTAGCTCTTGTATTGACTGTTTTTTGCATGTGATCTGTGTGTTTGATGTATACACCCATCAATTGTACAGTGCTGCAGAATGTGACAGCAATTTATAAACACAGGTTATTATTATTATTATTATTATTATTATTATTAATAATAATAATAATAATAATGATAAAAATGGCCACAGCAAAGAAAGACTGCATCTTATCAAAGCACAATTCAGGACACTGAAAGAATCCTGGCAAATAACTAGAATGATGTCTCAATATAATATATAATATAACAATTTGTTCTTTCATAAATTGAATTTATGAACTATGCTTTGGAAGTGCTATTAATTGATGCGTTTTGCAAAAACATGTCTCCCCATGCTATTATCCCATAAGTATTGTCGTTATTCTATACATGACTGCAATTTCATATTCTCTGACAAAATCCCAAGGGTATATTGTGTATCGTCCATATCCTGCTGCCAATAGAACAATATCTTTTTGTAATATGATGTCCCAACATATGCTTCCATATATAGAAATGGGTTTGATCTTACCGACTATATTCCGCTGGGCTCAGCACAAATACTCAGAACATACAGCAGGGAAGGGCATTTGAAAGGCAGGGGAACAGTGAGATAAAAACAGCTCAAAATTAGGAAAACAAGTGAATTATGCAAAGTGAATACAGTGGAACATATTCTATTCCCTTCACTTGCCCATACAGCGTCTAATTTTCATGACAGGTGAAACAGCATTTTTAGGGCCCTAACACACAGGCGTTTTGAGCTGGAGTAGACGCACAGCATTGCTGTCAAAGGGCTGTACTCGAACAGACGCATGTAAGCGCCGAACGTAGGTAAAATGCATCATGCTGTGTCGCAACCTGCGTTTGGCGCTTACATGCATCTGTGTGAGTACAACCACATTGACAATAATTCAGTGCGTCTTCTCCTGTGCTCCCGTGCGGCTGAACGCATGAAACGCAGGGGAGCGCAGCTGAAAATGCCTGTGTGTAAGGGTCCTTAACCTGTCCCCTCCTCTCCAAATAGCATCACACTTTCAGTGATAGCTTCCATTTTCAGGTGACTTCAGGGGAACGAAGTGGCGAATACGTTTTACCAACTTCAGTTATAACCGCGGGCGACAAATCTCCTCATCGGCCATAACCCTAATAGGCCACTGCTCTTATAGGTCAGTCTTATCATTGGCCACTCTTTTAACAGACCACTTTGACCACACTTTCTTATAAGCCACTCTGCTAGAAGCCACTCTTCTTAGAGTTCACTCTTTCTATAGATGACTCTTCTAATAGAGATCATTTTTCTAATAGAGACCATTCTTCTAATAGACCACTCTTCTAATAGGCTACTTGTATACCACTTTTCTTAAAGAAAGACATTTTAAGGAATTCTTTAAAATTAGTAAGATTGTAAATAATCATAACATTTTAAAATATGGCAGTGTACCTTTCAGGACATGGGCAAACTGAAAGCAATCAAAGGTGGGCTTACATCTACACTAATTTCATTTCTTACAGTCAGTAACATCTCCTTGCAGGTCATTCTTATAAAAACTGAAATGCTAGTTTTACCTGCAGTTGAAAGGCCAATAAGGCTGAGCCTTGGCTGTGTTGTTGGCTGTTTCTGTGATTGAGGGACCCGTGCACCCTAGGGCCACCCAGCTAAACTGCCATCCTAGGCATTTGCAATTGGGTTGATATTTGCAATTATGTTTTAGACAGCAGTAACCACCACCCAGCATGGATAAATAATATAACCTTTGGACAATTATGCCGTATAAAAAAGAACTGCTCTGAACCAAAGGAAATGGATAAACAAATGGAATTTGTTACACACAGATTCAAGAAAAGGGGCTACAAAAAGGAATGTATTAAAGGGGTGGTTCACCTTTACGGTAACTTTTATTATGTTATAGAATGGACAATTCTAAGCAACTTTTCAATTGGTTTTTATTATTTATTTGTTATAGTTTTATAGTTATTTGTCTTTTCGTCTGATTCTTTGCAACTTTCAAATGGGCGTCGCAGTCCCCTTCTAAAAAAACAAATGCTCTGTAAGGCTACAAATGTATTGTTATTGCTACTTTTTATTGCTGATCCTTCTATTCAGACTCTCTCCTATTCATATTCCAGTCTCTTATTCAAATCAATGCATGGTTGCTAGGGTAATTTGGGCCCTAGTTGCAAGACTGCTTAAAATGCAAATTGAAGAGCTGCTGAATAAAAAGCAAAATAACTCAAAAACCGTAAATAATAAAAAATTAAAACCAATTGCAAATTATCTCAGAAGGTCACTCTCTACATCATACTAAAAGTTATCTCAAAGGTGAACAACCCCTTTAAAAAAAAAATCAGTTGAAAAGGTTGCATGAATAAAAAGGGAGGATTTAATTAAAACTAGTATATAAGGGGAGCGGTAAATATAATAGGTGCACCTTTGTTGATATTTGCACCTGGAGCCCACAAAATGAAAAGGATTATTTCCAAGCACTGGAGTATTCTGAAACCAGACAAACTACCAAATGATAATATCACAAAAAGGTTGGAAGTAGTATTTAGGAGAGCAAACAACTTAAGGCAACAGCTGGTTCTTAGTTATATTCCAACCAAATTGATAGAACCAAATAAAGAGAAAAATGTGTGGAAAGGTTTTTTTCCCCTGTGTATTCTGAAAACCATGAAAGCAAGCAGTGAAAAGAAAATTGTTTATAGTACAATATATATTGAATATAACATTGTTGTGTAAAGTGCACATCAGAAAATGTCATTCAATCATGTCCTTGTGGACGTACGCTGGGAAAACAGGAAGTTAAGGGAGAGAATAAATGAATATGTAGGGAATAGTAACGTAACTGGAGGGGGGTGGGCCCTGGTGCGGGACGTGCAGCCGGGCCCCCGCCCTCCTCCGTTATGGTTGCCATCCTCAATACCATTCACTGGTGGGAGCAAAAGGGGTGGGCAGTGACGCAAAAGGGGGCAGAGCCACTGAAGCGCCCTGTAAAAGAGATGCAAAAGGGGCTGGATCAACATCATGCGTCGGAGAAAAGGTAAGGTTAAAGTGAAGGGTATTACAAATTACAGGAAACTACATTGCCGGTAAATTTGTAATACTGGCCCCGGCCTTGGCAGGTATTTTACCAGCCAGGTGGCAACCCTACCCTACATACGAAATTATCTGCCTGGAAATCGGCTGCTGTGGTCGGAAATTGGCAGACGCGAGCTGCCGGGGGGCCCTGAGGGGGTACGGACCCTGGCCCAATCGCATCCCCTGCTCCCCTGGTAGTTCCACCACTGGTAAGGAGTAGTTAGCCATAATGTGTCCAAGCATTTAAACGGGTTCAGTTCAGCTGGTTTCATATAGATCACCATAATTAAAGGGCAAGAAAAGTCTAAAATAGAATAAGGCTGTAAATGCTGTATTTTGTATACTAAACATAAACATGAACTTACTGCACCACAAGCCTAATCAAACAAATGATTTATGCTTTCAAAGTTGGCCAGAGGGTGCTGTCATCTTGTAACTTTGTTATACATCTTTGCAAGACTAGACTATATACACATGCTCAGTGTGGTCTGGGCTTCTTAGGGATCATCATAAATGATCAAAAAACAAAGCTGCTTGAGTTCTGCATGGCTGGTAAGTAAGGCAGGGGCTCCCCCTGCTTTTCATAAGTATGATTGTTTCCCTGCCAGAAGTTAGGGACAGTCTGATAATTCCTATCCAAAGCATTAAATGAAGGGAGAATTTCACTGCATACAGTCAGGTTTCTTATAAAAATGGCACACATTTTTTAATTAAAGTATATTGGAGATAGATTTCTTTTTCATTAAAGAAAGTAAAAATGGGATTTTATTTCTTTGCCTTTTCTTGCCCTTTAAATACTTTTTGCAATTATTTTCTATTTGTGACCATTTTTCTAATATTGAAGTGTAAAAATTTATTTCTCACCTTGTAAAGCAGCTATGGTCCAAATTCCCCTAGCGACCATGCAGTGATTTGAATAAGACACTGGAATATGAATAGGAGAGGGCATGGCTAGAAGTAATACATTTGTTTTTTAGAAGGGAGTCAGTGACGCCCATTGGAAAGCTGCAAAGAGTCAGAAGAAAAAGGCAAATACTAAAAAAACTATATAAAAAAAAAAAGAATGAAAACCAATTGAAATGTTGCTTAAAACTGGCGTTCTATAACATTATAAAAGTTACCTTAAAGAGGAACAAGCCCTTTAACTGTTCTAAATTTATACATTTTGTTGACACTTTTTTTATCTTTGTCCCCACTGAGCAGAATCCCAGCGTTTCATTAAAAGCAGTAGTTGCTAATATTCCACAGATGCTGCTGAGAAATGTATCAACTAATTGTATCAACTAAATGTAGCAAATTGTAACCGTTCGGATGCATCTGGATCACCGAGCTGCCAGACTGAAAGAAACAGAGACATGAACATTAAACTTTAGACTTGGACTTGGGAAAATGTAACTATGATTTTAGCAATCCAGTGATTTGGTGATCCAGTGGAGGAACTGTGAAATAGATTGCAAAGGAAAAAAATTCTGAGGGTTTACTTTCCCTTTAATGTTATAGATTTTGTTTGTTTTGCTATTTACAGTATCTCTGCTATATGTTCTGCCAGCCAGGCCAAAGGGATGATATTATAAATACTGTCTAGTTTCCTTATAGGCAAATTTAGTTTCTTACAAGGCTCAGTGTATATTGTGTATTAGTATGTTGAAAATACAGGTTTTTTTTTATTAAATGGATATAATGTGCATGGCCTTCCCATGGTAAAACTGTACCAACCTTCCCATTAAAAGGATACTGCCATGGGAAAACATGTTTTTTTCAAAACAGTTAATAGTGCTGCTCCAGTAGACTTCTGCACTGAAATCCATTTCTAAAAAGCCAGCTGCCCTTGGTCATGTGACTTGTGCCACCACTTTAGGAAGGAACTGCTTTCTGGCAGGCTGTTGTTTTTCCTTCTCAATGTACGTGAATGGAACTCAGTGGGACATGGGTTTTTACTATTGAGTGCTGTTCTTAGATCTACCAGGCAGCTGTTATCTTGTGTTAGGGAGCCGTTATCTGGTTACCTTCTCATTGTTATTTTGTTAGGCTGCTGTAGGGGAAAAGGGGAGGGGGAGATATCACTCCAACTTGCAGTACAGCAGTAAAGAGTGATTGAAGTTTATCAGAGCACAAGTCACTCACATGACTTGGGGCAGCTGAGAAATTGACAATATGTCTAGCCCCATATAATTCAAAATTAAATATAAAAAAATCTTTTTGCTTTTTTGAGAAATGGATTTCAATGCAGAATCCTGCTGGAGCAGCAATATTAAAGAGATCCTGTCATGGGAAAAAAAGTTTTTTTCAAAACGCATTAGTTAATAGTGCTACTCCAGCAGAATTCTGCACTGAAATCTATTTCCCAAAAGAGCAAACAGATTTTTTTATATTTCATTTTGAAATCTGACATGGGGGTTAGACATATTGTCAGTTTCCCAGCTGCCCCAAGTCATATGACTTGTGCTCTGATAAACCTCAATCACTCTTTACTGCTGTACTGCAAGTTGGAGTGATATCACCCCCTCCCTTTCCCCCACCCAGCAGCCTAACAACAGAACAATGGGAAGGTAACCAGATAACAGCTCCCTAACTAACACATAACAGCTGCCTGGTAGATCTAAGAACAACACTCAATAGTAAAAACCCATATCCCACTGCGTACTATTCAGTTACATTGAGAAGAAAAAACAACAGCCTACCAGAAAGCAGTTCCCTCCTAAAGTGCTGGCACAAGTCACATGACATGGGGCAGCTGGGAAATTGACAAAATGGCTAGCCCCATGTCAGATTTTAAAACTGAATATAAAAAAATCTGTTTGCTCTTTTGAGAAATGGATTTCAGTGCAGAAGTCTACTGGAGCAGCTATTCTGTTGCACAGTAATAAGGGCATGGACACGTGGATTATCGGCACGGTTCACCCTGCGGCTTTAAAAAAAAGCTGACCGCCACTGAAATACGATAGCGTCATGTGCCATTGCCTAAGCTTGGCTTATGCCAAAGACGTGGCGAAGATCCGAATGTGCATCCATACCCTTAAGGATATCCTGTTAAATAAGCATAAAATAGTACAGAACACAGCATTTCCAATTCTTTCAACTTCAAAACAGTTATATGTTATCTCAGGGATAATATAAATTCAATAAAGAATCCAAGTGCATTTCATTTTGGTGTTTAATCAGCACCATCTGCTTCTAACCCCCAGTTCTGTTCTATTTACATCTAGGGAGAATGCTAATGCCAAAGCAATTAATATGGTACAGTAGTTCACATATAAATGCAAACATGAGGAAAAGCAATGTTCCGTGCACACAATTAACTATGTCCTCATGATACACTGGCTCTATTTAAAGGAAAACTTGAAACATATTTGCTACAAAACTACAAACTGGATATGCAGGTACAGGAGCCATTATCCAGAAAGCTCCTAATTTCGGGAATCTCCCACAATTTCAGTTTTAAGCAAATAATTCACATTATTCAAACTGATTGCCTTTATCTCATAATAAAACAGCACCTTGTAATTGATCCCAACTAAGATATAATCAAACCTTACTGGACGCAAAACAATCCTAATGTTTAGTAGACATTATTTTAATAGACTTAAGGTATGGAGATCCAAATTACAGAAAGATCCTTTATCTGGAAAAAATCCCAGGTCCCGAACATTCTGGATAACAGGTTTCATATATGTATTTGTCTTGTACCTTTAATTGATTCTACTGTTCTACCTATTCTTTTCAATCACAAGTACATTTCCCATATGCCAGTGGAGTACATATATATCCTCTGACTTATCTGTAAGGCAATGTCCCTCATAATCAGAAGGGTAGTTAATGTCCTTGGGCTCGTGTTAGCGGCTAAAAATTGTTTGTTGATTTCTGTAGGACAGCAGTATAATATGTTCCAAGCTGTACCTTTTTTTTATTTCATAGTTTAAATAAAGAAAAGAGATGGATTATAAAAAGTCAATGGAGAAGCAGGGAAGAGGAGTAAAGAGAATTAAAAGAAATGAGGAGAGACAGCATTAGGTTACGCAAATCTACAGCATCCCACCATCAAGCAACCCCTGTTGGAAGTTGTAGTTTCTTTTCTCTTTCAGATGGGGGCCATCCATAGCCTTTCTGCATTACCAAGACTTCCTTTTCTCCAGTGATCAGTCCACATCCTCTATACATGCCTTAAGAGAAGATTGATAAGCATAAACACCACCTTGCTTCCTCTAGTAAATCTTTTTCAGTCATTTCATACCCCGGCCACCCACACCCTCATATCATCTAAATGGCTCTTGCAGCTGTTGTGGAATAGTTTGAGCTGATCTGGAACAGGGGACAGGCTCGTGCCCGTTCATCAGACTGCAGAAGCATGCACATAGCTGAGTCTGTGTAAAAGGTCACACACAGGCAGCCAAATTCACTTGTCTGATTATCTCTACTCACATTAATGAATGCAAAGCAGGGTAACAGCCCCACAGGCCAATCCATTTAATTGCAATAATGCAGTGCAAATGTCAAAGTTCCATGTCTATCTTCCCTTCAGCTCCAGACTGGGATTTAATATAGGCCTGGCATTTTCAGCACACAGAACGCCAAAGAGTCCCCTAGTAGCCAAATAAATAGTGATTGTCTATGGCAGTGATCCCCAACCAGTGGCTCAGGAGCAATATGATCACCACCCACGCTCAGGTTGCCTACAGTGGCCTCAAAGTGGGGCTCATTTATCAACACTGGGCAAATTTGCCCATGGGCAGTTACCTATAGCAACCAATCAGTGATTAGCTTTTTAAAGCCAGCTGCAAGTAGAACAATGAATGCAGCAATCTGATTGGTTGCCATGGGTTACTGCCCATGGGTAAATTTGCCCAGTGTTGATAAATGACCCCCAGTAAGTGCTCAGTTAAATTCCTGGCCTGAAGGTAAATGTTGGAGGCATACAAATAGATCTTCCTGCAGGCTAGCAATCTATGTGGGTTACCAATTAGACTATGACAGCCCTTTTTTGGCATCACCCAGGAACGTTTTTCATGCTTGTGTGACTCCCCAACAGTTTTTGCATTTAAGTGGTGCACATAATCAAAAATGATGGGGACCCCTTGCAGCAGCCCCTCTGGTATTTGCCAGAATCCAAAGATTACAAGTACAGACTTGCTTCCATTTCAATTGGAAGATCATAATTAAATCTCTGGAGTGTACAACAAAGTGTATTCTTTGCAGGTACATGGACTCCTTTAAATGACTTGTTCAGTATAAAAATAAAAACTGGTTTAATAGATAGGCTGTGCAAAATAAAAAAAAATGTTTCTAATATAGTTAGTTAGCCAAAAATGCAAGGTATAAAGGCTAGAGTGACTGGATGTGTAACATAATAGCCAGAACACTACTTCCTGCTTTTCAGCTCTCTTGTTTTTCACTGACTGGTTACCCTGGTGACCAGGCAGTAACAAATCAGAGACTTGAGGGGGGGCACATGGGTTATAACTGTTGCTTTTGAATCTGAGCTGAATGCTGAGGATCAATTGCAAACTCACTGAACAGTTATGTCCCATGTGACCCCCCTTCAAGTCTCTGACTAACTCAAAGTTAAAGGGCAAGGAAAGGCAAAGAAATAAAACCCAATTTTTATGTTCTTTAAAGAAAAAGAAATCTATCTCCAATATACTTTAATTTAAAAATGTGTACCATTTTTATAAGAAACCTGACTGTATGCAGTGAAATTCTCCCTTCATTTACTGCTGTGGATAGGAATTGTCAGACGGTCCCTAACTTCTGGCAGGGAAACAACCATATTTATGAACAGCAGGGGGAGCCCCTGCCTTACTTACCAGTCATGCAGAACTCAAGCAGCTTTGTTTTTTTTATCATTTATGACGATCCCTAAGAAGCCCAGACCACACTGAGCATGTGTATGTAGTCTAGTCTTGCAAAGATGTATAACAAAGTTACAAGATGACAGCCCCCTGTGGCCAACTTTGAAAGCATAAATAATTTGTTTGATTAGGCTTGTGGTGTAGTAAGTTCATGTTTATGTTTAGTATACAAAATACAGCATTACTAGCCTTATTCTATTTTACACTTTTCTTGCCCTTTAAAGAGCTGAAAAGCAGGAAGTTCTAACTATATTAGAAACATTTTTTATTTTGCACAGCCTATCTATTTACCCAGTTTTTATTTTCACACTGAACTGTTCCTTTAACTTGTCCTGACTCCAGTTTTGCTGCTACATTAGTAGGCCAAGAAACATCCTGCAATAAGATCACATAACTGAGGGCTGTCAGCAAACCCTGAGATATAGCTTTCAATGTCACCTCAAGTCACTGATCAATACATGAAATAGAAGCAGCCAAAGGCCAAGCCTACAGTACACTACAACTAGGAAATGCCAGTGTAATCTCAACTTGTTGTGTTTGGTAGCCGAGGATTAGGAGAGTAGAACAGTGCTTTATTAGCAGGTCATGCAGCCATTACATAACAGCAGTAAGTCTTACTTTCACTTTCAGCTGTAGAGAAAGTCCTTTGTATGCACAGTGCCACTTTCAGGCCATTTGTATAAACACCACATATTCCCCCTATAGTAGGAAAGCATTTGGACAACATATAAACAGTAACAATTAAACCGTATGTATCTTAAAGCAATATATACATTCTTTACATGACACAGTCCTTGGTCCATGCAGGTAGTTTCCTGATTCTTTCAGTATGCCTTATAGGTTCACTTTCCTCTGCCCTATTGCAGTTGAAATTATGTGACCCAGAAATGACAGCTGAGTTTGTCTGAAGTGGCATTTCGAAAGGTTCAGTTTGAGACCGGCAGAATCAATGCATTTCAGAACCCTTTCCAGGTACTTGTCATGGAGATCCATAGTTGGAGCGTAGACAATTATATCATCCAAGTAGCATTGTACACCAGGTATGTCATGGAGTATAGAAGACATCAGTCTTTGAAAACAACTCGGTGCTGAAGCCAGTCCATAAGGTACACGCTTGAACCGAAACAAACCATCATGGGTGATAAATGCAGTGAGGTCTCGGCTTTCTTCATGCAGTGATACTTGATGATAAGCACTCTGAAGATCCAGGGTTGAAAAGAATTTTGCTCCTCGGAGTTCTGAAAATATTTCCTCTATGTGTGGCAAGGGATGATTATCCATAACAACTGCTTTATTAGGTTCACGGAGATCAACAATCGAATACTTCCAGTTTTCTTCTTTGTTACAACAATTGGTGAAACACATTCAGAGGATTCTGATTTTTCAATCACATCTTGCTCTACCAGTTTCTTTAGTTCCTGTGAGACAGTCTCCCTTATAGAGTAGGGCAATCGCCTCAATTTCTGGAGTACTGGTTTTACATTTGGTCTCAACTTTACTTTGTGTACAAAGTTCTTTGCACAGCCCAGTGATGTGTGTTGCTTTGTGGTGAAATTTTAGACACAGGCTGTGTGGCAGGCACTGATGCTGTAGTAATAAGACCATCAACTAATTGTAGGTTTAATGCAGCAAAGAGATCCCTTCCAAGTATAGCAGTACCTTTATTCACAATGTAAAAGTCACATTTTGCAGTATTTGATTTAAACTGTACAGTCACTGGCAAGCAATCAAGCACAATGATTGGATCCTTTAAGTAACTGACCAGTCTCAGGGCAGGTGCACCAAGCGTATCTTTTGCAAAGTATTTCAAGAAAATATCCTTTGGTAGTATAGAAATAGCTGAACCTGTATCAAGCATCAGGTTAATGGAGTGTCCCTTGTCAGCAGAAGCAGTACTGACACTGACAGTGCATATAAACTTGTCTGGAATAAATGTACCAGCTTTATCCACACTTAATACTGTAACATTTGTAGTAGTAAGTTCATGAACATATTTAGTAGAACTACGGCAGACCGTAGCAAAGTGACCTGGCTTTAAACATTTGTGAGTAGAAACAAGTATAGGATCTCGCACACCCTGAGCTTGGCCAAGACGCCTGGTGCACAATGGTGTGTGGAGCATGCTTGACAAAGGAGTTTTGTGCTCCGAAACGTTGCATCTGCACTCCGCACTAATAAATATTTGAAGATTTCACCTAGTCCTGTGTGCCATTGGAAAATTCTGTCTATTTAAACATTTGTGGCACTGTATAGCTTTTGCTGGACATTTTGCTGCCGACAACAGGAGAAGTTTTATAATACCCAGTGTTGTAGATTAACAACAGCTGAAGGGATATAGAGGCTTTACTTGCCCAATTGCTGCCATTTTTGTAGTCTATCAGACTAGCCCCACTACACTTGCCCCATAGACTGCATGACTGATATCTGCTGGAATGTAACTGTGTCTTGTCAAAGGCTATTTTGATACTAAAATCTACAGTTAGTATAGCTATGGGCATACAGGTATATGGTTTGTGTTTGAAAGAGTGGAGATGTGTGTGTGTGTGTATGTATGCTGGGTTTTTAATTTGGAGGGGTTGAACTTGATGGACACGGTCTTTTTTCAACCCAATTTAACTATGTAACTATGTAACTATCAAAGAGTCAAACTGTGATCATTAATGTGTCCTCTGTGCATTGGAACAGTCAGTTGGGAAAGACTGAAATTTTGCCAAGCCTTTACAAACGTTTCCCAGTAAGTGGGCAAAGTCCATCCCGGCAGTGGAAGATTTCCCTTGTGATTCGTCTGAACTTGCAAAATCATTTCAACAATATTTTGGTGCAGGTGTGTTGAGAAAAGAAAATGCAAATGAAAAGAAATGAAAAATGACACTATACATTGGTTGACAGTGAACTGAACTGATTGAAGTTAATGTGCATATTGGGACCCATAGGTTTCAATTCCTACACTACCTTATCTCTCTAGTTGCTAGGCAGATGCCCATGTATCTAGTTATCTAATTTACACATTTCTATCATTGGTCTACTGGCCTATGACCACTTCCTGCCACACTGTAACATAGTGTCTGGTTAGGGGTGGAGCTTTCTCTTTGGCTTCTGGTTGCTGACCCAGTTGCATCTATTCCAGGGAGCCTGGGTGCACCAAGGCCTAGTAAAGCTTCTTTGTCCAACAGGGACCTCTAGAGATAAGCCGGGAAGCAGGGACCCCATGAATGAGGCCAACCAGTGACAGGTTTATAGTACATACTGTGACCATTAAGGTCTGACCAGCATGTGCCAGGAAAGTCCACATAAACAGAACATGAAGTTTTAAACAATTTATTCCAAATATCCAATGATACAACAGCGATAGCAATCACTCCTTGAAAGCCTAGGGTTGCCACCTTTTCTTGAAAAAAATACCGGCCTTCCTATAGTTTTATCTTTTTTTCCTATTAATAACATTGGGATCAACCTTTAAAAATACCAGCCAGGCCGGTAAAATACAGGCTAGGTGGCAACCATATGAAAGCCCGATACCATTCAGCAGTACCAAATGTCCTGTGACAAATAAGAAATAGTAGCACCGACATACAGGAGTCCCTGTCTCTCACACACCAACTCCCCACCAAGTCCCTGTTGCCCTATTCAAGCCCCAGCTAGCCCCACCTCCCAGCAAGTACCTATTGTTCTCTTGTAGGCAGTGATCCCCAACCAGTAGCTCGTGAGCAACATGTTGCTCTCCAACCCCTTGTATGTTGCTCCCAGTGGCCTCAAAAATTATTTTTGAATTCCCGGCTTGGAGGCAAGTTTAGGTTGCATAAAAACCAGGTGTACTGCCAAACAGAGCCTCAATGTAGGTTGACAATCTACACAGGGGCTACCAAATGGCCAATCACAGCACTTATTTGGCACCCCAAGAACATTTTTCATGATTGTGCTGCTCCCCAAATCCTTTTACTTCTGAATGTTGCTCACAGGTTCAAATGGTTGGGGATCCCTGTCATGTAGGTGTGCTCAGACCTGCTGGAGCCTGTGGGGGGAAGGTATTGCTTATCTGATCCCTATTGGCTTCACTGAGGTCTGTGTGGTCAGAACCTTTAACTCTTGAAGATTTGGTCATAATGAAATCAGCTGGATTTCAGGACAATTTCCCACAGATCCGTCACATATACCTCTCAACATTGAAACATTTTTGACCATGCCCATTTTTTGGCCACATACCCTAATTACCATGTCCATTTTACAGGTTATGAAAGTTTCTGGAGGTTTTAGGGCCATGTTTTATGAGTTATAACAGTTTTTTCTAATGAAGCTGAAATTGCCCTTTAAGCTGTGTCTCCCTAGAGACCTGCTTGTCTGAAATAGTTACAATTGTTTGTTTGCTTATATTACAAATGTATGGAAGTGCAGCTTCTCAATGGTCTAGGCTCTTTGCCAAAAAGCCTCTTATTTTAAAGGGGACCTACAGTCAAAAATATAAATTCCCCTTTGGCTTTGAGGAATAAATAGAAATTTTTTTGCAATAATAATTAATAATTTTTATTAATAAAATCTTCACGGCCGGTGGCCATCGTCTCTTCTTGGTCTGCCTGCCTCTGCTAGCTGCCGCCCGCCTACCAATAAAAAACAAGTAGGCAGTGACGGTGAGGCACATCAAGCAGGCTTCTGCAAGCCATCATTGCCTACTTGTTTTTCATTGGTAGGTGAGCGGGGAATAGCAGAGGCAGGTGGAGCAAGAAGAGGAGATGGCCATGGGCCGTGAAGGTTTTGCCCGATGCTGATCAATTTAGCTATGCCTAGAAGTCCAGCCTGTAGGCCAGTTAAAGGGCAAGGAAAGTCTAAAATAGAATAAGGCTAGAAATGCTGTATTTTGTATACTAAATGTAAAGCTTTTTTGGGCTATGCAGCACAAATTAGTTTAAGTGTCCAGCTAGAAGATGAGCATGGGTTACACTGCAACACTGCACAGCAGGGCAGGGCATTCGCTAAGTGGAAGCTATCCTTTAAAGAGGTATAAAATACATAAATACACAGGCTACTGTACATAAAATAGATGTTGGACGCCAGGAGGTGAAAACAGTGACAAAGGTTTATTATGCACGAGGCAAATTACACCTGGTTACAAATACTCACAGAGGAGCTCGGTGCATAGCAGATGATTAACACAGGAGAAGAAGTTATGCTAGCATATTTCCATAAATGGCATCACAGTAGGAAATATTCCTCAGAGTCAGTTTAGTCAAGGTACATCAAATCCAATACAAAGTGCCTGTTGCTGTAATGTGACTGATTGGAATACCAGGTAAGGCCGGATAGATGCTGCTAAGTCCTAGTCCTTAACACAATGATATCCCTGCACTAAAAGCAAGAGCTAACGCTCCTCATTGGAACATAGAACTGTTCATACTTAATAAGCCAACTATCTTTCTCTCTCTAGAGAGACTATGACAATACTATCCTGCTCTTGCTAGTCCTCGTTCACGGGGTGGCCTGGTCCCCGACTTAGGTCTCTAACAGTAAATATCCTGTTAAGGCATGTGGCTTACTGGTGCCTTGTTGATTCCAAGCTAGATCAAGAACCAGCAGCCAAAGAGGCAGAGGCCCCTCCCTACACACATAATAAAGCCTTGTGGCAGGGAGTGGTCATTGCACCATTTGACCAATAGCTAAAGGTGTTGGTAAGAAGTGTTACAGGTATTTACACCCAATAATAAAATATATACTAAATGTAAGGGATTAACTCCATAGATGCTGTATAGAATCTATGGGTTCCTACATAAACATAAACATGAACTTACTGCACCACAAGCCTAATCAAACAAATTATTTACGTTTTCAAAGTTGGGCACAGGGGGACTAGACTAAACTACATGCACATGTTCAGTGTGGTCTGGGCTTCTTAGGGATCGTCATAAATGATCAAAAAACAAAGCTGATTGAGTTCTGCATAGCTGGTAAGTAAAGCAGGGGCTCCCCCTGCTGTTCATAAGTATGATTGTTTCCCTGCCAGAAGTTAAGGGCTGTCTGACAATTCCTAGCCACAGCAGTAAATGAAGGGAGAATTTCACTACATACAGTCAGGTACACATTTTTTAATTAAAGTATGTTGGAGATTTCTTTTTCATTAAAAGAAAGTGAAAATGGGATTTTATTTCTTTGCCTTTCCTTGCCCTTTAAGGAGAGATTTAGGGGAGAATGTCTATTAGCTCACTTAAGCTGGCCATAGATGCAAAGATAAAGTTGTATGATTTTCCTTTAGAGCTGCCAGAGTCAAGACTCCAAGATCCCCTAAACAGCAACTCAAGACCCAATGATGGTGACTGTGCCCTACCTCCAGTTGGGGCAAGGCTTTTGGCCCTTCAAGAGGTTTGGGCAAGAGACATAAAAGATTCATGGGTAACCTCAGTAGTCCAAATCATTTTGTATCTACAAAGATTCCTCAAAATGTGTCTTTTTCAGTATGTGGACGAACTGGTCTCAAAAAGGGCAATTTCTCCAGTGCCTCCTCAGGAGAGATGGATGGGGTTTTATTCCCCTCTCTTTTTATTGACCAAGTCTATAGGAGATCTGCAACCAAGTTTAGATCTTAGGAGGATAAACAAGTTCCTCAAACATCAGATTTTCAAAATGGAGACTCTAATATTGATAAAATCAGTAGTCCATCCCGGAGATCGGCTACCATCTATAGATCTCAAGGACGCATATCGTCATGTGCCCATAACCTTAGAACATCAGAAGTATCTTCAGTTTGCTCTCCTGGACCGGCATTACCAGTTTCGTTGCCTACCATTTGGATTGTCCAGTTCCCTCAGAAAACTTACAAAAGTCCTAGTAGTGATAATTGCCAGTCTGAGATTACAAAATATCGAAATTTACCATTACTTGGACAATCTCCTTCTAGTAGCCAGGGATCCTATCACTTTGAGGAGTCATCTCAGCACAGTTCAAGAGGTTCTCCAGAACTTTGGCTGGCTAATCAACAAGGCAAAGAGCCAAATTTCTCCTAAAATTGTATATTTGAGAGCCCAAATACATACCTACTTGGGACTTTTTTTTCTTCCAGTAGGAAAGATTCAGTGGGTCATCCTTGCTGTTACTCAGTTCAAGACCAAGGTTGCAGTTCCGGCAAGAGAGTTTATGATTCTGTTGGGTCTTCTAACCTCAACAATAGGCCTGGTGAAGTGGGCTAAGTGGAGAATGAGGCCAATACAACTCTCCCTTTGAAGCAGTGAAATCCTCAAGCACAAGATTGGTCACAGATAATCAAAATAATCAGATCATGCAAGAAACCCCTTTCTTTCGTTTGGGGTTCCCCAGAGGAGACCTCTTGGATGGAACGTTTCACAGAAGTGTCAGGAACAGGCTGCGGAACTAATCTCCAATATCAATATGCTCAGGGCTATTGGATAAAGAACCTTTCTTGGCTTCCCTCCAACATTTTGGAGCTCAAAGCAATCCATCAAGTACTTCTGGCATTCGAGTTGTTTCTATGGGGTTTAACAGTCCAAATCAAATCAGACAATGCCTCTGCAGGTGCCTACATGAAGAGTCAAGCTCTCTTCAAGGAGACAATACCTATAATGGAGTGGGATCAATCTCATCTTCTGTATTTAACAGCCCAGTATATCCCAGGTCCCCTGAATGTGAAAGGGTGAGTGGGCTCTGAACCCATCTGCCTTTTTCTGGATCACCTCAATTTGGGGTTGTCCAGAAGTGGACCTGATGGCAACAGAAGACAATGCCAAAGTTCAGAACTTCTTCTCCAGAGCACCTTCACCGGAGGCCCAGGTAACAGATGCTTTCTCCCAGAGTTGGCAGGGTCTCTTTGCTTATGTGTTTCCACCGATTTCAGTAGAAGATCTTGTGCTCCAGAGTGGAGGCAATTGCCATTCTTCCCAATTGGCTCAGGAGGCCCTGGCTTCCATTACGGAGATGTCTTTCTGTGCAGGAACCCCTAGATCTTTCACACATAAACAATCTCCTAGTTCAAGGAACTTGGAAACACCCCCAATCGCAAGAATTTCAACTTCATGACTTGGAGGTTGAGAGGAGAGTCCTAAGACGAGTTGGGTGTTTGGATGCAGTCATTGAGACTTTAGTCAAGGTGAGAAAGCAATCCACACATTCCAGATATCATTGGATCTGGGATTGTTTTTGTTCTGTCCTTGAGTTTTTACCAAAAGTGGTCTCCCGATTTCACATTAATGAGCCAGTCGTATTGCCATCTCTAGTTTCATCTCTAGACTCCTCTCTGAAAGAAATTGTTGCCCTAGATGTCAAGAATTGTTTGGAGATTTAAATCAAGAAAACTGCTAATATCAGAAGATCTAAAGCTCTATTTATTATTCCAGTGGGGAAAAGAAAGGGAAAGCCAGCAGCCAAACCCACTTTAAGTTCTTGGATTGTTAAGACCATCACCAAGGCTTATCAGGAGCAAGGCAGACCACCGCCGGAGGGAGTTAAGGACCCCTCCACGCAAAGTATCTCAGCCTCTTGGGAAGCAGAGGCAGGCATTTCAGCAGAGGAGAACTGCAGAGCAGCTACCTGGGTTACGCCTAACACATTTATTAAACACTACAAGTTAGATTTATTTTCTTCTTCTCAAGTCCAGTTTGGGCAGTCTGTTATAACTTGTCTTTTCTTCTGAATAAATTCTAAGCATCATGCTATTTTTCATTTCTTCCCATAAGTGTTTTCTATGTTGATAGGGATGGCCAGGAAAACACAAAACCATTTCATACTTACTTATATTTTCTTTTCCTGGCCATCCTCCCTATCAACATGATTTTCTCTTACCTCTGCATGTATTGCAGAACATACATCTGATTTGTTATTTTACTACAGCCTGTATTAGGAGGGAGAATTGATACTAGCTCTCATATTCAACACCTGGAAATATATTCCCAAAGACAATGAAAAAGAAAGAGTTTGTTCCTTTTGAAACACATAAACATTTTTTCCATACAAATAAACATATTTTTTCTTTGTAAACATGTTTTTTCAGCATAAAGTATTCTTAATATACAGGTTATTTAAAACATATCTGGCTCTTATGCCTATACAGAGCATTTTTTTTTAAAAATGTGTTTATCATTCATTTCTTCACTAGCGCCTGATTTCATTTCCTAATCCCCCCCCCCCCTTGTGCCTGTGATTGCAATTTGTTTCCTCCACAGAAGGTTATAGAAAGGTTTCTGTTAGAACTGAGCAACATGGTGGCTCTGTGGTTAGCGTTGTTGCCTCGCAATGCAGTGATCTTCAGCTCAGTTCTTACCTGTACACACCTCGTGCGGTTTCCTCCAGCAAGCTTCACTGGACTACAGTGCTATGAAATATGTTGGCACTATAGAAATACATGTTATTATTATTAATAATAATAATAATAACACCAACAAGGAGACACAATCTGCAAGTAATAAGGATAAGTAATGGATAACAGATAACATTATGTTCTACAGAGCTTATCTGCTATCTGCTGTGTAACTGCTGAGCCTTTTCTCCTTTGAATGGCTGCCCCCATGGCTACACAGCATCTTATTTATATAAACAATAGTAGTGCTTCTGAAGCAAACACTGCAGTTTTACTAGTGCAGGGAAACACTGTATAATATTTTTATTACTTTAAAACAATTTAATTTTTTGATGTTACTGGTCCTTTAACTGATGAAAAAGCATGTTTTTCTGTGAATCTCTTTAATGAAAAATGACAATGGTTTTATTTATGTGTACAAGCTAAACTAAAACTATTGCCATTTTGTATGTTGAGATGTTGCTTAGAATGAAATTTTCTTTCATTAGAGGCAAACAATGGAGTTGATATCCTCTTCAAAATTATGCAAACAAGTTCAGCAACTAAACTGTACCTCACTAACAAGCATGTGCATTAAAGGAGAACTAAACCTAAAAAAATATTACGACAGAAAAGCTACAGGTTAAGTTTTGGGTTTTGTGTACCAGGCCTTTAGCAGAGACGCTCCGTGTCTTCATACATAGTTACATAGTAAGTTAGGCTGAAAAAAGACTCACGTCCATTAAGTTCAACCTTTTCTCAAGGTTTTCATGCAATCTAATCTTTAATGTCAAAATATTTTATATCATTAATGTGATAAAGCTTCCTGCAGGCACAGAACGTTCTTTCTCTGCATAGGATTTATACAGGAGGGACTGTGAGGGTAGAGGCTGCTTTCCTTGTCGACTTCCAGGAGGGAAGGGATCGTGTAACTGCAAATGTCTATTTGATGTCTGTACTACTCCTGTAAACCTGCCTCTGATGTGATGTGGTGGATGTCATTTTCTAATTCCTCATCCTCCGCTCCTGTGTGAGTAAACCTGAGGTCCATTGCCTTGTGCATATGTTTAATAAACCCAGTTACTGGTTTCACCAAGAACTTCCTGGTGCCCAAGTTTTTTTTACCTGTGTGTGTGTGTGTGTACAGTGCCTGTGGCTTGTAGTTCAACCGCTTCTTAAAGGGATAGCTTCCACATTTCGAAGGCCCTGCCCTGATGTGTAAAGTTGCAGTGTAACCCATGCTCATGCTGTAGCTGGAGCCTTTAACTATCTGTGTGCCAGATAGGCCAAGAAAGCGTTACACTTAGAACATATTGCTTCTCTTCATAATGTTTAGGAATTAGTGATGTGCGAGTTGGGATTTTCCTGACCTACACCTGCCCCGCCAATGACGTTACAAAAGAGGCGGCTCAAGCAGGCTTGCGTCTATAAAAAGTTATTGTATTGTATTGTAGCCGGAAGCTGTGGCTTAGCTTCTATGGTTGTAGCACCCCATACCCCCCCCCCCCTTTAAACTAATGGTGGTCCTATGCTTTTAAAAAAATGGGCGTTGGTTTGGGAATCTCTCTCTTAAAAGCCTCCCACAATCCCCCTTTTTTGATATTCTATAAAAAGTTAACCCGGAAGTCAGAAGATGGCAGTTGTAAGTTTGTGGGCAGGGAGAGCAGTCAGAAGAGCTCAACCCTCATCCGCCCGCAACCCTTCAGTCAGAGATTTCAGAGCCAGGTTTTTTCAGTGAGACCAGCACAACAATGAAATGCTCCTCAGTGTCCCATTGGTCTATGTCATAGCTTCACGACCACAAGATAGTACTTTTTCAGATCAAAATGTTTCACTTTGATCCTAGGAGTCTCTAGACAAGAGGGATGTTAGAGCTTGAACTGCTGCTTTGAGTGTGAGTGAGTGAGAGTAGCACTTGGAGATTGCCTGGACCACATTAAGGTAAGACGTGACAAATATAAATATTACAAATCACAAACTGTTATATCCATTTAACTAGGATAGCACTTTCTAGAATAGCTTCTGTGCCATCCACAAGATGAGCTACACCAGCCTAAATTTTCTTGCTCAAAGGATAAAAGCCCCTACACAAAGCTTTTTGTACTGGAGTCCCTGTATACTGGAGTCTTTTTTTGTGCGTTCCACCACACAGAAAGGCAGGAGTTAACTGATCCCAGCCTTCTCTATTGGGGACTGGACCCAGAGGAGAGCATGAAACCAACAAATGTACATAAAATGCTGCATGTGCACAAAAAGACCATCACACAGGAACACACATGGAAAGAGCAGTCTGTTGGGGGCCCTAACAAATCAGGCTGCTGCAGAAAAAAGTGGGCAGAATCCATTGTGCCATAGCCATGTCATGGTGCTGCTCATTACCAATGAAACTAGGCTTCCTTTCTGCCTTATCAACCTGGCCTACTAAGTGGGGCTCCTGTAAGAAATCTGGGACAAAAAGGGGGTCCTTCTTATGATGCAACATATTAGAAAAGTGTCAGTATCTCTTTTAAAGATGAGGCAACAGAGGTAACATAACATTTGCAGGATGGAGTACAAGATGTGAAAGCAGGTACAATGTTTTTGTACTTTTTACTTACCCCTTGGTGCAGATTCAGGCAGCCATCTTTGCATGAACCTGATTTGACATTCTCTGTCTCAGCTTAGCGAAGACCAGGAAGATTGCTGCATGGAACTCCGATACCTGAATTTGCTCCAAGGGGTAAGTAATAAGTTAGCTGCCTTTCCCCGGGGTGGGGACAGTTAGGCTGGGGGGGAGGAGAGAAGGGGTCTTTGTGGGGTGGGGGGTACAGGTCTTTTTGCTAAAGGATATTATTGCTTTAAGATATTTTATTAATCTCTAGAACACGCTAAGGATAAGTAAACCTTTAAAGGATAAGTAAACCTTTAAAATTAGTGAATGTAAAACTGAGGAGAAGCACTTTTGCAATGTATATTCATTAATTTTTTTTTTTAATTGCAGGATATTGAGGGATACCTATACTGTTAATATGAATGAATTTAATCTCAACAGCACCACATGCTGGTCAAAAGTAAGAAAGAGGCTGCTCTGAGGTTTTTCTGCTAAGGAAAACAATTAGAAACCTTTTGCAAATCTTTCCTAAGCAGAAGAACATCTGATCAGCCTCTTTCTTTCTCTTTACAACTTCCTTGGCTACTTGGTGGTCAGACTGGTTGGAAACTGACCAGCAGGTGGCCCAATTAAGCTACTAACTCCCATAAAATGTCAAGGTTGAGAAAAGCTTATTCAAAAGTATATTCAATAAAATAATGCAACAGGGCTTACAGTGTAGGTGTTGTTCCATCCAGCATTGAGCTGCTGTGTGTTCCATTCACCACTGGAACCTGTGAGGGCATCACCAGTGATAATATGACACTTGTCTTACTGGTATTATGGGCACTGGAATACGGTACAGACACTGGATATATACATCCACCTATGAAACAAATAACTGGTTATAACTCTTAGATTTCCCAGTATTCAAGCCACACACTATATCAAACACACAATGAGACAAACCTTGTGTGAGTGTGGGTGGACTGATGTCCTGAAGTGGATAGCCCAAATTCTGCACAAGTAGAGTCATGTCTTCATGCTTACTGCAAAATTTGGCGCGTTCAGCACCACTTGCAAAAGTATTGTGATGAATTAGTTTACTCTCTACACCACAGCCTGTGCCACTTCCTCTACAGAAACCTGCTTGGCAAATTCAGTGGCAATCATGGCTGCTATTTCCTTGAGGAAGAGAAAAAATCATAGTAATAAGTCGTGCTTTTCAGCTCACTACACTGGTGATAAGTGGTATTGCAAGTTATATTATAACATATATTATAATATATATATATTAATATATTCTTATATATATTATATTATAACTGAATAAACAGGGCAATGAAGCAAACACTTTGCAAAAAGGAATAAGGTGAAACAGCAGTTACAGCCATAAAATCATATACAATAAGGTAGTGTTACCAAGGTAACAGCAATGTTTTCCTTTAAATATATATATATATATATATATAATGCAGGAAACAATGCAATTTACTAGTATCTATTGGTATCTGCCTGTGTTTGGCCAGAGTAAATGTTAGGGTATGAGTTAGCTCAATAGTTTACAGGTATTACAAGTCATTGCTTGTCTTTTATTTCATCTATAGAAAACATAATGCATTCTTGAGACCTGCCCAGTTATGATTTGTTGACTCTGTTAATGTGTGTGAGTTGGAGGATTAGATCAGTGGACTCGAATCCCTTTGTCAATACCTTCTGGCACAGCTCAAGGCAACTCAGACACCAAACCAATCACTATAAACTGCACTAAGTATATATCTGCTAAGGACAAGAGGAAAATAAGCAAATTGTCAGCTCTTTTGTTCACATTCCTGTAGCTCCATTGACAGACTTGGCATTGCGTGTAGCCACAGGAACTGGTAGCAAGAAAATGTGTTAATTTGCACCAATATCCTCTCCATGTAGCAAGGCCTGTCAATGGAGGAACGGCATTGTGTACATATGAGTCGATCCGCTCTCCTCCTTCTCTATAACACCTGCAGAGGAAAGCAGACAATCCATTTAGTGTGCACTTGACCATACAGTTGTTAATGCCATATAAGAATAAAGAGAGACTGCTCATAACCGAGCAATTCTGCATGTTATTTTGTGGAGGGAACAAGTAAGCACAAACATAAATGGTACCTGGTTGGAATGTCCAGGCCCATGAGCCGACTCCAGAGCCTTGTAAAGTCCTTCTGACATAAGAACCAAAAATCCTGTGGCACCATCCAATGGCTGGCAGCCATGAATCTCTGGCTCTGCAATAATGGGCTTGGACTTGGCTGTGCTAAACAGAAAGAGACAAAAGATGGATCAATGAATGCAAAGACACCCCAAGTCTATTGTATGATGTGTGTGAAGCAAACCAACTGAACTACATAAATACAAATCAAGTCCAGCAAACAGTGTAACTGAGTAGTAAGACCATAGTTTAGAGTCCTGCAGAGGGTCAGGAACCCGCAGGTTACCAGCAAAGGGTAGGCTTTTCAGGTGCGTTTATAGATGGGCCTACATGGTCGCAGGTCGGGTTGCAGGTCTCTTCTTTCTGCAGCTCTATCCCAGCAGCATGCTTCTGTACCTCTCGGCACTTTTGATGATGTCACTTCCGGTTTGCAGCAGCATCACTTCATCATCAGCATCATCATCATCATTTATTGTTTATATACGCATATACAAGATACGAAGTGCTTTACCTTAGCTATAACAAACAGTGAATAAATAGTGGATAACAATCAAAGGTTTACAGAATTTATGATACAGCAGTGATTGATTTATTAAGGTACACTGAATAAGCATCTTTAAACAGATGCTTAAGGAGCATTTTGAATGTTTGGAAAGAAGGAGGAAGTCTGACAACTTAAGGAAGATAGATCCAGAGAAAAGCAGAAGCCCGAGAGAAGTCTTGAAGACGAGAATGGGCACAAGTGATGAGAGGAGACGGGAGGTGTAGGTCAGAGTGAAGGTTGCATGTTGGAGTGTATTTGAAGAGCAGAGATAAAATATATGGAGGGGCTTCATTGTTAAGGGCCTTGCATGTGAGGGTTAGTAATTTGATTCTAGAGGAGATTGGGAGCCAGTGAAAAGACATGAATTGGGGAGCAGCTGATGTTGAGTGGTGAGATAGATGAATGAGTCTAGAGAGGAGACAGCAGAGAGACAGTCTGAGGTTAGTCAGTTGTAGACTAGGCGCTCAAGTAGTTTAGAGATGAAAGGTAGCAGGGAGATAGGTCGGAGGTTGTCAAGATTGGAGGGATGAAGAGAGGGTTTTTTTCAGAATGGGGTGACAAGAGCATGTTTTAGTTGAGAAGGAAACAAGCCAGTTGAGAGCGAGAGATTAAATAGATGAGTTAAGGCTTTGATTAGACAAGGGTTGGTAAGGCAGAGAAGTTTTGAAGGAATAGGATCAAGCAGGCAGGTGGCCAACAGTTTTGAAATTTCTTCATTAGTGACAGGGGTGAAGGAGCACAGGAGAGACTGGGGAGGGTGGTGGAAGCCTAGGGGGGTTGAGTAGTGTAATGTCCCTTCTTATAGTGTAAAGTTTTTGAAGTGCTCAGCAATAGCTTGAGCAGAGACCGATGTGCACGGAGGCGGTGGAGAAGGGGAAAGGAGAGTGTTAAAGGTGGAGAAAAGTTGTGCTGGTTTTTTTAGAAAGGGAGTTATTGAGTGAAGTAAAGTATGTTTGTTTGGCTTGGGAAAGGCTGGTATTATAGATTTGTAGCACCAAAAGTCTGATTTTGAGCAGGATTTGCTCCAGCGACGCTCAAGTGCACATGAGTGTCTTTGGAGCGATTTTGTATGAGCAGTGTGCCAAGGTTGAAGTGGTTTGGGTCTAGCACGTTTAGTTTTTACAGGAGCAAGATCATTAAGGTCAGTGGTGAGTATGCTATAGTAGACAGAGGTAGCTGCATTAGGACAAGAAATAACTGAGATATTAGAGTGAAGAGAGTCAAAGGAAGAAGAGAGATGCGACACATCCAGAGCTTGCAAGTCACTGTAAGTATGTGTTTGGGGATTAGCAGGGGGTGAGGAGGGAGTTAGTGAGAGTTGAAATGGGAGCATATTGTGATCAGAGAGGGGAAACGGTGAGTTAGTAAAATTGGTGATTGAGCAGAGTCTGGTAAATATGAGTGAGTGGGACCATGGTTTGGGGAGCTGTCCCTAGCTGCAAGTAACAGTAATAAGGAAAAAGAGACAAGGTGTGACCTAGGTTTGATAATGTGAGCATTGTATTGTTTGATGTTTGAGAGGGTTTAAGAGATTTAACAATTCAAGACAGAGTGCTTAGGGTGAGAGAGGGTGATGGGAGCAGTGAAGAGGAGATTACAATATTAGATAGTTTAAAGGATGTTGGAGTGCAGAGGATATATGCAGAAGTATAGAGGAGAGAGAGAAAAAAGAAGGCAATCAAATTAAACATATTTCAATGGTATAATCCATCTTATCCTGTTTAAAGAAGAAATGATGAGCAGTGATATCCTGTTGAGATGTTCAATGTTTGCTGGGAGTTTCCAGTCCAACTCTGATCCAACTGCTGTCCAACTCTGTATTTTGCCTGACAAAGGGGCCTGTGTGCTCCGAAAGATTGCAATTGTTACTTGTTCAGTTAGCCAATAAAAGGTATCACCAAACTTTACAACTTTATACATTTGTCCAACTCTGTCTAACTCTATACGTTGTACTTAAAATTCCTGTACTTTAACTTGCTGGACTTTAACTCCCCGTTGTATATCAGGACATTCACTTTAGGGGAAGCATGGCAGGAAAGCTATGGCAGATATAACAACAGGGGGAGTTGATTAATTAAGACAAGTTTAAAGACACAAGAATCTCCTAATCTGGACATCAGCAATTAAACAATAAATAGGACTGAGCCAGATGTGGCAATAAATTTGACATACCAACCCTTAACTCAAACAAGTAGGAAAGTTGCTAGATAAAATTAAACCAATATAGCATTTAACACATACCCCACAATTGAATAATTGGCAAAGGTAATACAAAGTTTTGCAGCGGATTTGTATGGGGAGTTGCAGAAAGCAAGAAGTAGGAGAGTTGACTTAGCAGGAATTAGACATACCCCCCAACTGAATAATCGGCAAAGGCAATACAAAGTTTTGCAGCTGATTTGTATGGTGAGTTCTTCGCCATACTACTGGTTTGATGGTAGTCGGCGGGTTGAGGATAAAGCAGTTGCGGGACCGGGTTGGGTAGCGGATAAAAGTGGGTAAATATGTTTGTTGCGGTTCAGGTTGCAGGCTCAGTTGGGTCTGGGTCGTAGAGGACTCTACCATAGTGCACTTACACTATTTACTTATTTCTAGTGATAAAGCAGCTTTTAAGCCTCAGCCCATTAACTTAAAACTGTAAATAATAAGAGGTATAGGCAATATTTGGCTACAATTTGTACATGAAACAGAAAGCAGTAGTCAGTGATTGGTCTTAACCCACTCTGAGGAGTTCAATACAAGGAACTTGAAACAACTGAAAATCCCTTTGTGTGACACGGCACAGATACAGCGCTGAGATGAAATCATGCACGCTTAACCATAAGGGAGATGTTCGCTACTCAGATAAGCAGGTGTTACATAACAAGTATTAGTGACAGTACTTTGGCATCATAGACAGTGACAGCTGAACTAATGAATCCATTACCTGCCGCAAATAATCTGGTTAATTTTCCATTGGTAATCTCATTAAACGGCCGCTGCCCCTGTCCTTTGCATTGATTGCATTTTTAAGAGGTGAAAGTTCCATTTTTTTTACATTTTCCCCATTGATTTATGACATTTTCTGTTTTCCCCTTCAAAGTAATGTCTCTACTGTTTTTGATGTGGTAGATCATTGATTTCAAATGTAGACTCTTGATTCCCTGAGCATTTATACTGAAGCTGCTGCACAGATTTCTCCATCCCTCGATACTTGTACTATTTTAGCTTCATAAAAATAATAATTCTGCATCCAATCTTTTCTCTCTGCTACTCATAGTCAGCTGCCCTTATCATCTCCATTTCTCCATCATTTCTGGCTACTGCCATACATCTAATACCTTTTTCTTACCAACCACCTCCATACATTACTGTGTTTTTAGGACCCCCCCCATTTCCACTGTCACTTCTCTCCCCAACAGCCTCCTCTTGTTGGACCACATTTCCCTGCCACAAATTCACCATCACAACTAAAATTAAATCCTACAGCTTAACCTGAGACATTTGTAGGTAAATGGCCAATAACAGGCCTGTTAAAAAAGGGAAGTGTCAATGTTACATACAAGCAGTTTCTGGAGTATTTTTGTGCATTTCTAAATGACAGGAACAGTGGGCCAGTAGCAGGATATTGCCTGAAATACACACACAACAGTGTTCATGTCATCAAATGCGTGTCACATTCAGAAGTGTGCAGAGAAAAAAATGTACTACCTACTGTAAAATATATGGGTAATATAAGTCAATGAGGAATTCCATGACCAAAAAAGGCACAGGCTCAGTGTTTGTATACATGTAACATGACAAACATTGTAGGAACAGATGATAATGGCTGAAGAATATCCGTTACAGGGTATTTATAACTCTCGTGTATTATAAGCACATCATTTGAACTCTTGTGCACAGGAAACTCAAGATACTTTTGCAACCACTTGCATATTGTTATCAGCACTTGATCCAAAAGGCTCTACAAAACATATGCTCTCTCTGTGCACCTTTGCATACCCAGATTTTATGCTTTTCAGGACAGGAACCTTCATTCCATTTATATGTAACAATGAGTCTCCATATGAATAAATGTATAATTACATTTAGGAGTATGTGATTGTAACATGCAGCCTGCTGTCTACTTCCAGCTTCTGCCCTCTGCTGGCTCTTATCTGCAATTGTCTGCTATGTTCACCAGTCTGTAGGCTTTTCCCTAAGGGCGACATTTATAAAGGCTCGTATGAATAATACGCATACATTTACGCGCTAATATACGCTAAATCGAAATCCGCCAATTTATTAATGTAGTTACCGGGAAAAACTCGATGGCTGCGTTATACATACACCATGATTCGCAAGTCACGAGATTTTCTGACACTGGATTAGAATCGCTTATTCATCAAGTGGCGTTTTTATTTCTCTCTATAAATTACGATTCAAAATTCGCATTTAAAATACGCCTATGGATCAATGACGATTTTATATTGGTTGCTGTTCTTGCCTTAATAAATGTTGTTGAAATTCCTTGTTAATGATCCAGTACATATAGGAAAATGTATGTAGCTCCATAAAACATAATTAGAGCTAGATGAAACAGTTTAGACAGAGACCATGATCGCTATTTAACTAACTACGTAGAGAAATAGAGAATGAAGATGTTGAATCAGTCAGTGGCACAAGATGCTCCACAGGTGAATTATCGCGTGATTGTGGTAGATGCGTGCGTAGCGTTATTGTGTTATGCGTATTACGCATAACGATCGCCGCAGGACAGTGAGTAGTCGGTGAGAAAAATGGAATTGATTTTGTCAGACCTATCGATTACATTAGCAAGAAGAACCATAATACACAGAAGACAGCGTGTCAGTATAACCTCTAGAAGCAGCAACGCTGACAACCACCAGAATATTGTTAAAGTCAGAAGGCCTAGACTATTTCTGGAAAGAACTAACCTTGACAACCTAAGTGACAGTGAGATAGTTCAGAGATATCGCCTAAACAGAGAGGCTATACTCAGCTTATATAATAATATAAAAGAAAAAGTTGAACCTTAGACTGGCCGGACACATGCAGTACCTGGACAAGTAAAATTACTGGCTGTATTACACTTTTTAGCAACAGGCTCCTTTCAGGCTGTTACAGCTATTGTTTCAGGCATAAGTCAACCTACCTTTTCAAGGTATTTAGAAACTGTTTTAACAGCAATTGCACTTAAAGCTAAAGAATACATTTATTTCCCTCAAAACAGAGCACAGTGGGATGATGTAAAAATTGAATTTTTCCGAATAGCTGCAATGCCTAATGTGTTAGGTGCAATTGATTGTACACACGTTCCACTGCGGCCTCCTCGCCATGGTGAAGAGCAATATAGAAACAGAAAGCACTTCCACTCAATAAATGTACAGATGGTCTGTGATGGTAAACATAGGATAATGAGTGTTAAATCAGGATTCCCAGGTTCTACACATGACTCGTATGTTCTTCGGCAGTCCTCCTTATTTCAAAAATTTGAAGATGGACAGATGCCAGATGGTTGGTTACTTGGTAAGTATATCTTTGTATGCATTACAATTCATGCCTAAATAACTTACATAACATAAGCATATGATGTAAAGGAGCTTTCAGATTAGCTAACAAAAGAAAGTTTAAAAATTTAATAAAGTGGTGGTTCACCTTTTAGTTAAAGGGCAAGGAAAGTCTACAGCACTAAATGAAGGGAGAATTTTACTGCATACAGTCAGGTTTCTTATAAAAATAATACACATTTTTAATTAAAGTATATTGGATATCGATTTCTTTTTCATTAAAAAAAGAAAAAATTGGATTTTATTTATTTGCCTTTCCTTGCCCTTTAAAGGGGAACTATAGCAAAAATGAAAATTTTATCAGTTTTAAATTCTGCTTTGTTTCTGAAATAATCAAGTTTTTTCCCACTATCTCTCTCAGCATCTGTTTCTCTTCTTTCTGTCTTCATGCAGCAGTTGGGTGTCAGATGAATGATCCAATATATCTCATACGGGGCTCCTTTTGCATAGAAAATACAGAGTTCACTGTACATGCAGATTTTGTGCAAAAGACAGTTCATTTGTCATATTATGATTGTAGTGGAATCAGTTATTTGAGTGAAGTCTAATACATCTGATAGGAAAGTAGCCCCCCCTACAAGATATATTGGATCATTCGTCTGACACCCAACTGCTGCATGAAGACAGAATGAGGAGAAACAGATGCTGAGAGAGATAGTGGGAAAAAACTTGATTATTTCAAATGTATATGTATAAATTATTTCTTTATTGTCTAAGGTGACTCTGGTTACGGATGTCGTCCATGGCTCATGACTCCTGTACTAAACCCACATTCACAAGCTGAGGAGAAATACAATGAAGCACATCGCAGCACACGATCAGTAATTGAAAGAACATTTGGATTGTTAAAAGCCAGATTTAGATGTCTAGACAAATCTGGAGGAGTTCTACAATACACACCCAAAAAAGTAACAAATATCATTATAGTGTGCTGCATTCTGCATAATTTGGCTTTAAAGCATGGTGTGCCTGACATAGAAACGTATTCTGAAAGTGTGCAAGAGCAGTTAAGCTCCAGCTGTAATGAAACTACTGACAGTGGAAGAAATGTGAGGATGCAGTTAATCAACTCACACTTCAGATGTAAGTTTTTTTAAACTTTTTATTTTGCTTACAATGAACAAATGTTAACCATATTCTTTTTTTCCCACAGAAAATGTCAGAAATGGATTACCAATTCTCAATGTCAGTTATCTGTGACAATGTAAATTCAACGGAACAATGTCAATATTGAACTTCAGAAGAGCACTTTTTGGAAATGCTAACTTTCAAAAAATAAAACATGCTATGGAACAAAATTTGTGTTTTGCACTTTTTTTTACTTCTTTCTCTTTTTAGTGAAAACTTTCTCAGATGTAATTTTAGCAGCATTGCTATCATTTTTATTGCGACCATTGCGGGTATTGTATTTTTGTGAACTCAAAGCAGCAGCAGAGACAGCTTCAGTAGTAGGATTACAGGGGTTTACTTGTTTTGGTTCCTGTAATATCTTGTGCAATATTTTATTATTCTCTTGCATCAGAAATAACTTTCTTGAACGGTACTGTTTGGTTCTCTGAGAATCTGCCCTTTGCTGATTACGAATCTCTAACACATGTTGATTTAACATTTTAAGGTGAGCCTCAACCTTATTCATCTTTTTTATTTTCCTTAATTCAAGCTTTCTCACAGCATTTGTATTGGTACTAAAATTTTCAACGACTTTTGAGAGAAAAAGAAGATCAGAAATTTCTCCTCTATCATTATTTTCGCTTGTATTAGGATATGTTCTTCCAGGGTTGTCCATGTGATCCCCTTCACTTTGCAATACAGGTTCCAGTACCAAAGTCACAGTTGAACCAGCATCATCATTTGGGACATCTAAATCAAATATATTAGTTCATTGTATATGACATATATACTGTAATGAAAAATAATAAACATACATAATAATACTAACCAGGGAAATCACTAGAATATAGTATGTTGTCCTCTGAAGCATCATGTTGGTTAGAAAGATCGGTATCATCTGTTAAAAAAATATTGTTTAGCCAACTAATATGCATGTAGAATTTCGAATAAACATATAATACATACCTATGTCACTAGGTCCTCCAGTGGTTGCTGATGAACTTGTACCTTGAGTGGAATTTAACATCTGAGTAGGATTTTCATGGTTTCCAGTCACAACAGACCTTGATGAAACTGCAGGCTCTTAAATAAAACAAATAAATCAAATAAATAACAATAGCCATGGGGCA
This sequence comes from Xenopus borealis, assembly GCA_024363595.1. Lineage (NCBI taxonomy): Eukaryota > Metazoa > Chordata > Amphibia > Anura > Pipidae > Xenopus > Xenopus borealis. Next base: position 101,369,520 of record CM044438.1, read on the forward strand.
TTTTAAATATGGCTCAATAGCCCAGGTTCATAGCAGATATGGCTGCCCACATGGCTACACAGCAGCGTAGTTTTAACAGTGCAGGCCAACAGTACATTGTTTCATTGTTTAATTTGTTCCTTTAAACAAGAATGTAAACTGCTGTAAAGGGGTACATACATATGAACATAAGAAAAAATTGAATAAAAAGAAATCTTACCATCAGTGTCAATGTGCCCATCGATGCCATCTACTATATCTGGTCCCATCACCTTTTTAAAATCTTCTTCATATTCCAAATAATGTATTTCGTATTGCCATGCACAGGTCAAGTATAAGAGCTGCTTTGGATCCAGACAGAGTAGAAAAAGCCAGAGTAGAAAAAGCCAGCTGCTCTGGATCCAGACAGAGTAGAAAAAGCCAAGAGCAAAAAACAGGATATCTCTCAACAGTTAGTGGCTAAACATTGGGCAGAGGCGAAGCACAGCCCAGCTACTTTTAGATGCATGCCCATCGAACAGATCCCGAAAAAATCCAGGGGTGGGGATTATGATAATATATTATTGAGAAGAGAGGCATTCTGGATCCACGAATTAGATTGTGTAGTACCTAAAGGTTTGAATGGGCAATTAGTTCTCAATTGTTTCCTAACCTAAGTAATATATATCCCTGAACATGATGGATAGCAGTGAGATGAACTAGATTTAGGAACAAATGGTAACATTTATAATTGTTTCAAGATAATATGGTTGACTGCAACATTGTATATAACATTAGTATACATTCTTTTTGAGATAATGAAAATGTCTCTGCTGCATCAAGTCCAAGTAAGCAGTTTATCAAGTGACTTTTAAAGCAAATTTTATTTGGTACTTTTTAAGAACACATTGAGAGAGTTTTAACACAATTGCACTAAATGACACGAATATGAACACTTTTTTAAGAAACAAGCAACAATAGCGACATCTTGTGGACGAATTTTATACTGATATGTATGCACTTTTAACTGAAAAAGTATTTAAATTGTATTTATCATAATGATTGGCAATTAATGATGTCATCCATACACTCCCCCTTTTGAGTGTATTTAAATGATCACAAATCCACTTGCACTTATCCTTGATAAAGGCCCCAATGTGGGCCGAAACGTGTGAGTGAAGCTGAAATAAAATCACCTTGATTAGAAACAATCGGAGTGCTGGTCTACTTGATGGATTATATAAATATATATATACCTTTTAGTTTCTGTAACAATAAATTCTAAGGACAAAGCTTATGTTATTTTCTGTTTATCTACATTCATACATGTAAATTTATTTTCTTTCCTTCTGCTGAGCCATTCTCCATAGACTTCTTAAGTCCCGCATGCTCAGGAGACTATGATTAATAATGTAGAGGGGAATTGAGGCATTACAATAGCATGAGAGTTTTTCATTCAGCACCCAGTTCAAGTAGCAACAGCCATTTGATAGTGGGAGATATTTTTGAACAGTGGTAAGGGTATGGGACCTGTTATCAAGAATACTCAGGACCTGGGGTTTTCTGTGTAAATGATCTTTAGATAATTTGGATCTCCATTCCTTCAGTCCACTAAAAGTAAAATAATATACACATTAAATGACTCAATAAAATGTTTCTACCTCAATAAGGATTATATCCTTGCTAATATATTGATTTGGATCAACATAGCTACTGTTTTAATATTACAGAGAAAAAGGAAATCATTTTCAAACATTTAAATTATTAGATTAAAATGGAGTCTATGGGAGGCATCCTTGCCCTAATTTGGAGCTTTCTGGAAAACGGATAATTGATCCAATATCTGTAAACACAGACATTGGTATTGGCATGCCCACAATAGGCTTACTAAATCTACATTAAAGGAACAGTAACACCAAAGAATGAGAGTGTTTTTAAGGAAAAACATTTTTGTAGTGTTGCCTGCACTGGTAAACGTGTACCTTGGGCAAATACCCCTAATTTCTCCTCCTTGCAGGTCCTGTCCAGCAGAGTTTACAGCAGCCATCTTCTCTCTTTCGGTCTTCTTCCTGTAGTGACCGGCTTTTTCAGTGCATGCGCAGTTGGAGTAATCTTCCATTGCCGAGCTACTGCACATGTGCCAAAAACGCCGTACACAACAGGAAGAAGACCGAAGGAGAGAAGATGGTTGCTCTGAACTCTGCTGGACAGAACCTGCAAGAAGGGGTAAGTAGAAAGTTAGGGGCATTTGCCAAGGGTACCAGATAGGCTGGGGGGAGGAGGGAGGGGGACCTATTTAGGGTAGGGGGGATACAAATTATAGGGTTTGGTTCTCCTTTAACACTGTCAGGATCGCGCCGCCCGGATGCTTACCTTTAGCTCCAGGCGGCGCGTCCTCTCTGCTCTGCGTCGCATCCACAATGGCAGCGCCCATAGCCGCCACGTTGATATGCGACACCGGGTAGTGACGTCATCACGTCGCGCCTGACGTGATGACGTCACGGCGCTCGTTTTCCGTGCCAAATTCAAATATTTAAAGCACCATTGGACGCCATTATCGCGCCCAGTTATAGGACTACATTGTTAATGTTCCTGGGTGTGTCTTGATCCTGGTTTCCTGTATTTTTGACCTTGCCTGGACTTGTTTTGCCTTTGCCTGCCAATACAACCCTTTTGCCTGATCTTTGCCTGTGCTGCGTTATTGGACCCTTTTACCCCTAAGCTTCCTTCTTGGTCCACTACTTCCCCTGGGCGCCTAACTAAGGCCTACCCGTGACAAACACAACATTAAAAAGGTAAGCACATCATTTCTTTAGGCACATTCCAAGTCAACTTGCTGCTGAGAAGTCAACGTATGAACATATTAAACCAACTGTTATTCTGTGACAATACTAGTTTGTGGGCCCAGAGTTTTGTTTGGGTTCAAAAATAAATATGGAACACTGTAGGCACAATTGATTTTCTCATATCTATATTGTAATGTTCAGAGAAAAAGTGGTTAAAGCTCTACCTGAACTTTATCCAGTTATCTTCACATGGGTGCTCCTCCTTCCCAAGGCCCTCAGAGTTGTAAGTCTGATTGGAAGCCGATCCAACTCCAGAGAGGTTGCAGAGAGGAAGATCATCTGTCCAGCTCTGCTGCTCCTAGGGAAACAAAGATGCAATTACAAGGGTGCACTTAAAACAATGAAAATCATACACAAAGTTAAATAGAAAATAAACAACAGCATTTAGTAACGGCTACCCTGTGACTAGGTGCAAGTCCATTTCATGTTGCATGTAATAGCAATTATGTTTACAAATAACTGAATAACAACTGACAAAATGTAATTAATTATGTATACTGTAAAGTTGCTTTTCAACATACGTTATTTTTTATGCAAAAAAGGAGTAGGGGACCTCTTCAAACATTTCTCTCCATTTCAGCCTCACCCTGCTTGGGACTATATTAACAATCCATGACTAAGTGAAATTAAAAAATAAACTTGAGTATCTAGCTAAAATGTGTTCTTTGCGCTAACAAAATCTTCAGGTCCATAGCACACAGTGCTCTGTAAGGTGTTTAAACTCATTCTTTCTGTTGAATGCAATCACTATGTTTAAAGGCTCAATAATATAAAAAAATTAAAGTGTTTTTGTAATACAAATATAATGCACTGTTGGCCTTCACTGGTAAAACTGGTGTGTTTGCTTCAGAAACACCACTATTGTTTCAATTTCCACCATTGCTACACCGCAGCTTGTTTATATGAGCTATAGTAGATCAGATTAACCAGTGCAGGACTGCAGTGGTAAGATATTTTTATTACTTTAGAACATTTTTATTTTTTGGTGTTACTGTTCCTTTAACATTGCCTCCCAATGCTTCCTACATAAAACCTGTGAAAGTAACTTCAGGCAACAAAAGAAAGACAAAACAACTGCAAGTTTAACAAAAAAAAAAATTAGAGGCAAGGGCCTATAGAGTATTAAAATAATATATCGAGACACAAGGGGGGCCTGGATAATCCAGCAAGTTCAGCTAAGCCGGCCCCCATTAAAGCACCGGGCCCGGTATAGCTGTGCCCCCCTGATGGAGGCCCTGCACACACCTATAGACTTCAAACTTCTGGCAAAGCAGGACAGATTCCCACATAACTAGTTGTGGGTGCCCCTGTGATTTAGGCAAAGGAGGGGGGGCCCAATAATTAATTTTGGGTTTATTTTACATTTCTTGCTTTAATAATATAGAAACATAGTAAGTTAGGTTGAAAAAAGACACAGGTCCATCAAGTTCAACCTTTTAACTTATTTTTTTAACCTGCCTAACTGCTAGTCGATCCAGAGGAAGGCAAAAAGCCACATCTGAAAGGGCAAGGAAAGTGTAAAATAGAATAAGGCTAGAAATGCTGTATTTTGTATACTAAACATAAACATGAACTTACTGCACCACAAGCCTAATCAAACAAATGATTTATGCTTTCAAAGTTGGCCACAGGGGGCTGTCATCTTGTAACTTTGTTATACATCTTTGCAAGACTAGACTACATACACATGCTCAGTTTGGTCTGGGCTTCTTAGGGATCATCATAAATGATCAAAAAACAAAGCTGCTTGAGTTCTGCATGGCTGGTAAGTAAGGCGGGGGCTCCCCCGCTGTTCATAAGTATGATTGTTTCCCAGCCAGAAGTTAGGGACTGTCTGACAATTCCTATCCACAGCAGTAAATGAAGGGAGAATTTCACTGCATACAGTCAGGTTTTTTATAAAAACGCTACACATTTTTTAATTAAAGTATATTGGAGATAGATTTCTTTTTCATTAAAGAAAGTAAAAATGGGATTTTATTTCTTTGCCTTTCCTTGCCCGCTTGTGCAGTTAGGGTTGCCACCTTTTCTTGAAAAAAATACCGGCCTTCCTATTTATTTCTCTTTTTTCCCTATTAACAACATGGGTAGCAACCCTGTTTACTAGTCACACAACTTTGACATTGGACACTACAGATGTTTTTTCATGGACTTGTGCAGCTCACTGCGGAAACCGCCTAACACTTGGATCAGCGTTAATAGGTGCTGTGGGAAGTGTTTTCTGAAGAAATGTAATTGGTTTTTCAAGCAGACCAGTTGCACTTCAATGCAGTGTTGGGCTGGGATGCCAGGGGCCCACCAGAAAACCTTTCCAAACTATTATTCCTTCTCTCCTCACTTAACCTCTTTATTCTCCTATTCTTTTAGATCTACTTACTATACTCTAATCTTCCATTATTAAGCCTCTTTTTCCACATAAAGAAATAGGGAATGAACATGAAATAGACCAAATTGTTAGAAGCAAGAGGCCCACTGACACCTGGGCCCACCGGGAGTTTTCCTGGTATCCCTGTGGGCCAGTCCAACACTGCTCCAATCCCTTTGTTACTCTCTGGCAGCTACACTTCCCATAAAAGGGCAGTTTCATTGACATGTCGTCATCTATGACACAAAGTCTAGTCTCACGCCATTCTAAAGCAAACTGTGAGACTGCTGCCACCTCCAGGGCTGGATTTAGATAGCGGGCACCCCTAGGCACCTGTCACCCTTTTAATTGCTCAAAGTTTCATCATCTGGAGAGAACAATAGAATTTGCACACAGGAAATTTTAATTTCTGAACTAATGTGGGTGTGGTTGGGCAGCATGCCCAGGGCCGGAACTAGGGGTAGTCAGAGTAGGCGGTTGCCTAGGGCGCAACCATTGAGGGGCGCACTTTAAAGAAGATTTTGTTTTGTTTTTTTCGTTTTTCTTTTGGCTTTTTTTCAAGCACTTATTTATTTAATTGTACAATCATTGTGGTTGGGCCACCAGGCGGAATGGACGCCACCCAGTGGCGGGACTACCGGTGCACCCCCTCGGGCCCACCGGAAGTTCGGACGTGCGCAAATCCGCATGCGGACCATGCGTTGTCTCCACCTGGTGCCTGTAGATCCAGCAGAGGGGCAGGGGAGCTGTTGGTACCACAGCGAGCAGAGCATTAAGTAAGTGTTGGCAGCTTTTCCCTTGCTCGGGAACACCCTAATGCCTTCACTACTCACTCGACAGCTTCACCATGGGGCTCTCGCTTCCACCTCTGTTCCTGGATCTGCCTTCAGGACAGTAGCGCAGGAAGGAGGGCAGCAGCCTGGGGTAACAATGCTTTGCTCTTCTGCTTTCTGTGCCAGCACAAACTTTCTTTGCCTTCTCCAGGGCAGCATTGTGCCAGCTCCTAGAGAGATGCCAGGCCTTGGTATAGCCAACTCAGGCAGAATTCTCCAGTACTCAAATGCCACCTCTCAGTTCCAGAGGGTGCTCATTTACAGTAAGATGCCAGCTCTCAGTACTGCTAGGGTGCCACCTCTCAATGCCAGGGGGTGTTCACTTTCAGTCAGATGGCAGCTCTCAACCACTCAGTGCCAGGCGGGTACTAGGTTTTAGAGAAACACAGTGGAGTTGCCTGCTCTGGGTAAAGGAGTGCCAGTTCTCACTACATCCAGCAGTGCTTTTGTGATGCCAACACCCAGTACTTACAGTTGCCCTTGGAGTGCCAAGTCTCAGTGGGGTATGCAGTCGAGGTATCAACTCAGGAGTTGGTTAGTGCCCAGGTGTTTGTGCCAGGTAATGTGGGTGGGGCAGTATGATCTGTTTTATTTTTGGCTGCTGCCACAGGTAACAATCAGGACCAGGGGCAATATGATGGCTGCTGGCCTTGTGTTCCAGGTACAGGGGGCAGTATGATGGATAGCTGCTGCCACAGGTACAGAGGGGGCAGTATGATGGCTGGCTGCATTTACATATTTGAGTTGGAAATGGTAACGCTCTATGGGGGGAGGCGCTAATTGAAGCTCTTGCCTAGGGTGCAAAACTACCTTGGCCCGGCCCTGAGCATGTGCCGCCCCCTAAGATCCTGCTGCCCTAGGCCCGGGTCTAGGTGGCCTATCCACAATTCCGGGCCTGGCCACCTCAACCACAGCAATTCTCTCTCATTACTAATCCATACCTCCCAACTATCCCTTTTTCGGAGGGACAGTCCCTATTTTGACAGCTCAGCCTGCAGTCCCTCATTTGTACTGGAAAGTCCCTCTTTTTTCTTCACTGAACAGCCAGAAAAAGATACAAAGTTCTTACCTTTGGCAGAGAGCCCAGTACAGCTAACAGGAGCAAATAAGATACTTTGTAACACTTTTTAGATAAGAAAATAATTGTAACAGGAGAAATATTTTCAAACTTTCATAATCTGCTAAATTTTGTAAAATTAACATGGTAATTAGGGGGTGTGACCACAAAAAGGGGCGTGGAAAAAATTAGCCGCACTACTTCAGGAAAAACCAAATGGAGATATGCTAATCCCACACGTCACTTACACAACAATACTACACAACAAGGCAATGTTGATATTAGCTTTTTCTGAGCTTCCTGTAGAGAATCCCCACACCCACATGCACTAGTGCGGCCCTGTATTAGGTCGTCGCTGCTTGCTGGCATTAATGTACCTTGTTGTCTATAAAGTTTTGCTTACGAAAAAAAAAAGTGTATCTTTCTGGGCGTGTCTTGTGGAGCGTGCGTCTATAAGTAGTGCGTACGGGGCTGCGTTTTCTCTCTTTCAGTTCGGTCAGGGCTCGATATGGTGAGTGATAAAACCGGGCTGTGTATTCCTAATCCGCGTTTAATTGCTGCCATGTAGTCTATGCTTACCCTAGCGATGCTGTGCTCTCCTAACGAACGCTACAGCGGGATATTTTGTGACAGATTAAGGATTTCAGGGGCTGTGTAGTGAGCGAGATTTGCGGCCTAGTGAAAGCGTTCGACCTATGTCCGTGTCCTGAATAATATTGACATGTGCTCTGCAGGGTTTCATTTCAAAACCGGCCAAAGACCATCAAAAGAAATAGCCGAAAGCCATTCAAAAAGTAGCCCAAAAATAGCCGAATTTGTAAACTGAAATCTTGTAGCTTTCTAATTGTCTACATTAAAGAGGACAATTTTTACATTTTTTTTCCTGTTGGTACAAATTTTTCTATATCTGAAGTGCAGAATTATTGCTGCCCATCCTGCAAAAACGTCTGCTGCCCAGTCCTCTATTACTGTGAGCTCAGTCTGTACCTCCCTCAGTCCCCACAAAAACCACCCTTCCCACACTCTATGGCAGTGTCGGACTGGGACACAGGGGGCCCACCCAAAAACCTTAGACCAGGGGCCCACCATAAAACCTTAGACCAGGGGGCCACTCTCAGTACTAATATTCTTCATCTCCTCAATCAACCTCTATTCTCCTAGTTTGTGTTCTTTACATACTATAATCAGTTATTCCATCTATTTAGCCTCTTTGTTCTCATAGAAATAGGGAATGGCCATGAAATAGGCCAAAAGTTTAGCAGCATGAGGGCCCACTGACATCTTGGCCCACTGGGAGTTTTCCTGGTATTCTGGTGGGCCAGTCTGACACTGCTCTAGGCTAATGGTGGCCAAACACAGACATCTGCTAGTTTAGTGATATTGGGCTGATCCGATAGTGGCCCTAGGGGAAGCCTGTGGGGCGGCACCACTCATGGGTCAATTAACTGCTGACTGTCAGCAGCCTTTATCAGCCAGTGTATGGCCACCTTAATTTACTAATACTCAAGTTCTCACAAAGTCAAGTAGTCAAGGGGGGTGGGCATGCAATAGGCTGGGCAGCACAGTAGCAGCTTCTTTATCCAGGAGACGGTCGTCTGTAGTGAACTGACTTTACTAAAACGTGCATAATGTTTGGCGGCTTTTGAAAGTCCAAATCTGCAGCTCCCATCAAAACTAGCCATTTGTTGGTATGGACTCTTAAAACCCACCTCTACATTTGAAGAGTAGCCCAATTTGGCATTTAACCCGCCAGACTGGAAATACTGGCTCTCTGGTGTAAACCATGCACATATTGTATAATATATATATGCTGCGGGCTATTTTCGGTTTTGAAAAGTTGACAGCTGGAGTTTGCGCACTGTGCTATATATGTGCATATTACTAGGCTTGCCCTATCCAGCAAATTGGGCTACTAATTTAAATTCCAGATGTGTTTTGAAACTATAAACTAGCCATGGTACAAATCTGGGCTACATTTTTGTGCTGAAACCAGACAGAATTTAGTTTCTTGCCGTAATTTGCCAAGCCTCAATCTCCCAATGTATGTTTGGTAATGTAGTGTGTGTTTAACAATTTTCCAGCTACCAAGTTCAATGGAAGACTACAATACCCAGCAGGCAATGTGACTGGCTTGTGCAGTCAGGAGTTACCAGATTTTAGGCTCTGGACCCCAGTCTCCTGTCCCTCTTAAGCATTCTCGCATTTTCTGCTGGCCACTTAACATGTCTAATGGTTGAGCTGTTTTTCCAATATGTACTGAAAGTGTGTTTTAGGGCTTTGTGGGACCCCTATACCTCCTGAGCCCCTCTCTGTAGTTATGCTCCTGGGGAAGGTGGCAAATCTTTGATTCTGCTTCATTGAAAATGTGCAAATCCATGAAAATTGAAAGGCATATTTTCAAATTCATTTTTATTTAAGACTTTCTTTTTTTACTGCACATGTTGTGCTACTTTTGAAGTTCCTCTTGGCTAGTTTTGGGCTGGTTTTGAAAATTAGACCTGGCAACCCTGAGTAGAAGCGAAGTCCCTCACAGGATTTATCACATTAATGCTTGGCCATGTGACCGCAGTCATGTTTGCGTGACGTGAGCACTTAGAACTTGCTGTTGGTGACCATACTGTTAGTACTGAGCTGTCTCTCCTAAAAGTCTCTTGCATTTACAGGAACAGTAACACCAAAAAATTAGTGTTTTAAAGTAAAGAAAATATCCTGTAGAGTTGCCCTGCTCTGTTAAAACTGATCTGTTTGCTTCAGAAACACTACTATAGTTCATATAAACAAGCTGCTAAGTAGCAATGGCGGAAGTAATGGATAACAGATAAAATTCTGTTCTACAGAGCTTCTAGTCTAGTTGATTTGACTTATTTCTAACACTTGTTACAAACATCACAGAATTTCTGGTGAACTCTATGCTGAATGCAAACTTACACATGCTCCTGTTTCTCTTAGTCTCACCGAAAGTTCTCAGCCCCCCGACATGGATCCCTGGGCTTCTTGCCCCGCAAGCGTTGTAAGAGACATCGTGGCAAAGTGAAGAGCTTCCCCAAGGATGACCCAAGCAAACCCATCCACCTGACTGCTTTCTTGGGCTACAAGGCTGGCATGACTCACATTGTCCGTGAAGTCGACAGGCCTGGCTCTAGTAAGTATCTAGCGATCTAAACGCAGAAACTGCCAAAAATAGGGACTGTTTCGTTGGCTGTAATTACAGTATGCAGGAGAAGGCAGTCTTGCTTTTGTGAAATGAAGCCTTTGCTAAAATGTTTTGGTCTGTGCTAGCTAGAATAGGCAGCTTTTGTGAATAGATTGTTCATACAGATGTATTTATCTTCCCACAGAGGTGAATAAGAAAGAGGTTGTGGAAGCGGTTACTGTGGTTGAAACACCTCCCATGGTAATAGTTGGTATCGTTGGTTATGTCCAGACTCCCCGTGGTCTGCGCAGCTTGAAGACAGTCTTTGCTGAGCACATCAGTGATGAATGCAAAAGGCGGTTCTACAAGAACTGGTAAGGGCTGTAGGAACTTGATATGGAAAAATGCAGTAACTTTCCTGCAAATTGAACGAATACAGGCTTCCTAGTGGATGTTGTCTGTTTACATTATGCAGCCATGCTGTATTAAAATATAGATGGCAGTTTAGGGAAAAAATTCTGTCCTGACTACTAATTCTGAACTGCTATGATCAAAACTGGTCTGGTAAACCTTTTGACTTAAGGCTGTCAAAACTTTAACGCACCAGTGCTAATATAACCTCATTTATAGTTGTGGTGACTTTCGCTAAAGTGTTGTGTAAGCTGTATGATGTGGAAATTTACTTGTATACTATTCTTATAGGAATATTAAATGTATTTGCACTGGATGATGGCAGCTCCTCTCAGCTACTGTCTGATGAGCTCCAGGCTCCGCTTGCTGGTTGAAAAACTCCTTTGACACCATGCAATGAGCCAAAACCTTTCCTTGGTTGGTCTCTTCCGCTCATGGTCCCTTCATTGGGCATGATGAAGGGCCTCTCCAACACTTCTGATCTGCCGTTAAAGGTACAAATCCAAGAAGAAGGCATTCACAAAGTACTGCAAGAAATGGCAGGATGAAGAGGGTAAGAAGCAGCTGGAGAAGGACTTTGCTAGCATGAAAAAGTACTGCCAAGTCATCAGGGTTATTGCCCACACACAGGTAAGCAATGCCCATAGTATATAAATTATTCAGTCCTGTAAAACACTGATTGTCATGCCTTTACAAGTGCAAATTGCCATTTCCTGTAGGGTTGTAGCTTGTACAAAAGATACTTTTCAAATCGGAAAACTCTTCCTCCTATATACAGTAATATTGTAGTATTGCCAGGGTACACTTCGCTTGTGGGCAACACCTTGAGGATGAAACTTTTTCGACGGGCGGACAGACTGATTGCCAGAGGCAGTCTCTGTTGAATGTCGAATTCTGATTTAGCTTGCCTAAACTTCACGCACTAAAAAGCTTAAATTGTATAAAGTCAGGCTTGTGCTGACTTACTGGATGCTAACTATGTGTTCCAGTTGCGTCTGCTTCCCCTGCGCCAGAAGAAATCTCACCTCATGGAGATTCAAGTGAACGGAGGTAAAATTGCAGAGAAGGTGGACTGGGCCCGTGAGAAACTGGAGCAACAAGTTGCAATTGCAGGAGTGTTTGGACAGGATGAAATGATTGATGTGATTGGTGTCACCAAAGGAAAAGGTTACAAAGGTAAATGTGATAATGAAATTTCAATTCTTTATAATCTGTATAAAATATCATCCTTTCTCTGATTTTTAGTAAATGCATTCTGTGTAATATGCCGTGTGGCTTCCCATCACTAGAAAGCCAGAGCAGTGCCTAATTCACTTACTGGATCAACCATTAACATTCCACCGCTTTCCCCCAAGTGTTATTTTGGCAGCTTTTCTCACAGATCTTTGGGAGGTTGTCAAGGGGTATTTTGATTTTGGACTGACTTATGATGGTTGTCAACAGCTATAGCAGGGGTGTCCAACCTTTTGGCTTTCCTGGGCCACCTGGATATTAAATAGACTTGCCCTACTGCCTACTCCTATACCTTGGCGACCTGTTTCCTCGGGAACCAAGGGCTTCAATCTGGGCTGTTTGCATATCCATCCTGATCCCCTCTAGCTTACTGAAATACGGTCATCCTAAGAGCTCTCTTGTGATAACCTGGTTAACAAGTGTTACCAAAATGGCTTAAAAGCAGTATTGCTTGTTTTAGAGACTTGGTGTCTAAATCATTTTTTCCCCCCTCAGGTGTAACTAGCCGCTGGCACACAAAGAAACTACCCCGTAAGACTCACAGAGGTCTTCGTAAAGTGGCTTGTATTGGTGCTTGACATCCTGCCCGTGTGGCCTTCTCAGTAGCTCGTGCTGGACAGAAAGGCTACCACCACCGCACAGAGATCAACAAGAAGGTATTTTGAGCTAATTACTAATTTGAGTAATTCTTGCAGTTTTGGCAAAGGACTTTTCAAATGCCCATTGTCTAAGTAATAAAAATCCCTTTGTTCTTCTTAGATTTACAAAATTGGCCAGGGCTACCATTCAAAGGATGGTAAACTTGTGAAGAACAACGCTTCAACAGACTATGATCTGTCGGACAAGAGCATCAACCCTCTGGTAAGCTCAAAACATGTTCTGTCATTGAGCTGTAAGTTTCTACATATCCAATGCCTTTGTTGCATTTTCAATGTATTCTGGATCTGTAGCCAGGCTTACCTTGGAAAGTGATCAGCTTATCTGAGGCCAATCGGTAAAAATGTGATTCACTGAATGTGTAAATGTTTACTCCTGCAATGGTACTTGTGTTCCTTAATAGTTTTACTTGATGCTGTACATAAACTTAAACTTAACCGGTAAAGACTACTTTCTATAAATGTTACTTTTTTTGCACTTAACATTGAACTTTCTAACAGGAGGGAACGAGATTTTACTCTACATAGAAATGCTTACATTGGCCAAACAACTGTCCCATTCTGACTAAAAGCTAATGCTTTATAAAGATTGGTTTTGTAATAGAATTGACTAAGCTTATTAAGAATGACTTCATGTAGCTTTTTGGCTTTAATGCCAAATCTGCTGATGTCCTGTGATGAAGAAATGGAATTAGCGCTGGGCGCAGCGCCTGAAATGCATGAAGAACTATTCCATGCTGCCTTCCTTCTGAGGACTATAGAATTCTAGGAACAAATGTCTTAAAATTGGTATAAAATTTAAAAACTGGGTAACTGGATAGGCTGTGCAAAATAAGTGTTCGATATATTTAGTCACTAATAAGTCTAATCAAACACTACTTCTTGCTTTTCAGCTCTCTTGGTTTACATGGATTGGTTACCCTAGTTACCAGGCAGTATCCAATCTGTGAATTGAGGGAGGGCAACATTGGTCGTAACTGTTGCTTTTGAATCTGAGCTGAATGCTGAGTATTAATTGCAAACTCACTGAACAGTTATGTCTAATGTGCCCCCCCCCCATCAAGTCACTGACTAAAGTCAGATTTAGGGAGCTGAAAAGCAGGAAGTTGCGTTGTATTCTTAGACATCCAGTCACTCCAGTGTTTATACATTACATTTTTGGCTAACTAACTATTAAACACTATTTTGCACAGCCTAGCTTTTTAACCTGAACTGTTCCTTTAAATTAATCATAGTATTGAAATATGATGGCTTTAGAACACAATATACTGCTAAGATGGCAGATCCTATCACTGATTTACTTTTGTTTGTAGGGTGGGTTTGTTCACTATGGAGAGGTGAAGAATGACTTTCTCATGCTAAAAGGCTGTGTTATTGGGACCAAGAAGAGAGTGCTAACACTGCGCAAGGTTGGTACATGCTTTGGAGAGAACGTAAACTCCAACTTTGCATGTTTTTATGACACAATTTATAAACTGTGCAATTTGCCATTTTCTACTCCTTAGTCCCTTCTTGTGCAAACCAGTCGCCGTGCCTTGGAGAAGATTGATCTTAAGTTTATTGATACAACCTCCAAATTTGGACATGGCCGTTTCCAGACAGCAGAGGAAAAGAAGGCTTTCATGGTATGTTAATGTAATCTGAATTGTTCCTCTGCTCCCCCAGGAATTTTCAAAATATCAATTATAGGGGGGGGGGGGGGGGGTGTCCAAGTATTTAACAGGCTATATTTAGGTCTGATTCTTTGACCAAGAGGGGCCTGGCAGTGGCTGTGTAAAGCACCATAAACACTACTGGGAAAAGAGTAACTGGCTAGGCTCATACATGTGGCACATAGCATGTTTGCCCCTGACTTCTTGTGGGCTGATCAACTTGTGTTGCACAGGCACCCTATCTTGTACCTGGCTCATCAACTTACACAACCCATAGCAGACACTTGGCCAATTTGTATGGAAAATGCTAATTGGCTACTCTGAGACGATGTAGTCAGTCAGGCATTGGTCTGTGACTAGACCCACACAGAGCTTTACTGTAGATTTATAATCTACAACCTTAACTAATGGAGGCCATGTTTAAAATGTACTCTTGTATTTTTACAGGGACCACTCAAGAAAGACCGCTTGGCAAAAGAAGAAACTGCATAAATATGAATTTAGTTTGTCTGAGTGCAGTTTTATTTGTGAGCTCATAATAAAGAAACTTCTAAAACTATTGCTGTCTGGATTGTGATGAACAAAGCAATTGGACTAATCTGTATGCATAAGGCTGTTGAGCTGTTTTACCAGTCTTTAAAATGGCAGTGTAACCTGGTAAGCATAAAACTGAAGTTGCTATTCACAACTCTTAAAACTAGAACACCTGCAGAAGGATCTAGTGATCTGCCTCAAAAGGTGTTTAAAAATAAGTAACAAAGGACTTTTACAGATTTAAACGATGTTTAAACAACCTTGTAACTGCCAAAATCATGCCTCATGTAGTGCTGTCAAATTAAAGTGATACTGTCATGGTAAAAAATGCTTTTTTCAAAATGCACATTAATAGAGCTACTCAAGCAGAATTCTGCATTGAAATAAATTTCTGAAAAAGCAAACTTGATTTTTTCATCTTGAAATCTGTCATGGGGCTAGACACTATCAATTTCCCAGCTGCCCCATTCATGTGACTTGTTCCCTGATAATCTTCACTCTTCACTGCAAGTTGGGAGTGATATCACCTTCCCCTTCCCCCCTGCCAGCAGCCTAAAGGTACATACACAGGCCGATAAAATCTGCAGACAGTCTGCTGCTTATTGGCTCATGTATGAGGCCCTCCGACAGGTTTTACTGATTGATATCTCGCTGAAAGTTGGCCAGATGTCGATTGGACAGGACTAAAAATCCCGTCAGATCACGGCCGCATCTTAGTTGATGCGGTCCTGCAAACAGACTGCCCGTATCTCCCCTATTGTGGTCCGAATTGTTGGGCCCTAGGGCCCACTATCTTATCACCCCAATATCACCCACCTCAAGGTAGGCATATTGGGGAGAAATCCGCTTTTTTGGCAACATCGCCACATGAGCAGATCTGTGTATGACCACCCTAACAAAACAATGGGAAAGTAACCAGATAACTGCTCCCATTAAACAAGATAACTGCTGCTTGGTAGATCAAAGAACAGCACTCAATAGTAAAAACTCGTGTCCCACTGCATTCCATCCAGTTACATTGAGAAGGAAAACCAGTTACATGAAAGCAGTTCCCTCCTAAAGGGCTGGCACAAGTCACATGACCAGGGGCAGCTGGGTAAATGACAATGTCTAACCCCATGTCAGATTTCAAAATTTAACATTAAAAAAATCTGTTTCTCTTTTGATGAATGGGTTTCAGTGCAGAAATTTTTCCCATGACCGTATCCCTTTAACTTCACATGTTTAAAGCAACTATACCCCCCCTTTTTCAGCCTTGAATGGCTGCCCCTTGGCTACACAGCAGGGGTGACTGGAGAACATTGTTTGGGAGGTCCCTTAGGTTTTGGGTGTATCACAATATAATGCAGGCAAAGTAAAATAGGATTGAGCTGTTCTCACAAAGTTGCATTAATGGTGTCATGTGTTATGGGGTTCTTGCACATTTAACTGACATGCTTGTAATACTGTATATTCTAGGGACATTATATACAACTTTAATATTTTATATGGAATTTAATTTATACTACAACTTGTTCTGGGATATTGCAAATATTAAACAGGCCCTGGGATACTATGATGTAATCTGTGCAGATTGTCTTTAATTGGCTCCACCGTACCACAACACGCTTCCATCCCCTACAGAGATCCCGAACCAGGATCTTTAACAGAACAGGGGGTTTCTTCCAAGCCCAACGTTTAAAATATCTTTTTCTTGTATTTCAGTCAGTATATCCTTTGGACCAGGATATTAAGGTTAGCTAGCATCCATTCAATGAAGCATGTAAAAAGCTAAAATTGAGATGGAAAAGGGTTATTGCAGAAAAGAGTAAAATTAATCTATTTTCCAGAAGGAGGTTAAAGGGCAAAGAAAGGCAAAAATAAAATCCCATTTTTACTTTAATGAAAAAGTGATATACTTGGACTTTGCTAAAGCATTTGATACAGTGCCACACAGAAGGTTAATGGTTAAATTAAGGAATATTGACATGAATCATAGTATTTGTACCTGGATAGAGAACTGGATAAAAGACTACAAAGAGTGGTGGTAAATCAAACCCATTCTAATTGGACCAGTGTTGGTGCAGTACTGCCGGGCTCTGTACCTTGTCCTTTGCTTTTTAACTTCTTTATTAAATGGTAAGGAAAGTTAAACTAAAGAAATGTTGTACATTAAAATTGGGGCTTCTAAAAGAGGAAAATTCCTTACCGCTGGGGATAACTTTCTGGCTGACGGCAAAAGCCCAAGGAAAAAAATCTACCCTGAAGTCACCAAGAGATCTGCAGGCTTTCCTACAGACTTGAGGCATCCCGGAGCCGACTATCCCAGATTGGCAACAGGGAGAACGATTGGCATAACGAGCAAGAGGCCACCTGTAAGAGAAACAGACAACTGGCATCACCAGCTCTAACCTGTAGCTCCAACATCTGAAACACCTGCCAGTGAGTAGAGTGCAAGCTTTGCAGCCGTGTGATGTTACTGCTCTAGACCAGACATTACCACATGAGATGACTTTACCCAAGAAGAGAAAAGTTTTGCAAGCTAATTAATGCTAAACCGATAACAGACATACTCACTATTAAGTGTGTACTTGAAACTGTAATATAATATATGGTTATAACAAAAGCTATTGAAGTTCACAAATGCCAATGTAAAAGTTAATAGATATAACTGGAAATGCTGAAAGTTTATTTGAAATTGATATGTTTGGAATAACAAAACGGTTTGAAGTTTAACAATACAAGCTTAAAAGTTAATATAGACACACCTCTAGCCATTACTACTGACACACATACCCATGACATCGGTTAAAGTAACCAATAAAAAAAAAGGTAACTATAGACGTAACTGTTCCTGGGACACTGGCCTCTCTGGACCATCATGTCACCCACTACCCCCTCCACCGACCACTACTCGCTATCTCCAATATACTTTAATTTAAAAATGGGAACCGTTTTTATAAGAAACTTGGCTGTATGCAGTGAAATTATCCCTTCATCTACTGGTGTGGATAGGAATTGTCAGACGGTCCCTAACTTCTGGCAGGGAAACAATCATACTTATGAACAGCAGGGGAAGCCCCCGCCTTACCAGCCGCAGAACTCAAGCAGCTTTGCTTTTTGATCATTTATGATGATCCCTAAGAAGCCCAGACCCCACTGAGCATGTGTATGTAGTCTAGTCTTGCAAAGATGTATAACAAAGTTACAAGATGACAGCCCCCTGTGGCCAACTTTGAAAGCATAAATTATTTGTTTGATTAGGCTTGTGGTGCAGTAAGTTCATGTACATAAGACTTTGTTTTTTTTTTCCCTTGGCCTTTAAGAAAGGATTGGATGATTTCTTGAGCAAAGTAATATATGTGAGTCTATAAATAAGCATTTGTATGTAGGAGCTCTGGGGTTTCATTAGGAGGGTTCGGTTGGGCCAGGCACAAGGATTCGGTTCGGCCAGGCACAAGGATTTGGCTGGATTCGGTGCATCCCTACTTTTTGGAACACAGATAGTGGGCAGTGCCAATAAATACTACTGTCCTATAGTCATTGCCCATAGAACAAAGATCAACAGCAAGAAATCACTGAATATCTCAGCAAACAAACTTTGGACAGAGGCAACAGAAACTTCCATTCCCAGGTTATAAGGTGCATTGTTAGCTGACACTGCATTATTTATTGCTTAGCAAATGGTAGTTTACACACTGCTAGTAAGGCCCAGTCCCACACTGAATCTGAGCATGCTTTTATTAATTGGATAACAAGGTGTTGAGTATATAAAGGGAGCAATGATCCTTACATGCTGTCATTTACAAGCTGCATATTATTTTGTGATATCTGTATGTCTATATTCAAACAACAACTTAACCCAAATTACCCACAATCAATCGGTGTAAGAAAAACATTTTACTCCCCACTGAGCCCTTGAGTGTGGAATTCACAGCAATGCAGTCACATATCAGATGCAGCAGTTTGAACCCTTCAAATATAGAGCACCTAATTCATATGTGTCACAATATATTATTCTCCATATCTAAGATGTATTTGTTTTACCTTTATCCCCATTTTCTTGTCAGGTGCACAGTAGTATTTTTCTTTAAGGCAAGAATTTTCTATGTACTCATTATAATCAAGTTTTTGTACAGAAAAACTATTTTAGTGATTTTTTTTTTTTTTAAATCAACATTTTGTGAGAATGCTAATTAGGCAATACCATAGGTTTTTAGGTTCTTTAAAATAACAATAAAATAAACATTTTCATACCAGAACATACCACTAGATGGCAGCATGTCTACTCTTATTCTCTTCACACAAGGCTCATCTACAAAACTGGGGCAACAGCTCATTATGGCAGGTGCTAATCCCAGAGTTTCCTTGTGTATGTGCACCCTATACTTGTGCAGTTGTGTCTGTCTGTCCCTTTGCTTGATGGACAGATAGACCACAGGTGGCTATTTAAACATACTGCTTGTGGGGCAGACTAACTACTTGAAGCTGGTAGTTAGTCCTTTAAGTGCCCCCCACAGTTTGTCCATGTGTTATAGGGACCACTAAGAAAAATGATAACCCCCAATATATAATGAAACTATGAACCTGCAAATAGTAAGACATTATCACTGTATGACTCCAAGCTACCCTCAACGTGAAAGGATATGATGAACCCGGTTTAAAAGGCCTTCAATGTACTCAATCAACCTCACATAGAAACTTCAAAACAAGTTGCAAAGTGCAGAAATTGCCCTACCTTTTTCACCAAGTGACACAAAGCTTTGTACCTATAGAATGTAGTGCAAAGAGTTTTACGTCACTCTGACTGCAGCTCTGCCCAGGTAAATGGCTTATGGGTGGCCCTTGGTCTTGGTTGACCTTCCTCCACTAATTAACTGCCCATGGCAGACTTTATGTTCAGGGCACCCTTGCACCCAGCAGCACTTTACTCTGCACCCTGTGCCACAGCCTGCAATGAAAGAGCTGCAAGCGCCCCATAAATGAGATCAAACACTGGTGTCTCTATCATTTATAAGTCAGCCTAAGTAGCTACTAATTTTTTCTTTCATTATTGAATCATTGTCACTATAGTATTATTGTTGGGAAGTGGTATGGAATCATAATGTTAACTAAGGGGTTTTCAACTTCCATGCACTTTTTTTTCACATCAGGTATTTTCATAATGTTTACCTGAAATAACTGCTTTCCATTTTCTTTTATTTCTGGCCATTTTTTAAAAATTGAAGTTTATTGTTCCTCCATCTGGTGTTTCAGTTTGGCAGCTCAGTGATCCACGTGCAGTAGTGATGTGCGGGTCAAGAAAAACTCAACCCGCACCCACCCGACCCTTGTCCACCCAGACCTGACTTCTGCCCTCCATTTATAGACCTGTGTCCGCCCGTCCTGCGGATGACATCACAAAAAGGGCAGGCACTTGCCTATAAAACTGGAAGCCAGCAGTATAAAGTCACAAAGGTCGACCCAAACCGAGGTCATGCGGGTATGGGTCTGCTCGTACATCACTTACATGCAGATTCTGAACTATAACAATTTGCTACATTCGTTGATGCATTTCTTAGCAGCATCTGATGGATATTAGCAACTATTATATCTAGTCTAACAGCCAGTGCCAGTCTTAAGCACATTGGACCAATTTTGCCTAATTGGGCCCTGCTCTTATGGGGGCCCCGCTCCAGTGCAAGC
The DNA here is from genome assembly GCA_024363595.1 of Xenopus borealis. Lineage (NCBI taxonomy): Eukaryota > Metazoa > Chordata > Amphibia > Anura > Pipidae > Xenopus > Xenopus borealis. The sequence goes on from CM044438.1 coordinate 101,389,862, forward strand.
TCTGATTGCTATTCGCTTAATCCCCCAGTAGCCCAAACTACCCCTAATCAAGATTGACCCAACCTACTCAGACCTGATTGGCCCAGGCCACAGTTGACCCTGATTGGCCCAGCCCACCCCCAAACCCAAGTCAACCAGCCTGCCCCAAACCCAATTGAACCAAATAACAAGTGAAATGCATTAATGTTGTATATATAATCCATGGTGCTGCACAAACACAGTTTACAGTGGTAACCAAAATTTGCACTTTTTTTTAGCACACATCTTAGTAAACATGCCCCTTAGATTAAAAAAAAGTGAAGGAACATTTTCTCCCAGTTGCCTAGCCTGCCCCATCCCCAACTGTCTCTTGGACAGAGGGGAAAGCAGCCACTATTTGCCCATCCAGCTCTGTGATCCTGCGACAGACAGCAAAGTTCCTTCTAGGGGGCCCTGCCAAAATGGTTCCAATTGGGCCCCGCACTTGGTACGACCGGCCATGCTAACAGCTGCCTGTAATGAAACTCAGGGACAAAGATAACAAATAAATGTAATATTGTATATTGTTCCTACTTGTTCCTAACAGCTTGCAGCAACAACAATGCACCCCCAAGCTGCTATGATGAATTACACATAAAACACTAATTACGGCAAGGATTCCCTCAGAATTATCACTAGCCTGGACGTGGAACCACTCAGCATCTTGTTTAAAAACATGTGTGAATAGCCCTTAGGGATCAGCTAGTTGGAATGAGAAAGGGATTACGACCTCAGCCTGGCAATTATAGGCCAGTAAGTTTGACATCTGTGGTTGGAGAATTCTTTGAAGGCTTGTTAAGAGATCACATTCAAAATTTTGCCCCAGTGAATGGTATTATGAGCATGGCATATAGCATATCATGGCATATGGTATAACAGCATGGCTTTATGAAGGATAGGTCATGTCAGATGAATTTGATAGCTTTTTATGATGAGGTAAGTAAGATGCTGGACAGTGGGGATCTGTAGATGTGATCTATTTGGATTTTGATACCGTGCCCCACAAACGACTGCTTTCTACACTAAGGTCTGTTGGGCTTAATGAAGTAAGAAACTTGGATAGGAAACTGGCTACAGAATAGGGTACAGAGGGCGGTTGTTATTGGTACATTCTCTACTTGGAGTAAGGTTCTTAGTGGGGTCCATCGGGCTCTGTATTGGGCCCAATTTTATTTAACTTGTTCATTAATGACTTAGGGGAGGGTGTTGTAAGTAATGTATCAGTATTTGCAGATGACATAAAACTATCCAGCCCAATTAATTCAATCCAGGATGTGGCATCCTTGCAACAGGATCTTAACAAACTGGCAATCTGGGCAGCTAAGTGGAAAATGAGATTCAATGTTGATAAATGTAAATTCATTAATGGGACTGCACTAGGAAAATCCATTATGGAGAAGGACTTGGAGTCCTTGTAGATGTCCTGTAGCAAGCAATGCCAGTCAGCAGCATCAAGGGCAAATAAAGTCTTGAGATTTATTAACAGGGGCAAAGATTCACAGGAGGAGGGTGCAGTTTGTCCACTGTATAAAGCACTGAGCATCTAGAATATGCCGTACAGTTTTGGTCTCCATCACTCAAACAGGACATTATTGTATTAGATTAGAGAGGGTACAGAGAAGGGCAACTAAGCTGGTAAAAGGTATGGAAAATCTTAGCTATGAGGAAAGACTGGCCAAATTGGGGATGTTCACGCTGGAGAAGAGGCGCTTAAGGGGTGATATGATAACTATGTTTAAATATATAAGGGGATCATAAAATAATCTCTCTAATGCTTTATTCACCAGTAGGTTTTTCCAGCTGACACGAGGTCACCCATTCCAATTAGAAGAAAGGATATTCTGCCTAAATATTTGGAAGGGATTTTTTTACAGTGAGAGCTGTGAAGATGTGGAATTCTCTCCCTGAATCAGTTGTACTGGCTGATACATTAGATAGCTTTAAGAAGGGGTTGGATGACGTTTTAGCAAGTGAGGGAGTACAGGGTTATGGAAGATAGCTCATAGTACAAGCTGATCTAGGGACTAGTCCGATGGCCATCTTGGAGTACGGAAATATTTTTTTCCCCCTCTGAGGCAAATTGTAGAGGCTTCAAATGGGTTTTCTTGCCTTCCTCTGGATCAGCTAGCAGTTAGGCAGGTTAAAATAGAGTTAAAAGGTTGAACTTGATGGATGTGTGTCTTTTTTCAACCTAGCTTATTATGTTACACGATTAATTGTGATAGACTGTTTCTATGGTTACTGCTTGGGTGTCCGTTTGCTCCTATGTAAAAAAATAAACCCTTCTGTTTTTATGTAATTTTTCCGTCTTTGGCTAAAGAAAATTTTAAAGCTGATGGTGTCACTCCCTATTAATAGAAAGGAAGAGCAACTGGCACAAGAAACAAGGCACAGCTGAAGAACAGAAGCTTCACCACATACAGGAAACAAAGGCAGTATTTTTCTTTTTCAACTTTTAGTCCCCTTCAAAGAAAAAAATCTATTTAAGTTATAAATAACTTAATGCTTTGAAACACTGTAAAATAATAAATGACCTCAAGACATGACATCAAATATTCTAGTTCTATAGACGTATAGCTTTTCTAATAGCTTCACAAGAAATGGGAACTTCCCATTGGAAGCGGCAAGTGAGGATATGCAGCTACAATGTCAGCACTTTTTCCTTCAAAAAAACCACAGTCCAACCACAGATACTGAGAAATATTGTGCCTTTCAATAATGGTCCAAATTAAGTTGGCCATACACAGGCCTATAGAAGCTGTGGACAGATCAAGTCGGCATCTTATTGGCCCATGTATGGGGCCCTCCGATGGGCTTCACAGATCGATATCTGGCCGAAAGTCAGCCAGATGTCGAACGGACGGGACTGAAAATCCTGTCGGATAGCGCCCGCATCTGTTCGTTGATGTGGTCCCACGATCCAACCGCCTGTATCTCCTTTATTGTGATCCGATCATTGGGCCCTAGAGCCCATGATCGAATCACCTTGATATCACCCACCTCAAGGTGGGCATATCGGAGAGATATATGCACATTTGGCAACATCCACAAACAAGCGGATCTCTCCGTGTATGGCCACCCTTACTGTGTTCTCAGGGTTCTAGTGGAGTAACAAAGGGAACTAGTAATTTTAAAAAGGAACCACCTCCAGACCCCCAAACCAATGAACTATTTAATGTAAAAATCAAGCTCTTTTGCAAATTGCGACATTTTAAAATTCCTTTATTTGCAAACACTTCACCCAGACTGCTTTGTTCAGAGAGCTTAGTTGCTCTCTCTCATTGTTAGCTCATTTAACAACCAAGAACAAGGAATAAGAGCAGAGAGACGCTTCAGAAGAGGTTTCCTGCATCAATTATCTACATTTCTACTGACTGGCTTATCCACCAGCGCAGTACCTAGCTTAAGAGTTGCCACCTGACCTGTATTCCACTGATCTTGCCAGTAAATTTGTAATTGCCTGTTGTTAGGGTTGCCACCTGGCCCAATGTTATTAATAGGAAAAAAAGATAAATATATATGAAGACTGGCATTTTTTTCCAGAAAAGGTGGCAACCCTACCTGTTGTTCCACACCCACCATAACACATTGCATTGCTTTTCTCTTACTTGTGGCTGAGATCAGGATGGAAGAGGAGTACATAATGTTCCTACTGGAGGGAAGGCAGGGACAATTTTTTTTCCCAGTGTCCCACTGGCCATGTCCAACCCTGGATCCACCCAAATCTCTCCCCAATCCCCATACTCAGGTCAACACTGTCCTCAGCTGTACCTCTTGCCCAATATACCACATTTCTGCTGCATTGGCCCAATCCTCCTGCACCCCCTTCTGTGTTATTATCTCTTTTTTGAAGCAAACCAGACCCTTTTTGCATCATAACCCAGTACCCGACCCAGTATTTTGTCCTTAGGTGGCATTGCTGTTGCTTATTGTGAAATGAGAAATGTAAAATTCCTAATGATATAAAAACAAAAGGAAATTACATTCATGTGTGCAGAAAAGCAGTCTGAACAATTTTACATTCAATGTGGGGGTATTTCGTTTCTCTTTACTAGTATATATCCACTACAGCCATATTGGTGGCATAAACAATCCTCCTGGGATTTTAAAATGTCTAAATATTTTTAGTAGCCTTGAGGTACATTACCGTAACCCTGTTATTTGGAGTATAACTAATTTAAAGTCCACACGAATATCTAGGTTTCAAAAGGCAGAGCCTTGGGACAGAGGGACGTAAATATAGTTTACTGATAAGTGCCCAATGTGTATTTATTTTTTTTACTGTATTTTTTTTACCAAGATACAGTATACAGTCTTTCATTACACAGGCTATGCTTTCTGAATACCATTGTATAGCTGTGAGGCCAGTTTGGTTAAACACAGTAAGCACAATGCAAAGGCAACATGTGCCACTGCCCTAAGATGCACAGACACAAAGACAACACAAAAGCTCAAAGCCAGACTCAAACTTGGCAATCTGACTCTGAATCAACTTTGTACCAAGACTTGTTTTCAATAACTGTATTTTCTCACTTGGTAAAAATTAACGCAATCCCATCATAAAGCTATCTAATTGATTTCGACTACACATTTTTTTTCCTGGTAGATTTCAATTCCCCTAAAATTAATTCACTTTAGATGGTGACTTTTTAAATATAACCATAGAGGCTATTATGGGTTATTGGGTTTTTTACTTCTTTACAAGGGCACAGACATATTGCTGGTTTCCCCAATGTGTTCTCCTAGGTTAATCTCTTTCAAACCATTATCCTGCCTCCCCCCAAAAATACAATGCAGACAAACACAGACGCTGTAATAATTGGAAGCACAGGCACAGGTGCAAAAAAATGGTTCACTGAGCCAGAATCGGACTGGGCCAGCGGGCCCACAAGGGCCAGGGCCCAACGGTTTCTACCGGATGGGGGTGGGGGCCAGGGCAGAAGTTGTGGCTGCGGCGGGGGGGGTCAGAGAGTGGGTTGCGGCTGGATCAGAAGCCCCGATGGGCCTCATACCCTTCAGTCCAATGCTGGACTGAGCCCATTTTTTGCACTTTGCACCATGCCTTCCAGATTATGAACAAGCCCTCTTTTCTTTCTTGTTAAAACTTCCTTATTGCTATGTTAAAGAAAAGGCAGTCACATTTTAGAAATAATAGAGGCAAAACAATAGATACATTTACCCAAGAGGGCTGTGTGTTGATTTTACTCCTAATTATCTCCCTTTCAATATATCCTTTAAAACAACAATAAACTCAACAACACTGTATGCCAGTAACACCAATAATACTTAAAAAGCACTTGTCCTTCCCCTTTCACTTATTTTTCACTGCAATCTGGAAGTGAAACTCGCTTCTATTGGGAACAAAGGTCCCTTTCCTCTTTCTATGGTGTTGACAGGGGACTTTTAAACATAAATGTTAGGCAGACAGATAAATGCATTATATAGAGAATTTAACATATTGCCCAAGGAAAACAAAAGAACCAAGTATCCCTGCAATATTGAACATCCCCTGTTTGCATAATAAGGTGTGTGCTGCTTGCATAGATTTAGTTTGTGCTACTGTTATATAAACAGTCATCCATAAAAGGTCTGGCTATCAAGAAAGAGGTCATATAAAAATCAGCATTAATTAACAGCCAATACAGAAATAACTTAACATTCCAGGATAACTGTAATAAGAGGAGATGGTTATGCATACACTATGCTTTTATGGGACTGGGCTCAGAAGCATTGCCAGATATCCTATTGTTGCAATTTTATAATCTCTTTGAAGTGCTGCATAATTTGTTGGTGCTGTAGGGTAATATATTTTTATGATTCAGGTAGAGTTACCATCTATGGTTACCTTTCCCTTGGCTGAACGTCGCTGCTACATAACGGGCACAATTTGTGTAGAACAAAGCACAATGTGCTGGTGAATTCTTTATTCATGCTCAAATGCTAGTGCTTGTTATTCATGTAATGACCATGGGTTCTGAGAGATGTTAGATGTGTGTCTGTCTCCACCACAATATGGCAGCCTTGTTTCTCTTTTCTGCCACCCCTTAGGTTTTGATCACTGTTGGTTTTATCTACTGCCCATCCTCTGATTCTTGAGTAGTCATCCATATAGATCACCTTACTATTGATGCCAACTAATACAGACAATAACATATGGAAATACCCTTCTTTTCTCTGCTGCCTTCCGCTGGGGTCTCCTAGGATTTTGAGTCTGTACTTGTACCCTCCTATTACTTATAATAATAGCGCTACTTGTCCTAACTCCAACCATTCTCTCTGCCCCTCAATCAGGCAGCACTTGCAGTGGCTTGTACAGTCTTTCCAGCATGATCCTAAAGTCACCTTAAAGGACAAGGAAAGGCAAAAAAAAAATCCAATTTTTACTTTCTTTAATGAAACCTGACAGTATGCAGTGAAATTCTCCCTTACATAGTAACATAGTAAGTTAGGCTGAAAAAAGACTCACGTCCATCAAGTTCAACCTTTTTAACTTTTTTTTTATTATTTTAATTTTAACTGCAAGTTGATCCAGAGGAAGGCAAAAAAAAACATCCGAAGCCTCTCCAATTTGCCTCAGAGGAGGAACAAAATTCCTTCCCGACTCCAAAACGGCAATCGGACTAGTCCCTGGATCAACTTGTATAACGAGCTATCTTCCATAACCCTGTAT
>CM044438.1:101412473-101431244 GCA_024363595.1 Xenopus borealis
TTGGGTTGTGGGTGGGTACAAACTCATCAAACTCACCCACATTGTCCATGTGTAAGAGTCATTTGGGACTTATTGCCTTCAGCTACCTGCTGTGCTGTGTATATAGATATATATATGTGTATTAGCGCCTGTGTGCGTTACTACTGTCCACTGCATATATAAATGCCTTTGCAGCCACATTTACAAAAGCACTTTCATTGTGGTTATCTAATGTACACTGTCAGCATTTAGCAATCATGCTTATACCTTAATATATAAACACACATGCTATACACTCAAGCAGTAACATGACATGAACATACTGTGCCTTGGTTACTGTAAATGCATTGTACCTAACCACAAGTACACAATGCCATGCCAGCTCACACCCTCCTGGGCGGGGTGCTCTCTTGTTCTCAGACCTCACTCCCTGCCAGATCTGATCTTTTTCAATAGAGCCAATCGCCCTTTTCCCTTACAAACAATGGACAGTCCGGGTATATTGTCTAACTGAGCAGGAAAGTCTAAATATAACTTCACAGGCACTCTCCCTCTCACTAAATCTCTGTCCATCCCTCATTTTTCCTCTGTTCCCCTTACATTGCCACCTCCATGAAAACTATATAAAATCATGCACGTTTGTACTGTATATACAGCATTTTTAATACATAGTGTACATCAGCCCAATATCGCTCACCTCAAGGTGGGCATATCGGGTAGAGAATCTGCTCATTTAGCACATCGCCAAACAAGTGGATCTCTCCCCAATATGCCCACCTTTAGCCTGCATCCTCCAAACCCCACAATGCCCTGCACATTTTATTTCAATAAGGAAAGGAACAACACATTGCAATGCATTGTGGGTTATGTAGTTCCTGCATGCGGTGAAGAAGTTGTTACAATTTGTAAAATCAGTGTTTTAATCCCTCCTTCCCTGCCAGGATTTCACATAATGGAGAAAGAGAAGAACTGTTAAACAGCTGGATTTCAGCAGAGAAAATGGCATATATTCATACTTTTTGAAGAAAAAGGTAACTGTGATGGGTATATTAGGGGTTTCTGTGTTATGTGGGCCCCTTTATCAAATTTTGGTTTGGAAGCCAGAGTTCCCCTTTAAATGGACAATAGCTGAACTGGCCTAATGAACAGAATAATGGAAACAATTTAAAGGAAAGAGTCAAACGTTGCTGCCCATGTGACTATATGACTCATGTTTCTAAACAATAGGCCACAGTGGGGCAGGAATAAGGTCTTCTGTATGAAGCGCCATTGCTGGAGGAATAAATGGTGATGATAAAGATGATGATTTGGACTAGATTAAGCCTCCTACGAGTTGACAAAAGATACAAGATTTATCAGTTTACACATTTCTCCTGGATAATGGCAAAGATTCATATTGTTCATGTAAGGCTCAGTATTATATAGCAATTGTCTTTTGTTTTTCAAGTATCCAACAAAACATAATAGGCATCTGGAAATGAGGATAGGCACTGGTATGTATCGTGAGAGCAAGCCCAATACATAATAATACTGCGTGATACAAACATCATTAGCTCACTGGAGGTGACAAGTCTCATATTGTGTGCAGCCGACTATACGCCTTCTAATATGCTTTGGGGAAAACAATTCCCACACTGTGTGCTGCTAACAATAAAATTCTCATCTGGTATAGAGATAACTGTTCTCATTTTCATATTGTGCTCAGCCAGCTGTTACACTCTGCAGAATAATCAAATCTCCTTTTCATATTTGGTTATAGTACAGTCACATCTCATACCATGTCTTAAATGGGCCAGTAAAGGTTGTAGAACAGCAGAATGGATATTCAACTCCGTATAGCACTCCCGTATATATAGTGCTTGGCTGTGGGTACCCACCCTTCACCACTGTGAATTGCTAGCGCAAGCAAGGGTTCATGGGTAATGACTTTCTGAGCACAGGGCTGCTGTATGCTGTGAACACAATTTTATCTGTTTTCATGTACAGCAACATTGCATTACCGGGATACTAGTTCTGCTTTAAACATTTTACTTGCTTTAGCATTAGAAATAATCATATAGTATATTATATAATATACAGTAGCATTTTGAGGCAAATTAACTAAGCAAACAGACTAACATTTTATAGCCTGCTCGCCATTATCTAACTGTATCTATCAAACACAGTCAACTGTAGGCAACTAGTAAGTGGAAAATGGTATAAGGAATGGAAGGTGGAGGGACGTTCTGAGCATTAAATGCTTAAATTGATACAGAGACAAAAGCTGTAGCACAAGGTAAATATTGTAGTCAATGTGGAAGAACTGGGTTGTGAGTATAAACAGTGTGCAGTGTTGCCTAATATTTTATTGAATGGAGATGTGTAAATGTAGTCCTTGAATAACCCCATCCAACAGGTTAGGCAGTATTATCTGCCTCCATCTAAAGATCTCAGTCTAATTAGGAATACAAAGTCTGGCTATGATTTTTAACTAACACATGAAAGAAAATATTATTACTAATGCGGTATCAGTGTGCAGTTTTACGCTGCTTATATCATGCCTTTGGCACAGTAACATTAAAGGGATCCTGTCATGAGAAAAAAAAATTCGAAATGCATCAGTTGATAGTGCTGTTCCAGAAAAATTCTGCATTGAAATCCATTTCTCAAAAGAGTAAACAGGTTTTTTATATTTCATTTTGAAATCTGACACGGGGCTAGACATATTGTCAATATCCCAGCTGCCCCAAGTCATGGGACTTGTGCTCTGATAACTTCAATCACTCTTTACTGCTGTACTGCAAGTTGGAGTGATATCACCCCCTCCCTTTCCCCCACCCAGCAGCCTAACAACAGAACAATGGGAAGTTAACCAGATAACAGCTGCCTAACACAAGATAACAGCTGACTGGTAGATCTAAGAACAGCACTCAATAGTAAAACCCATGTTCCACTGCGTACTATTCAGTTACATTGAGAAGGAAAAACAACAGCCTGCCAGAAAGCAGTTCCCTCCTAAAGTGCTGGCACAAGTCACATGACTGGGGCAGCTGGGAAATTGACAAAATGACTAGCCCATGTCAGATTTCAAAAATTAAAAATAAAACAATCTGTTTTTTTTCCTTTGAGAAATGGATTTCAGTGCAGAAGTCTACTGGAGCAGCACTATTAACTAATGCATTTAAAAAAAAAAAAAAAAACACGTTTTCCCATGACAGTTTACCTTTTAAGTGCTATATCGACTAGGCAGTGTCACTGAATGCTATTCTGTATAGATTGCTCCCTTTTGTGAGAGTGAATTCCTCCCAGCCAGCATTGTAGCATGATATTAGCAATGTTAATCTGTTAAAATCTCTATTATAAAGAGTGTGAATTGCAAAAAAGAAGACCACTCTGAGCAACATTCATTTGTGGTAGATGAGGGTTAGATGTTTGAATGATTTTGGCCAATCTTATATATTTAGTCTGCTTGTTTGACAGAACAAATAGAAGCTAAGCCTTGTAATAATAAGTTACCTACTATTAGTTGGCAAAGTTGGCCCCAGTAACAAATTAAGTGTTGTTTATCTACTGTATATACAGTGGCGTAACTAGATATTACTGGGCCCCACAGCAAATTATTTCTCAGGACCCCAAAATGTCTAGAGGTTGACATGTTTTATTGTATATGAATAATATTACTAACTAAGCTGTGGCTAACTATTATGGGCAGCTCATTTACATTTCTAAAGTAATTGGTTCATTTACATATTAAAGACAGACCCAATTTGCATTTTTAGGTGAGCAGCCCATTTACATTTTAAAGCAAGCAGCCCATTGGGCATTTGCCCGAACCCACAGATTGCCAGTCCAGGACTGATGTATAGGAGTATATTTCACATTCACTGTCAGCTACACTTGCAATGCATATGGGCTGCACTCTAACCCTTCTGAAAGCAGAATTCCATTTCTTCTTAAAATGACTTTGATTTCATATACTGTATTGGCAGCACTGTACTGCCCTGCAACCACACAGCATCCAATTTGTCTGCTTCCCCTATGGTTTCACCCTTGCATCTATATCAAATTCTTCCTGCTGTCATGCAAGACAAATACATTTTACATAGTCATCACCCATTCAGATATAGAAAAAGCTTGGATTGGTAGCTCCACTGGACTGTGCCTCCATCTTCCTGGAACTGTAACTGGATACATATTTCTTAACTTCAGTGTACATAAATGTTCCCCTTTCTGTAATATGTTGTATAAATACATTGTTGGAAATGTGCAGTGTTGCATATATAAGTAGAAAGCTATAAAGTGTATATTTATACTGCATGTACATAAAAAATGTGAACCGATTGTGATATATGTGACCAAAGAGGCAGATCTCAAATAAAATGAGAAAAATAGTCCTCAGGCTCTTATATACCTATAATTTATAGATACAGATGTGATATAATCCAATAAACTGTCCTATTTAGCTTCTCTCAAATCTTTAACAGCATGCAAATAAATGAAGTTTTCCCTTCCGTGATACTATATACTAACACTGCACCAAGAAATGCCAATGAGACAACTCTTACATAAAAGCCAAATCTTTTCTTTTAAATGGAAACAGCTACTGGCATTTTTAACAGCTATTTCAGGGCCAGAACTAGGGATAAGAGAAGAGGCACCTATCTAGGGCACAACAATGAGGGGGAGCTGGGCAGATGCCTTTTGAAGGGCCCTCAGCCTACCCCTAGTCTGGGTTTGTGGGCTGCCTGGTTCCCGGGGTTTGCAGGTCTCTTTTGTGTTCACCCCCATGCACAACGTCACTTCGCATGGAGGGAGTGAGGTGACTAACCATGTTAAAACAACAATAGTTGTGAGTCCAAAAATCAGTCAGAGGTAGTTAAAAGCACAACAATGTTTATTAGGACATAGTAGACAATGGCTTAACACTTTTTGTGCCTGTTGGTGCACTTATTTGGAGTAAGTGCCCCAGCAGGCATGAAACGCGCTAGGCAGGTTCAGATGGAGCTGGAGGGTGCCCTGCTGGCCACAGACATGCTGCTGCATGAGAGGAATGTTTTTGCCGCGACCGGCCTGCAAAGGACCCTGGCATTAGACTGTTGTCTATTATGTCCTAATAAACATTTTTGTACTTTTAACTACCTTTGACTCATTTTTGGAGGTATTCACGGTTATTGTTGTTTTTTTCATGGATATGTGTGGTCAGGGGTGAACTGTGAGTGTATCCTCCTCCTTCTTATGCAACTCCATTTACTGGTAGTGCCAACATTGGCCTTTGGCTCCTACTCTTTTTGCTTTTGTTATTGGCTAGGGTGCCCAGTTGCTTACCGTGAGCAAATTGTCAGGAACCAAGAAACCTGCCAGTAAACTCTTGGAATATAATTTGTTGCTCATCCTGTACTACCCAACAGAGCTTAAATTCTATATTATGATATTATGGTAGATATATATATTAAATATATTAAGTCTGGGATTGAGGATGCCTATCTCATTCCCTTTCCAAAGCCAGATGTTCCCCTGGATCAGCATTTATCCATGTTGTAATGATTGGTTTCATTCGTACCCACAATGTATTTCCCCTTCCAAACTCCTTACAGTATAAAGAAAAATCTCTATCATTACATATTCGGACACGGAAAAAGAGCTGCCTACTCTTCCTGCCCTCTGGACTGTTGCTATATTTTGTCTAGGAACCGTGGGTGCTCCCCCTTCAGTTCCGTGTGTCACAAACAGGATCAGACAAGACAAACAGAGCTGTTTTTTCCTCCTGGCTAAGGCAATAAATGACTCAGCGAATGAGAGGTGAAAGGCTTGTGTGTATTGCCCTCCATACAGAGCTGCTATGAGTTCATATCACCTGGAGGCAGGAGAGAGAGTTGATTTCACACTCCTGGCTATTTGGGAAGGTGTGAGCGTTTTTGCTCATGACATCAGCATTTGCAGTAGAATTTCGAGGCATTCTGTTAGTTTACGTGCGTGCATTTATGATAAAGCTGTTTAACTTTCCAAATGTTTAGGAGAATTCCTGCAGTGTTCTCATTCATTATTAAAATCATAACAGAACTGACAAGACAATGATCTGTTTCGCATTACACAGCCCTCCCCACTAAACTCTCTATACGTACTGTTAGCATCTTCAACCATCTTATTGTAGTGGCAATGATTTCAACTGGGCTCTGAGACATGTAGGGGCCCAAATATGTGAAAAGATTTTACAATTTTAAGAGGAATATAAAAAAACATTTCATTTAAACATTTCACATGCAGGGGTTTATGTGTTTTGCTGGATAGAAAATGACGTTTGGGGGCTGTTAGTAAGGGGGGCCCTCCAGCAAATTTTGTTCTACCTGAAATAAAATCCTAGTGTGGGTTTTCTTTGTATTAAATGCACAAATGGTGCATTAAATATGTTGAAAAATATAAGAAATACACACTGCTGTACAAAACACTGTCAACACAGGTGTATGCTGCAGGGAGGCTGTTGTTTATTAATGAGAGGTTAGGGGTAAAGTGTAAGGGGGCGGTATAAAAAGTGTGTCTGTGACATACAAGTTACATCATTGCGTTGAAATTCAATTTCATGTCTCGCGGCTGCCCCCTCTTACATTGACTTCGTCTGCTACCACTGCAGGTGGTACATGTTCAACATGCTATTTTATTTTTAAATTCCCTTTCCCATCTCTGGCTAAGGGTGTCTGCTTGGGGTACCTTGGGATCCTTCAGCTGAGGAGGATGTGGTTTAAGATGCTAAATAAAATCTATATATGTATATCTATATAGTTTTGTATGCAGAAATATGAATTAAATATGCAGTGCATACAGTTGCCAAGCAAACGTGAATAAAATTAGATTTTGTATACTTTTTTGTATGCTGTGGTGGGGGGATGATACTGACATGTGCCGGGTTGGATACTGGGTTGTCAGTTGGATATGGTGGAAAAGTTTAGCTGCCTGTGCACCATATTTGCCAATGTTTGGTGAAGCTCCTCTTCATTTCTACAGCTGTCAGCTTGAATGAACAAAACAATACAAAGGTAGCCATACCATGGATGGCCACCTGTATGATCTAAGTCAGTTTGCCCTGAGGGCCAACTGGTCAGATAATTACACTGGTACAAACCTGAACCTATGTTTATAAATTAGTCTAGCTGAGGGTGGTCTGGCCTACCCCAAAGCAATTTATGGAGAGGGGTTTCCCTTGAAAATCAGGAGACAGTTTTACAAGAATCCAGAAATGTAAATATTTAAGCAGAGCATTTTTTGTAACATAGGTTGACATGCTCATCATCTATATTAAAATGCTGTCCAAACATCATTATAGCCTCTGATTAAATCTAACATATAGAATTATTAAATCTAGGAGCTTAAATCCTTTGCATTTTACTGGTGGGTATCCCCTTATTTCACTACTTCTTATCTTACGTTAAACATCCTCCTAATGTTTTCTGCACATGCCGCTGCACAATAGCTGCTGGAATGCCCTCTAGCAGCTCAGCACATAGTAAGCATTTTGGATTAGTCAGCCCTTCCTGCCCCTGTGCTAGGGGGGTGCCAACAACTGGGACCATCCACCTGGGATCCGGTCTGAGTCAGTGTCCAGGAACAACCAAGAACTCTCAAGGAGGTAAACAGGAACTGCTGGGACAGTCGATAAAGTCCATTTAAGGATCTCACATCCTTCAATATACCTTTTATCTAGCTCTGCCAACTGAATACCAGTATGATGACTAAGCCATAACCCGAGTCACTACAAAACACAGAAAATACCAAATAAGGCAATCTGTTGTAAGAGATATAGATATAGGTATAGATAATTAGACATATAACTAGATAGACAGATAGATGGATAGATACATAGATAGATAGATACATAGATAGATGATAAAGTAGATAAACACAAAGCTTCATCTTCTGTAAGCAACAATAAATGATTACCCCTTTAGACACACCAATAACACCCCAAGAATTAGAAGAGAAAATAAAAGACCTACAATGCAAAAAAATTATACAGATGTAATCCTGGCAGAGATGATTAAATACAGCTCCCCAGAAACATGCTGCAATAGCAAAACTATTTAACCTTGTCCTTAGTGTTGGCCGCTTCCCTCAGATATTGAACCAAGGCCTCATAACACCCATCTACAAAAGTTGAGACCGATTTGACCCAGCCAATTACAGAGGGATCTAAGTGGGCAGCACAATGGGCAAACTGTTCAATAGTATCCTAAACAGGCAAATCCTCATATTACTAACTCAGCACCATGTCCTCAGCCAAAGCCAAGCAGGGTTCATGCAAAACCATCGCACCACTGCTCACATCTACACCCTGCACAGCCTCATCAGGGACCATGTCCCTGATTTACCTGTTTTGTAGATTTTAAAAATGATTTTGACTCAGTGTGGTACGCAGGTCTATTCCTGAAACTTCTGGAGAGCGGGATAGACATATGAAGACATATGAGGGAAGACATATGATGTCATAAAGAGCTCATATACTGAGAACCTATGCAGGGTGAATATTAACGGGAAGAGAAGCGAGTGGTTCTGGCAAGACCATGGAGACAGACAGGTCTGCAACCTGAGTCCAAATCTGTTTAACGTCTACACTAATGAACTGAATCACACTGAATGGCACTGACAGCTATATCTATGAAACCTATGGCCTAGAAATCAACCAATCAGGGAGCTTCAAACCAGCAATAACTCCTCTAAAAGAAAAGGCATGCAGGACCTTCCATGCCATCAGAAGACACCTGTACCACCTTAAACCACCGGTGAGAGTCTGGTTTAGAATCTTCGACAGTGTCATCACTCCTATCCTCCTGTATGGTAGCGAAGTGTGAGGTCCTTTCACTTACCCAGACCAGTCCAAATGGGATTCTAGCCCAACAGCAATATTTCACCTAGAATTCTGTAACCTTCTCCAGGTCCACAGGAACACCTCAAACTCTGTCTGTTGGGCTAAGCTTGGCAGACTTCCCATACTGTTTGCCAAACAGAAGAGGGCGCTGTCATGCTGGACACACCTACAAAACAGCAGCCCCATGACCTAACACCATAAAGCCTGGCTGAACAACCAGACCCAGGGCAAACCATGCCCCCTGAAAAAAATCATCAGCACCCTGCCCAGCTAAGACTCCCACCAACTGACAAAAGGCCAAATAACACAAAAATAAACAAATCCAAAGAACAATATGTCCGTGATTGGAGGAATAAACTATCAAACTCCTGGAAACTTTCCATCTACCAAACACTGAGGAGGTAGTACATACTGGCCCAATATCTGGAAAAATTACAGAACCCCAAAGACAGATAGATCCTCAGTATGTACAGACTGAGTGTCCACAACTTGGAGATTGAACTGGGATGACACAGACAGACCTACAGACACAGGGAGAACAGACAGTGCCAGAGATGTGACCAGGAGGCAGTGGAGGATGAGGCCCACTTCTTGCTACAATGCCCCAAATACTCAGCACTGAGGGACACCTACTCAGTGTCAGATTGGGATGCCAGGGGCCCACCAGAAAACCTTACACCAGGGGCCCAACTTTCCAAACTATTATTCCTTCTATCCTCACTTAACCTTTTTATTCTCCTATTCTTTTAGATCTACTTACTATACTCTATTCTTCCATTACTAAGCTTCTTTTTCCACATAAAGAAATAGGGACATGAAATAGGCCAAATTGTTAGAAGCAAGAGGTCCACTGACACCTGGGCCCACCGGGAGTTTTCCTGGTATCCCTGTGGGCCAATCTCAAGTCACATCCCAGACTTTACATCCATAAAAGAAGAGATGAAACTCCATAACCTACTGAGAGAAGATGCACTGTCAGTAACAAAAGCTGCACAATATGTAAGAGACTGTAATAGACTGAGAGAGACAGGACTTTCCCCTATTCCCATAAACTGCCCCCCCCCTCATTTCACCCATCTACCTGCTTTGGCAATGTTTAATGTATTTGGTCCTGCCAATAAAGCTCATTTGATTTGGTTAGATTTGATAGATAGATAGATAGATGATAGATAGATAGATAGATAGATAGATAGATAGATACTACATGTATGACATTACTGCATGAGAACCATACATTGTAAAACTATATAGCAGTTGGCAGTTCTTACTCTATTCAAAATACTGAATGAAAAAGAAATGAGTAAATGTTTTTCTTTCTACCCCAGTGCACTGAACACTCACCTTCCAACACCCAAATCACTTTAAAGGACAAGGAAAGTCTAAAATAGAATAAGGCTAGAAATGTTGTATTTTGTATACTAAACATAAACATGAACTTACTGCACCACAAGCCTAATCAAACAAATGATTTATGCTTTCAAAGTTGGCCACAGGGGGCTGTCATCTTGTAACTTTGTTATACATCTTTGCAAGACTAGACTACATACACATGCTCAGTGTGGTCTGGGCTTCTTAGGGATCGTCATAAATGATCAAAAAACAAAGCTGATTGAGTTCTGTGTGGCTGGTAAGTAAGACAGGGGCTCCCCCTGCTGTTCATAAGTATGATTGTTTCCCTGCCAGAAGTTAGGGACCGTCTGACAATTCCTATTCCACAGCAGTGAATGAAGAGTGAATTTCACTGCATACAGTCAGGTACAGGTACACATTTTTTAACTAAAGTATATTGGAGATAGATTTTTTTTCACTAAAGAAAGTAAAAATGGGATTTTATTTATTTGCCTTTCCTTTCCCTTTAATGCTTTAGTGGCCTGGATAGTTATAACATTACTTGTTCCTTAAGAAACTAGACATTAGCCAGTTTAATCAGTAACACATTACAAGAAATATGCTTTGCCTTAATAAATAAAAGATAATTAAAACATGGCAGGGGGTTAGCCTTAGGGTTGGGAGGTTTCCTCATTCCTCCAAACCCCTTGAATTGGGCTTTTTTATAACCCTCTGTGCTGGGCGGAGGGAGTGTCTGTGGCGTGACTGTGATCATAAACCTGTGAGCACTATAAAATGAACAGGACAGAAACATTTTGAAACAAGTTGACTGTGTGTTAAGGATGTTTGGAACTTTTGTCCCAAATATGATTGTTAAATATCTCATTACAAGGTCTATATACTTTATATACTTATACTTTATAATATACTTTATGGAGTTGTTGTTGTTGTGGTTGTCTGCCATAAAGTCTATGGTATTGCCTGTTAATTATTTACTTCCAGCTCCTTAGATTATACCTTTTTGCTTTGATCTATGTCATGCTTTGTGTCCGTCAAAATCACATGTAGCAAGACCATGGGGGCCTGAAGGTGTAACCCTCTGGAAATCAAGTTTCCTCCAACTGGAACTATTTATCATAAGAAAGTATCACAGAATTGAAATGGCACGATTGCTGTTTTTTCAAAACTGATTTCTATTTAACTTTAGGGTCCATACCAGAAGAACCTGTTGATGACTGATCCCTTTCATGTGAAATTGCTTCACCAGGTCATACTAAACATGGGCAGGCAAAAACGACACATTCCTGTCTTTCATTACAAATTCAAACAGTGGGAGTCATTTCAAAACATGCCAGTATATAACACAGAGTGTAGGATAAAAACATGTTCTTACTTATATGCAGATATTTACAGACACTGGCATGAAGTTTTCTGTATCGTGGCAGATAATGCTATTTCACCAATATGGGTATGGAACTTGCCACAAAATTCTATAGGATATAAGGATATAAAATAGACAAACATCATGCAGTCAACCAGAGCTGTTGCAGTGACTGAATAGTTTGTATGGTTTCTTTGTGTGTGTCTGTGCAATTGCAGCATAATCATGGATCCCCAATAATATGGAGCAAGCTGGGAAACTCATCCAAAAATTCTATGCTCAAATAATCCCTTGGGTTATATAGAGGGTGTCAAACTCTATAACTGCTAGGCCCCAGAATACAGAGGACCCAATGTGACTTTTGACTGACATTTTAGCCAAGACCTGGTGCCCTGAATTATTTGAGCAAGGGACATGGCAGAGCAAATGAACCATCTAAGAAAGATGCAGAATGCCAGCAAGCTGAGCCATAGCTTTTTCCCTGCTGGAGGATCTGTAAATGACAGTTGTAATGATGATCACTTTGGCAGCAAAATGCATTTTACCATCCATAATGATGTCACTTATATCTTACATCCTTTCCCATGTTTTCTGACACTTCAAACCCTTTTTCATTCTCTGTTTGTGTTCCAGCCCACAAGACATGTATCAAGGTTTTGAACAACTCTCATGAGCCGTACATTCTAGTCTTTGATGTGGCTATATAATACTTTACCTCTGATGAAAGGTGGGTAGGAGAAATCCTTCAGAAGTGAGATTTATTCAAGATCAAACTCTCAGTTTGTTTGATCCCCTAGCTCTACTGCCCATTCCATGAAATTTGATGGGGCAAATCCCTTCTTAACCATATGCAGTTTTGCAAAGGGATTATAATTAGCAAGGAAATGTCCTCTAGTAGTTACATTATGTCTTTCATCTGTCAAGGAGTTGATTTGTTCCCTAATGATGTGATCAGACTTCAGTTGTCTTAGTAATAAAACATGCTTGTTTTACATAATATATTCAGTGTTTATAGCAGTGGCTTGTGGCTTTCCTGTTGCAATACAGGAAATGGAAGCGAAGTCTATCCATCCATCCATGAATCCATCATTGTATACATCTGATGTCTGTATACGGTATATATTTTGTCTATGTAGTTCCAAGCTCTGCATCGCTATTAATCACATATTCCTACCCCTGATTTTACAGGCTATATCCTTATACCCCTGTAATGGTGCTAAGAATGAAACACTATCTATGCCAGATTAAATACACAATTACTATTGCAACATGTAATGCGCTCAGAAGCATAAACCTGTCTCTTGATTTCTACAGATTTTTGTGCCAGTTCAGTTTTTCCACTGTGTCTTCTACAATATATAAACTACCTGCCATACTAAATGATGCTTAATTAAACAATAAGGTTTCTTTGTGTTGGGAGAGCAGAGAACATGAACTGTGCTAAATGCCAAGGGCCAAGGGCCGATTTTATTCACCTTATCTGGGAATACCCTTACGTATGTACATAAACATCAGTCAAGTGTAATTATATTAAGTATGGGTCCCAATGACCCGACTAGGAAAGCAGGGCTTGACGGGGATTAGGAGAGAACCTATCCCCGCCCCGCTTCCGGGTTGCTGGGTCCTGATTGGCTGGTGTACCGGGCAGGCGTGGAACCAACTCTGCTTGTAGAAGCCATTAGAAAAGGCTGCCAAAATAGCATGCCAATTACTAGCATCATTGTGGACCAACAACATCAACCAGAAGAGATAAAAGAGTAAGGGGCAAATTTACTATTATTCCTCAAAAATAGTTCGACCAAATTCTATATTCAGAAGCCTATGGGAGTGCTCCAATAGGCTTCTATTGCAATTCGGTAGATCCAATCTGTCGAAGTAGGCAATCGAATAATCTTAAAAAATTAAATCCTTCGCTGATCGAATGATCGTATGATCGAATATTCGATCATTCGACTCTATTCGAATGTATTCGAACGTTCAACCAATCGCTGTTCTATGAACGAATATGCCAAAATTTGCATATTCGACCAAACGAATAAATCCTACGTTCGAAATTCGATCGAATTCGATCGAACTTCGATCTATTCATGTGAATTTAGTAAATCGGCCCCTAAGCAGGACTAGACTGAGAATTAAAATAGGCCCTGGCATTTCAGGTACACAAGAGGCCCATCAGCCCACATAGAGGCCCAAACAGCCCCCACCAGCCCACTAAATACTGACTTTCTATGGGACCTTATAGCAGCCCCTCTGGCATTTGCCCTAACCCACAAATGGCCAGTCCGGGCCTGCCCCTAAGTGTGTGGCCACTGAAACATTTAAGCCTTTTCTTCCCCGAACCCTTCCCATTGCTGTCTCAGTATATTTCTTGACACAAAATGGGACATTGGAAAAAATTGCATTGTCACAGAATAATTTGCATGTTGGTTACAGGAAATAAATGACTTTCAGACAGATGTATTGGAGTGATCGAGACACACAGAGTCAGACACATAATAAGCTCAGCATTCCAATGGGAACATGGCAGAGAATGACAAAGAGACAGTGGCCAAACAGGAAATGGTAATTCTGGTGAATTTTTCATATCTTTGGAAACAATGAAAATAATATTTGGCTATTGTTTGAAGAGGTTGAAGGTCACATTCTATTTGTGATGAGGGCACATGGCAGAGAAGGAAGGTATACCATTAGTAAACTGGCTCTAACAAGGGACTACAAGAGGTGAGTCACAGCCAAGTCTTTGCCCCATGTATCCCATTCCCAAGCCCTTGCTATGCTCATGTCATACTGTGAATAATCGTGTCATATAAATCATTATACTGTGATACCTGCTTGAGCTGAAATCACTACTGTTGCAGAGATAGAAGCAGACACTGAAACATCTTGTCAACAATAGCTACAGATCTCTCTCCTGTCAGCAATGGCTGCAACAAAGAATGCTGGGTTTAAAAAAAGTCTTATTTGATATTTCCTGCCCCTTGAGAATTTTTCTGCGAAAAAAAAACTTTTACACCACTACATAGGTGGCGGTAACATTTTGCAAATATTCTCGCATAAATTTTGTCTTTCTCACATTTCGCTGTTTAGTAAACTGGGCATTAAAGTGTATGTAGCATTATTTTCAGCAAATGGGATAACTGGCAACCACGCAAATTTATATTTACCACAGTTTAGTAAACTGGCGAAAACATATTCAGCGATAAAATATTTTGATTGCATATTTTTACCACAATTTAGTAAACGGACCCCAAAGATTGCTGAATAATACTTTAATCAGAGGACCCTGCACCCAAGAGCTTACAGCATTAAAGGGCTAGGGAATGTAATTTTCTTACAGAAGACTTAGTGCAGTGTTATAAAGAGAGGTTTCATAACAAATATGCCCTTTTGAGATCAAAAGCCATGCCACCCATTTCTGAACCCCAACACATGAATTCCATAGACAATACGGCCACTTATATATGGAGGGCTAGACTGATGACAACCAGTCTGATATTCTGTTTTCAGATAACGGACAATTCAGTCGTATAGGATGGAACTGTATAACCTGGTTAAATGATATCTCTGGTCACTTTTCATGCTGATGGTTCACAAAGTAACAGAGTACAAAGTATTCCTTAGCTCACAGATAAAACTGCAAGATCCTTTAACAAGTCTGCTCCTATACTTAAAGGAACTGTAACATCAAAAAATGAAAGTGTTTTAAAGTAATAAAAATATAATACAGTATTGCCCTTCACTGGTAAAACTGCTGTTTGTGCATCAGAAACACTACTATTGATTATATAAATAAGCTGTTGTATAGCAATGGGGGCAGCCATTCAAAGGAAAAAAGGCTCAGGTTACACAGCAGATAGCTGATAAGCTCTGTAGACACATAATGGTGTTATATGTTATCCACTATTTGACCTGTGCCATATAGCCTTTTTTCAATTTCCGCCATTGCTACACAGAAGCTTGTTTATATGAACTATAGTAGTGTTTCTGAAGCAAACAGATCAGTTTTACCAGCGCAGGGCAACAGTACATTATATTTTCTTACTTTAAAACTCTTTCATTTTTTGGTGTTACTTTTTCTTTAATGCGAAGAGAATTTGGTGAAACCGCACACCTCACAAGACCTGGCAATTTCTTGTTCCTGGTGCACAGAGATAGGGAGCTTGCCCTGCTACAACAACTCCTGTGTGCCAGTGAATTCTTTCTGTTCCTTTAATGCACCAAGTGTCTGACACTTTGATGTCTGGGTGTCTTGCACTATGCAGAGGCAGTGGTTAAATTATGTAATCTTAAAAATTTTTGTGCTTCACTACTATGAAAGTAATCCATTACATGTTGACTGTGTATAAATATGTTTCCACAGCAATGCATGAGATGAATTAAATGTATATTATTAAAAAAAGAATTTAGAATTTATGTCCAATATTTTGACTCATGTTTATTACATTTGGATGCGTAATTATATTGTTAAGTGCTTCCTTGGATGTAGAACATTACAAAATTGATCTGGAGGAGCTTTCACACCAAAAATGCCATAACCCAGCTATAATACCCTTGTCTACACTGCAGACTGACTGGCTTTGTTGTGGCAAAAAATCATCAAAAAGTCAGCCACAGTCAGAACATCATAGGGCCATTTTACTCCCTATCAAACACACAGGCGGTAGAGGTGAATTTCACAACAAAAAAATTCTATGAAGAATTAAGTGCTCTAAGGAGATATGATGAAACGTTGCCATTCTTATTCCATATAATAATTGTATTAGTAAATAACTATAACATAGATTGATCTCATATAGGACTCATTTAACTTACAAACACCTAATCATGACTTTCAAGCCCCTTCATTCCTCTGCACGTCAGTACAACCTTTCCTTGGTGTCTGTATTCATTCCTGGCTCACTGGGCCACTACCTGGTCACAACACCCACTGCTGTTTCCCACCTAATTCTTTCTCTCTTACTGCTCCTCACCTCATCCTTCACGCACTTCAACTAAAAGTATGAGGCAATGTCTGTGTATGTATGCAGCACTTATTATGTTCTTACTGGTGTCTGTAAAGGTGGCCTTACATGGGACGATAAGCTGCAGATGGACTGTGTACAGAGGCCTGGGCCTATGTATAGGGTGCTACAACCTACCCAACTGATATCTGGCCAGAAATTGGCCAGAATATTTAAATTGGGCAGGTTTGAAAATACCAAGGGCGAAACGTTCGTATCAACCCAATATTGCTCACCTCAAGGTGGACATATTGCCCTCACCAAACAAGAGGATTTCATGCCCTATCATTATCAGAATCTTCTTCTGTTCACACCTTGAAGCCTGTGGTATGAACACACTAGACCAGTGATCGCCATTCAGGAGCTCGTGAGCAACGTGTTGCTCTCCAACCCCTTGGATGTTGCTCCCAGTGGCCTCAAAGCAGGTTCTTATTTTTAAATTCCAGGCTTGAAGGCAAGTTTTGGTTGTATAAAAACCAGACAGAGCCTCAATGTAGGTTGACAATCCACATAGGGACTACAGCACTTATTTGGCACCCCAAGAACATTTTTCATGCTTGTGTTGCTCCCTTACTCCTTTTACTTCTGATTGTTGATCATGGGTTCAAAATGTTGGGGATCCCTGCACTAGACTAAGAAATGCAAAATTGTGTCATGGTCGTGTCATGGTCAAGTTTGAAAACTGCTTCCGGGAAAATTGCGGAAAGCAATGTTTAGTCTCCGGTTTTTTTTTTTTTTTCGAAAATCTTGTGGGTTTTGCTATTATTGTTTTTTTTTTGGTTGTCTCTTAATGATTTCATTTTATTGTATTTTGGTACTTATCTGTTTTATTGTATTGAACCCCCTTTTCTTTTATTCTATTATTCTGATTATTCTATATTGTTCTTTTATTGTTTAAAGGGCAAGGAAAGGCAAAGAAATAAAACCCAATTTTTACTTTCTTTAATGAAAAAGAAATCTATCTGCAATATACTTTAATAAAAAAATGTGTATCATTTTTATAAGAAACCTGACTGTATGCAGTGAAATTCTCCCTTCATTTAGTGCTGTGGATAGGAATTGTCAGATGGTCCCTAAATTCTGGCAGGGAAATAATCTTATTTATTATCAGCAGGGGGAGCCCCTGCCTTACTTACCAGCCATGCAGAATTCAAGCAGCTTTGTTTTTTTATAATTTATGACGATCCCTAAGAAGCCCAGACCACACTGAGCATGTGTATGTAGTCTAGTCTTGCAAAGATGTATAACAAAGTTACAAGATGACAGCCCCCTGTGGCCAACTTTGAAAGCATAAATCATTTGTTTGATTAGGCTTGTGGTGCAGTAAGTTCATGTTTATATTTAGTATAGAAAATACAGCATTTCTAGCCTTATTCTATTTATACTTTCCTTGCCCTTTAAATGTACAGAGCTGTGTAGACAAGTACACCTAAATAAATAAAAATATACATACATAACATGTTTAAATATTTTTTTACAGGCACTTAAAAAATCAATCATTTTAGTTTCCAGTTTTGTTTTTTATGTGTGTTTTATTATAGTACAACTGTGGTTTGGAGAAGAATACTTTCAATAAATACTTTTTAGTGTAAAAAGAACTTTAAGGACTGTCAATCAATATGGTACTGTACATGTATCACCTATCAACTATGTAACAAACTTTGCAACAGTGGCTGATGAGTGACATTTAGAAACAGAGTATTTTTGGCTGTAATCCATACTGAATCAGCCTTCTAGCTGTATAAGATCCTCAGTGCACATGGGAATTTGCGGGGGAATGCTTGTCACATGCTTGAGCAAGTACTGTGCCATGAAAGCTAAGCAAGCACCACGTACTGGGCCAGGAGAAGCTCCGGGTGCTTAGTATTCAGGCCTCAGTAAAAGCAAGAGGTGCCATCGCTTAGTTTTAATTTTTCTTTTTTTCCTTTTCATGTAGTTATACCAAGTGTCTCAGCAGCAATTCTGAAAGCACCTCTATACAATGATAGCGTAATGGAAGTACAGGTATTGGACCTGTTAACTAGAATGCTTGTGCAGGGGGGGGGCAAGTGTCCCGGGCCTGGGGCTGAAAGAGGGCCCGACAGTGCTGCACTTTTCAAAGAGTCGGGCCCCCTTGACAGCTCCAAAGCGTGCACCTTACGAAGTCCCGAGGCAGAATGTGGAAGTGTCAAACATATAAGAAGTTGTGAAGAGGCGGAAAGACCCGAAGTCACAAAAGGAGCCGACACTGAAGTCCTGAAGCAGCG